>CAKAOJ020000121.1:3767500-4272500 GCA_916701645.2 Sebastolobus alascanus
TCATTGTCTTTTCTCCTGCTCCTCTGGCACAGGCTTGTGCATCTCTTTCTCTCAGAGGCAGTCATACATATTCCCACTGGCATTAGAATACTAATGTGTCAGGGTGAATAGAGTAGAGCTTTCGGACGGCGGTGGGAGTCGACCCACCTCTCAATATGTGCGCTGTCTCTTCTGGGGAATCTAAATCTTCTTTTGATTGCTCTCTCCCTGCTGCTTTTTCTGCCTCAATCTCATTTAACTCCACTACGGAAACTTCCCTCTCCCCGTCGCCTGCCCCTCTACTTTCTATTGAATATGGAAAATATATTTCCAGAAGTTTGGAACAGGTAGAGGTGAAAGTCACAACCAACACCAACCGCCTCCTAAACTTCTTCTATGCCTCCCGTTCTTGGCACATGAAAGCCGGCGCAGCCAATATTTGCAGAGCTCTAAATCTTCGCCTGTTGAATGCTGCTGTTGTTGCTTGTCGAGGGGAGTGCTTGGCATCGTCACGGCAACCTGCTGGGTCTGAGGGGGAGCTGGCCTGTGGAGGAGAACAGAAAAATGTCTGTATAATTAAGATTATAAAAAAACGCTGATATTTATGGCCTACGCAGGCTACACAACTCTCTCAGCGAGTGAAGTCGTAGCAGAAAAACGGATTCCTTTTGACACTGTTTTTCTTCACTGTGTCGTTCATGGTGTTTTTCTTGATAGAGGTGTTGTAGTAGACAGTATACCATGCATTTTTCTGTGGGAATAACAAGCACATTTCTATGAAATATCTGTGATTACCTTAAAAGCAAGAAGCAAGTATTCACACTATCTAAATTTCCTGCACACTTCCCCCCCCTTTACTCACACCTCGTTTAATGCTCTAAATGCAGTTGGCCCTCACATTTGACCTATAAAGAGTATAATCTTTACCCCTAATAGCCTATAATATCTTAATTGGCCATTTTTTCCACCAGTAACAATAGTTTTTTATGATTAGATTTCAACTAAGTACTTACAGTGTAGGTTCCTAATTGTTAAATTGGCAAAAAAGGGTTTTGTTACACCATATCAGTAGAAATAGTCATGGATTTATGTGCTCACAGCATGGTTGACCCATACACTAATATTTTCATAAAGTTATATTGACGTGAACAGCCTATAAACCCATAGAAATATATAAATCACTGGCATCATTTGCAGAACTGTTTGTTCTACCCCCAAAGTGCTATACAGCTGTACAGTTCACCTCCCCTCTTTTTCTCCCCATGTCCCCCAGTTAGAGAATCCTCCACACATGAGCAGCCATTCCTGATTAGCCACACATTTGAGCAATGTCAGAAATGTTTCATGGGCCTTGTCTCAGCTCAACTGGTGCAGTCAGATGTCCGTGCAGGACTGATAAAGGCTATGGGCCGGGGTAGCTAAGGGGAATCAGACGGGAGGCGCTGCGTGCCAAGGGGCCACTATTTGGTTTAGAGGATGAACCCTCAGCCAGGTTTTGCTGCCCTCCATGTTTCCAGGAATCATGTGTGAAACTGATGTCTTTCTCTGAGAAATCAGATGACAGAACTGAAATCAATCCATCAGTAAGAACCAGACCACCTGAACTCCAGTTGCCTGACAGCCCATTAGACCGTTAAGCCATTTGCAGAAACACTTAACTGAACAAATATTTTTATTTCTGGCGAAAAGTGGGCACTGGTTGTGAAACTGCCTGGCTCGGGACAACAGTGGGAGAGGGTGCGGCTGCTGGTGGAGCTGCCATGTGTGGACGGATGAGGAAAGGGGGGATGGATGGGGTAGTGGGACTTCAATTGTGAAAAAGGTGTAGCACCATTTTTCATGGACTGAATATAGCTACAGTTTGATGACCATCTTTATATTATTATTTTGTATAAGTGGTGTGTGTTCATCGCTTAATACACTGCACTACAATATGACCCCACTATTGTGTGCAGTAAGTAAGTGTATACCCTCAAAAACACTCAGAAGAATGATGTGAAACTATGCAAATCTATTAAAATATCAAGTGCTCCGAGTTCAGGTAACAGCCAATACATCAACATAAACCACAATTGTACTAAATACTTTGGTTGATGTGGTTTGCTTTGACAGTGTACGCAGAGAGAGAATTCATGTCTGGGTTTTTGACTTTGCGGTCGCTGCATGGCGCCCGTAAATCGAACCAAATAAGGACCGTGGCCAGATATCATGCTCACTGCAAAAGCCGGAGCCTCTGAGCCATACGGAGATAGAAGGAGAGATTCACTGATCCCAGAAATCCCCCGTGGCATGCAGCCTGGCCTGCTCTCATTCAGCCGCTGTGGCCGCTGGATCGGGGCCCATCAGTGGCTCGCGGAGCTGATCAGCTTCACAGAACTGCAAAGTGTTCCACACTACTGGGGTTGTTGAATGTGCGTGAGTGTGCAGGCTTAAAGTGCTCTCCGCAGGTTTATTGCTGATTTTGCTGATGCATGAACGGGGATTCACTGACTATTCCTTCATACCAGCACTCATCCAAGTCAAAAACAGTAGAAATACTCTTTTCTTTGACATTGTTCTACCAACTTAGGCGTCCATGTTCAACTCTGGGTCACTGCTCAACAAAGACAGCATGGACCAGAGTCTCTCTCAACAGTGACTCAAAGGACGCTTGCTCGGGTCAGCATATGAGGCCGCAACGAAGAAAGTTGTTGGCAGAGGGGATTTCTCAGAAAATATCCCCTCCGCTGGTTAGCAAGCCACAAATCCTTGCTTTGGCCAGAGGACTTTGCTGAATGTGCAAGAAAAAATAGGGGGTAGCAGATGAGAAAAGGGGAAGAAAACAGTGGGCTGCCATACAAATTAAATGCAGATTTTGTATGTATGATTTTTATGTCAAAAATGAAAAAAAGGAAAAGATGAAAAATGGAGAGAAATAAACATCATTGGGCTGGCTGGGCCTCTTGTTTCATTTGGCGAAATGAGGCTCAGTACCATTACAGCCCAGTCATTACCCAGGAATCCAGAGTTGGGGAAAAGAAAACCAGGCCTTTCCTTCCTCTTTTTCTTCCTTTCTTTCTCTCAATTTCTCTCACCCTCTACATCCTATACTTCTCTTTAATCTTTTTCTGTCTCATCGTCTCCTTTCCTTGTCGTTTTCCTCTTTCTAGTTTGTTCCCTCTATCGTCTGTTCCCCCGAGGGCATTTTCAAGGTAGTTCTAATTCACTTACAAGCCCCTAAAAGACCCCAACATATTGCATAGAAGGACTATTTCAGCCTGTTTGGGCTTTAGAATAAGTGTTGGTGTGAGCTTGGACTGAGAAAGACTTAAGTGCACTACTTTGAAAAAGAACTAGATAATTTGGGGTTAGTGTTTATGAGGCACTCTGGCGGCCAATACTGTAATATGAAGAATAATATAACAAAAACCTGATCTGCAGAGCTGCGGGAAAGGAAGTGTTTTGGGCTCTGGTCACGTTATTAGTATTATTCTTCATGAAATGGGCTCCTTTCTGGTGGGAATGAGGAGGCTCAGTGTGAGCCCATGTCGGTCTGTGGCCGCCGGGTTTTACTGTTCAGTAAACAGAGCAGGGAAGAAGATGGTCTACGCCACACATGTAGAGAACCCAAGAAACTTCAGCGCTTGAATCAAAAACGTCTGTGCAGGAAAGCTCTCGAAGCATAGTGCCAGCTTCACCACACAGGATATAGCAGCTATAGAAGTGAGGAGGGAGGAGAGGAGAGTCGGGGTGGGGTACAAAGTTGAGGAGTGGGTGAAAGAAAATGGACCTTTTGTGCCCCCAGGACTTATAAGAAATATAAAAACAGCAGCAAAATGCAAATCAGAGGAAAGATTTTGTGTTTTAAATTTGGTTTTATGCACTCCTGTTTTTCAAAACAAAAAAATAATAATGATAATAGTAATTGGTGTCATTGGATATACAGACAGATGGAGTGAGATACACAGAGACAAAGACAGAAACAGTCATGCATGACCTGCATTATTCCTGGTCACCACACTGGAACCAGGTTGACGTCTGTGTGGAAATTACCATCACAAACTAGACGCTGAAACTCGCTCTCATTCGCAGGGAAAAACATATTCATTATCCCTTTAAGATAACACCCCATGTGGCTCTTCCAAAGTGCATTTTTCTTGCCATGGTTTTTCCACTGCATTAACCTGTTTGTGTGTATCTGAGGCTGCCTCTTCAGATTATCTCATCTTCTGACAGAAAGCCTCCTCTCTCCCTCCCATAAATTTCCTCTTGATTTTTCTTTTGGTTCTTTAAGCTGGCTTCATACAGGGTGAGCTGAGTTCCTGGCTTGCTGAGGTGACTTTCCATCACACTGATGTGCGTCTTGAGACAGGACCAGGCCTCTGCTGGCTGGGATACCCACCCCCAGCTCTCCCTATGCAGGGGTGAGATATTAGGCCGTGGTCGGGTACCTGCATGGTGAAAGGTGCAAACCTGGACAGATGGAGAGATAGAGAACATTTCTAGTAACTGTATCCTTTTGGGAACAAGGTAAGATTGAAATATCAGTAGTCACACAGTTCTAAATAAAACAGTAGACACACTCTTCCCTAGACCTGGGACTTATACTAAGGTAACCTAACCATAACATAAACAAAAACAAACTTAATTTCCAGAAAAAAAATGGTTGGCATTGTTAGTGAAACTATAAATGCAGCACATGATGCTCCTATTTCTGTCATTACCTCATATTACCAACTGCTTAAATACTGTAACGTTGCTCTTATTGAACAGAATTATCTAATTATAGGAGGCAGAAATATGCTAACAATGGCATAGCAGTTTACTCAGTGATTTAAAGATTTGTGGATATATTGATATTTTCTACATTGGCTAATTAATACCTGTGTCATCATAGCATTGTGATTACTGGAATGATTCTGGACTATATTACATGACAACATGCCATGTTGGTAGACATAAATAATAAGTGAAGGGACCCATGCTGTGCCAGCTGTGTGCAAATTATGCATAATGGAGAGGTCTGAGTGTGCGCCAATGCCAAAGACTAAAGAATAAACAAACTAAAACTATCAAAACAAAGTCACATCCACTCCTCTCCAATAAGATCTTCTACCACTGGTGGAATAACATATTTCTTCACTGATTATTTATAGATTAATGGCGGGTCGAAATGACACAAGGTGTTGGGGAAGGAGCAGCAGACTGGATGGTGAAGAGGACATCATGGTGAAAAACACAACCGTCTACACAGCTGGACACTGCAACAAAAAAAAATGTGCTAGTATAGTAAGTCGCAAAGATAAAAAAAAAATCACAAGATAGTATGTTGAAAAATGACATGGATTAGCTTCTTAGATTAAACTTTATTGTTATTGCAGAAAGTACAGGTTCTGACACAACAAAATGCAGTATGAACAGCGTTTATACAGAATAAAATATTGTAAGTGGAATAAATAGTAAAGGGTATGAATACACTAGACATATACAATATGAGCAGTATGAACAGTATTAACAGTGTACATGATTGCTGTCCCCAAGGCGCAGAGTTCAGCATGGTGTCAGCTGAAGGGAGAAAGCTGTTCCTGAGCATGCTGGTCCGTGTATGAAGAGTCCTGTAGCATCTCCCAGAGGGAAGGAGGGCCAGCAGTCTGTGGCTGGGTGAGAATTTTGGTCTTATAACTGTGATAGTATAGTAATTAAAAAAAAAGTCATAGTATATTACGTCGGAAAAAAATTCATGGTATAGTATGTCGGAAAAAAGCCATATTATAGTATGTCGGAAAAAAAATTCAGAGTATAGTATGTCGGAAAAATAAAGAAGTCATAGATTAGTATGATGAAGAAATAAAAAAGTCTTAGTATAGTATGTCGAAAAAAAAAAAAAAAAATAATATAGTATGTCGAAAAATAGTAATAGTATAGTATGTAAAAAAAATTGAAAACGTCAAAGTATAGTATGTCGAAAAAATTAAAATAGTCATAGTTTAGTATGTCGAAAGAAAGTCATAGTATAGTATGTTGAAAAAATTAAGTTAGTATGTCGAAAAAAAGTCAGTATGGTATGTCGAAAATAAGTCATAGTATAGTATGTCGAAATAATAAAAAAGTCAGTATAGTATTTAGAAAAAAAAGTCATACTACAGTATGTTGAAAAATGAAAAAAGTCATAGTATAGTATGTAAAAAAAAAAGTCATAGTATAGTATGTCGAAAAAATTAAAATAGTCATAGTATAGTATGTCGAAAGAAAGTCATACATTAATATGTTGAAAAAATTAAAAAGTCATAGTACAGCATGTCGAAAAAATAAAAGTCATATTACAGTATGTCGAAAAAAAGTCATAATATAGTATGTAAAAAAAAAAGTAATGATATAGTATGTGGAAAAAAAGTCATAGTATACGATATTAAAGTACTATACTTATTTTTTGGACATACTATACAATGACATTGTTTACATAAAATTTCGACATACTATGACTTTTTTTCCCAAAAAAGTTCGACATACTATACTATGACTTTTTTTCATGAAATTTTCGACATACTATAGTATGACTTTTTTTTCATAAAATTTCGACATACTATACTATGACTTTTTTTCATGAAAATGTTCGACATACTATACTATGATTTTTTTTTCATGAAATTTTCGATATATTATACTATGACTTTTCTTAAGAAAAATTTCAACATACTATACTATGACTTTTTTTTTTAAAAATGTTCGACCTACTATAATATGACTTTTTTTCATGAAATTTTCGACCTACTATACTATGACATTTTTTTCATGAAATTTTGGACATACTATACAATGACATTGTTTTCATGAAATTTCAACATACTATGACTTTTTTTCCCAAAAAATTTCGACATACTATACTATGACTTTTTTTTCATAAAATTTCGACATACTATACTATGACTTTTTTTTCATTAAAATGTTCGACATACTATACTATGACTTTTTTTTCATAAAATTTCGACATACTATCTATGACTTTTATTTCATAAAATTTCGACATACTATACTATGACATTTTTTTTATAAAATTTTCGACATACTATACAATGAAATTTTTTCAATGAAATTTTGGACATACTATACAATGACATTGTTTTCATGAAATTTTGACATACTATGACTTTTTTTCCCAAAAAATTTCGACATACTATACTATGACTTTTTTTTAATAAAATTTTCGACATACTATACTATGACTTTTATTTCATGAAATGTTTGACATACTATACTATGACTTTTTTTTCATAAAATTTTGGACATACTATACTATGACTTTTCTTTCATGAAATTTTGGACATACTATACAATGACATTGTTTACATGAAATTTCGACATACTATGACCTTTTTTTTCCAAAAAATTTCGACATACTATACTATGACTTTTTTTTCATAAAATTTCGACATACTATACTATGACTTTTTTTTCATTAAAATGTTCGACATACTATACTATGACCTTTTTTTTCATAAAATTTCGACATACTATACTATGACTTTTTTTTCATTAAAATGTTCGACATACTATACTATGACCTTTTTTTTCATAAAATTTTGGACATACTATACTATGACTTTTATTTCATGAAATTTTGGACATACTATACAATGACATTGTTTTCATGAAATTTTGACATACTATGACTTTTTTTCCCAAATAATTTCGACATACTATACTATGACTTTTTTTTAATAAAATTTTCGACATACTATACTATGACTTTTATTTCATGAAATGTTCGACATACTATACTATGACTTTTTTTTCATAAAATTTTGGACATACTATACTATGACTTTTATTTCATGAAATTTTGGACATACTATACAATGACATTGTTTACATGAAATTTCGACATACTATGACTTTTTTTCCCAAAAATTTTCGACATACTATACTATGACTTTTTTTTCATAAAATTTCGACATACTATACTATGACTTTTTTTTAATAAAATTTTCGACATACTATACTATGACTTTTATTTCATGAAATGTTCGACATACTATACTATGACTCTTTTTTCATAAAATTTTGGACATACTATACTATGACTTTTATTTCATGAAATTTTGGACATACTATACAATGACATTGTTTTCATGAAATTTTGACATACTATGACTTTTTTTCCCAAAAAATTTCGACATACTATACTATGACTTTTTTTTAATAAAAATTTCGACATACTATACTATGACTTTTATTTCATGAAATGTTCGACATACTATACTATGACTTTTTTTTCATAAAATTTGACATACTATACTATGACTTTTCTTTCATGAAATTTTGGACATACTATACAATGACATTGTTTACATGAAATTTCGACATACTATGACTTTTTTTTCCAAAAAATTTCGACATACTATACTATGACTTTTTTTTCATAAAATTTCGACATACTATACTATGACTTTTTTTTAATAAAATTTTCGACATACTATACTATGACTTTTATTTCATGAAATGTTCGACATACTATACTATGACTTTTTTTTCATAAAATTTTGGACATACTATACTATGACTTTTATTTCATGAAATTTTGGACATACTATACAATGACATTGTTTTCATGAAATTTTGACATACTATGACTTTTTTTCCCAAAAAATTTCGACATACTATACTATGACTTTTTTTTCATAAAATTTTGGACATACTATACTATGACTTTTCTTTCATGAAATTTTGGACATACTATACAATGACATTGTTTACATGAAATTTCGACATACTATGACTTTTTTTTCCAAAAAATTTCGACATACTATGCTATGACTTTTTTTTCATAAAATTTCGACATACTATACTATGACTTTTTTTTCATTAAAATGTTCGACATACTATACTATGACCTTTTTTTTCATAAAATTTCGACATACTATACTATGACTTTTATTTCATAAAATTTCGACATACTATACTATGACATTTTTTTTATAAAATTTTGGACATACTATACAATGAAATTTTTTCAATAAAATTTTGGACATACTATACAATGACATTGTTTTCATGAAATTTTGACATACTATGACTTTTTTTCCCAAATAATTTCGACATACTATACTATGACTTTTTTTTAATAAAATTTTCGACATACTATACTATGACTTTTATTTCATGAAATGTTCGACATACTATACTATGACTTTTTTTTCATAACATTTTGGACATACTATACTATGACTTTTATTTCATGAAATTTTGGACATACTATACAATGACATTGTTTTCATGAAATTTTGACATACTATGACTTTTTTTCCAAAATAATTTCGACATACTATACTATGACTTTTTTTTAATAAAATTTTCGACATACTATACTATGACTTTTATTTCATGAAATGTTCGACATACTATACTATGACATTTTTTTTATAAAATTTTGGACATACTATACAATGAAATTTTTTCAATGAAATTTTGGACATACTATACAATGACATTGTTTTCATGAAATTTTGACATACTATGACTTTTTTTCCCAAATAATTTCGACATACTATACTATGACTTTTTTTTAATAAAATTTTCGACATACTATACTATGACTTTTTTTCATGAAAATGTTCGACATACTATACTATGACTTTTATTTCATGAAATGTTCGACCTACTATACAATGACTTTTATTTCATGAAATTTTGGACATACTATACAATGACATTGTTTACATGAAATTTCGACATACTATGACTTTTTTACCCAAAAAATTTCGACATACTATACAATGACTTTTTTTTCATAAAATTTTGACATACTATACTATGACTTTTTTTTCATTAAAATGTTCGACATACTATACTATGACTTTTTTTCATGAAAATGTTCGACATACTATACTATGACTTTTTTTTCATAAAATTTGACATACTATACTATGATTTTTTTTTCATGAAATTTTCGATATACTATACTATGACTTTTCTTAAGAAAAATTTCAACATACTATACTATGATTTTTTTTTCAAAAAAATTTCGACCTACTATACTATGACTTTTTTTCATGAAATTTTCGACCTACTATACTATGACTTTTTTTCATGAAATTTTCGACATACTATAGTATGACTTTCTTTCCAAATCTTTTTCGCTATACTATACTATGACTTCTTTTTCCATAAAATTTTCGCCATACTGAAGTATGACTTGTTTGTTCATCAAATTTTCGACATACTATAGTATGACTTTTTTGTTTATAAAAAGATAAAAAAAAAAATCAAAATCAAAATCCATTTTTTTACGAATATTTTCGAAAATTTTCATGAAAAAGTCATACTATAGTATGACTTTTTTCATGAAAATTGACGAAAATTGTCGAAAATATATGACACTATGCCTTTTTTCATGAAAATTTTCGACATTCTATACTATGACATTTTTTTCGAATATTTTCGATATGCTATAGTATGACTTTTTTCATGAAAATTTTTGAAATTTTAAACTTTTTACCAAATTAATCGACAGACTATACTATGCCTTTTTTCATGAACATTTTCGACATTCTATACAATGACATTTTTTTACGAATATTTTCGAAATTTTTCATGAAAAAAGTCATTCTATAGCATGTCGAAAATATTCGTAAAAAAATGTCATAGTATAGAATGTCGAAAATTTTCATGAAAAAAGGCATAGTATAATCTGTCGATTAATTTGGTGGAAAAAAAATTCAGTTTAAAATTTCGAAATTTTCATGAAAAAAGGCATAGTATAGTATGACTTTTTGGAAAATTGACGAAATTTTAAACTGAGTTTTTTTTCCACCAAATTAATCGACAGACTATACTATGCCTTTTTTCATGAAAATTTTCGACATTCTATACTATGACATTTTTTTATGAATATTTTTGACAATTTTCGTCAATTTTCATGAAAAAAGTCATACTATAGTATGACTTTTTTCATGAAAATTTCGAAAAAAGTCATACTATAGTATGACTTTTTTCATGAAAATTTTCGAAATTTTAAACAGTTTTTTTTCACCAAATTAATCGACAGACTATACTATGCCTTTTTTCATGAACATTTTCGACATTCTATACTATGACAGTTTTTTTACGAATATTTTCGCAATTTTCATGAAAAAGTCATACTATAGTATGACTTTTTTCATGAAAATTTTTGAAATTTTAAACTGAGTTTTTTTCTACCAAATTAATCGACAGACTATACTATGCCTTTTTTCATGAACATTTTCGACATTCTATACTATGACATTTTTTTACGAATATTTTCGACAATTTTCGTCAATTTTCATGAAAAAAGTCATACTATAGTATGACTTTTTTCATGAAAATTTTCGGAATTTTAAACAGTTTTTTTTCCACCAAATTAATCGACAGACTATACTATGCCTTTTTTCATGAACATTTTCGACATTCTATACTATGACATTTTTTTACGAATATTTTCGAAAATTTTCATGAAAAAAGTCATTCTATAGCATGTCGAAAATATTCGTAAAAAAATGTCATAGTATAGAATGTCGATTAATTTGGTGGAAAAAAAACTCAGTTTACAATTTCGACATTTTCATGAAAAAAGGCATAGTATAGTATGACTTTTTGGAAAATTGACGAAATTTTAAACTGAGTTTTTTTTCCACCAAATTAATCGACAGAATATACTATGCCCTTTTTCATGAAAATTTTCGACATTCTATACTATGACATTTTTTTACGAATATTTTCAAAAATTTTCATGAAAAAAGTCATTCTATAGCATGTCGAAAATATTCGTAAAAAAATGTCACAGTATAGAATGTCGAAAATGTTCATGAAAAAAGGCATAGTAAAATCTGTCTGTCGATTAATTTGGTGGAAAAAAAACTCAGTTTAAAATTTCGAAATTTTCATGAAAAAAGGAATAGTATAGTAGGACTTTTTTGAAAATTGAGGAAATTTTAAACTGAGTTTTTTTTCCACCAAATTAATCGACAGAATATACTATGCCCTTTTTCATGAAAATTTTCGACATTCTATAATATGACATTTTTTTACGAATATTTTCAAAAATTTTCGTGAAAAAAGTCATTCTATAGCATGTCGAAAATATTCGTAAAAAAATGTCATAGTATAGAATGTCGAAAATTTTCATGAAAAAAGGCATAGTATAGTCCGTCGATTAATTTCGTGGAAAAAAAACTCAGTTTAAAATTTCGAAAATTTTCATGAAAAAGTCATACTATAGCATGTCGAAAATATTCGTAAAAAAATGTCATAGTATAGAATGTCGAAAATTTTCATGAAAAAAGGCATAGTATAGTCTGTCTGTCGATTAATTTGGTGGAAAAAAAACTCAGTTTAAAATTTCGAAATTTTCATGAAAAAAGGCATAGTATAGTATGACTTTTTTGAAAATTGACGAAATTTTAAACTGAGTTTTTTTTCCACCAAATTAATCGACAGAATATACTATGCCCTTTTTCATGAAAATTTTCAACATTCTATAATATGACATTTTTTTACGAATATTTTCAAAAATTTTCGTGAAAAAAGTCATTCTATAGCATGTCGAAAATATTCGTAAAAAAATGTCATAGTATAGAATGTCGAAAATTTTCATGAAAAAAGGCATAGTATAGTCCGTCGATTAATTTGGTGGAAAAAAAACTCAGTTTAAAATTTCGAAAATTTTCATGAAAAAGTCATACTATAGCATGTCGAAAATATTCGTAAAAAAATGTCATAGTATAGAATGTCGAAAATTTTCATGAAAAAAGGCATAGTATAGTCTGTCGATTAATTTGGTGGAAAAAAAACTCAGATTAAAATTTCGAAATTTTCATGAAAAAAGGCATAGTATAGTATGACTTTTTTGAAAATTTCGAAATTTTAAACTGAGTTTTTTTTCCACCAAATTAATCGACAGACTATACTATGCCTTTTTTCATGAACATTTTCGACATTCTATACTATGACATTTTTTTACGAATATTTTCGAAAATTTTCATGAAAAAAGGCATACTATAGCATGTCGAAAATATTCGTAAAAAAATGTCATAGTATAGAATGTCGGAAATTTTCATGAAAAAAGGCATAGTATAGTCTGTCGATTAATTTGGTGGAAAAAAAACTCAGTTTAAAATTTCGAAATTTTCATGAAAAAAGGCATAGTATAGTATGACTTTTTTGAAAATTGACGAAATTTTAAACTGAGTTTTTTTTCCACCAAATTAATCGACAGACTATACTATGCCTTTTTTCATGAAAATTTTCGACATTCTATACTATGACATTTTTTTACGAATATTTTTGAAAATTTTCATGAAAAAAGTCATACTATAGTATGACTTTTTTCATGAAAATTTTGAAATTTTAAACTGAGTTTTTTTTCCACCAAATTAATCGACAGACTATACTATGCCTTTTTTCATGAAAATTTTCGACATTCTAGACTATGACATTTTTTTACGAATATTTTCGAAAATTTTCATGAAAAAAGTCATGCTATAGCATGTCGAAAATATTCGTAAAAAAATGTCATAGTATAGAATGTCGAAAATTTTCATGAAAAAAGGCATAGTATAGTCTGTCGATTAATTTGGTGGAAAAAAAACTCAGTTTAAAATTTCGAAATTTTCATGAAAAAAGGCATAGTATAGTATGACTTTTTTGAAAATTGACGAAATTTTAAACTGAGTTTTTTTTCCACCAAATTAATCGACAGACTATACTATGCCTTTTTTCATGAAAATTTTCGACATTCTATACTATGACATTTTTTTACGAATATTTTCGACAATTTTCTTGAAAAAGTCATACTATAGTATGACTTTTTTCATGAAAATTTTGAAATTTTAAACGTAGTTTTTTTTCCACCAAATTAATCGACAGACTATACTATGCCTTTTTTCATGAACATTTTTGACATTCTATACTATGACATTTTTTTACGAATATTTTCGAAAATTTTCATGAAAAAAGTCATTCTATAGCATGTCGAAAATATTCGTAAAAAAATGTCATAGTATAGAATGTCGATTAATTTGGTGGAAAAAAAACTCAGTTTACAATTTCGACATTTTCATGAAAAAAGGCATAGTATAGTATGACTTTTTGGAAAATTGACGAAATTTTAAACTGAGTTTTTTTTCCACCAAATTAATCGACAGAATATACTATGCCCTTTTTCATGAAAATTTTCGACATTCTATACTATGACATTTTTTTACGAATATTTTCAAAAATTTTCATGAAAAAAGTCATTCTATAGCATGTCGAAAATATTCGTAAAAAAATGTCACAGTATAGAATGTCGAAAATGTTCATGAAAAAAGGCATAGTAAAATCTGTCTGTCGATTAATTTGGTGGAAAAAAAACTCAGTTTAAAATTTCGAAATTTTCATGAAAAAAGGAATAGTATAGTAGGACTTTTTTTAAAATTGAGGAAATTTTAAACTGAGTTTTTTTTCCACCAAATTAATCGACAGAATATACTATGCCCTTTTTCATGAAAATTTTCGACATTCTATAATATGACATTTTTTTACGAATATTTTCGAAAATTTTCGTGAAAAAAGTCATTCTATAGCATGTCGAAAATATTCGTAAAAAAATGTCATAGTATAGAATGTCGAAAATTTTCATGAAAAAAGGCATAGTATAGTCCGTCGATTAATTTCGTGGAAAAAAAACTCAGTTTAAAATTTCGAAAATTTTCATGAAAAAGTCATACTATAGCATGTCGAAAATATTCGTAAAAAAATGTCATAGTATAGAATGTCGAAAATTTTCATGAAAAAAGTCATAGTATAGTCTGTCTGTCGATTAATTTGGTGGAAAAAAAACTCAGTTTAAAATTTCGAAATTTTCATGAAAAAAGGCATAGTATAGTATGACTTTTTTGAAAATTGACGAAATTTTAAACTGAGTTTTTTTTCCACCAAATTAATCGACAGAATATACTATGCCCTTTTTCATTAAAATTTTAAACATTATATAATATGACATTTTTTTAAGAATATTTTCAAAAATTTTCGTGAAAAAAGTCATTCTATAGCATGTCGAAAATATTCGTAAAAAAATGTCATAGTATAGAATGTCGAAAATTTTCATGAAAAAAGGCATAGTATAGTCCGTCGATTAATTTGGTGGAAAAAAAACTCAGTTTAAAATTTCGAAAATTTTCATGAAAAAGTCATACTATAGCATGTCGAAAATATTCGTAAAAAAATGTCATAGTATAGAATGTCGAACATTTTCATGAAAAAAGGCATAGTATAGTCTGTCGATTAATTTGGTGGAAAAAAAACTCAGTTTAAAATTTCGAAATTTTCATGAAAAAAGGCATAGTATAGTATGACTTTTTTGAAAATTTCGAAATTTTAAACTGAGTTTTTTTTCCACCAAATTAATCGACAGACTATACTATGCCTTTTTTCATGAACATTTTCGACATTCTATACTATGACATTTTTTTACGAATATTTTCGAAAATTTTCATGAAAAAATTCATACTATAGCATGTCGAAAATATTCGTAAAAAAATGTCATAGTATAGAATGTCGAAAATTTTCATGAAAAAAGGCATAGTATAGTCTGTCTGTCGATTAATTTGGTGGAAAAAAAACTCAGTTTAAAATTTCGAAATTTTCATGAAAAAAGGCATAGTATAGTATGACTTTTTTGAAAATTGACGAAATTTTAAACTGAGTTTTTTTTCCACCAAATTAATAGACAGACTATACTATGTCTTTTTTCATGAAAATTTTCGACATTCTATACTATGACATTTTTTTACGAATATTTTCGAAAGTTTTCGTCAATTTTCATGAAAAAAGTCATACTATAGTATGACTTTTTTCATGAAAATTTTCGAAATTTTTATCAGTTTTTTTTCACCAAATTAATCGACAGACTATACTATGCCTTTTTTCATGAAAATTTTCGACATTCTATACTATAACATTTTTTTATGAATATTTTCGAAAATTTTCATGAAAAAAGGCATACTATAGCATGTCGAAAATATTCGTAAAAAAATGTCATAGTATAGAATGTCGGAAATTTTCATGAAAAAAGGCATAGTATAGTCTGTCGATTAATTTGGTGGAAAAAAAACTCAGTTTAAAATTTCGAAATTTTCATGAAAAAAGGCATAGTATAGTATGACTTTTATGAAAATTGACGAAATTTTAAACTGAGTTTTTTTTCCACCAAATTAATCGACAGACTATACTATGCCTTTTTTCATGAAAATTTTCGACATTCTATACTATGACATTTTTTTACGAATATTTTTGAAAATTTTCATGAAAAAAGTCATACTATAGTATGACTTTTTTCATGAAATTTTTGAAATTTTAAACTGAGTTTTTTTTCCACCAAATTAATCGACAGACTATACTATGCCTTTTTTCATGAAAATTTTCGACATTCTAGACTATGACATTTTTTTACGAATATTTTCGAAAATTTTCATGAAAAAAGTCATACTATAGCATGTCGAAAATATTCGTAAAAAAATGTCATAGTATAGAATGTCGAAAATTTTCATGAAAAAAGGCATAGTATAGTCTGTCGATTAATTTGGTGGAAAAAAAACTCAGTTTAAAATTTCGAAATTTTCATGAAAAAAGGCATAGTATAGTATGACTTTTTTGAAAATTGACGAAATTTTAAACTGAGTTTTTTTTCCACCAAATTAATCGACAGACTATACTATGCCTTTTTTCATGAAAATTTTCGAAAATTTTCATGAAAAAATACATATTGAAAATTTTAAAAAATATGATTTTTTCCCAAATTTCCCGAAAATTTTTTTATGAAAATTAATTTAACATCATTTTTTCGAAATTTTCGAAAATATAGAATTTAATGAAATTTAAAAAAAAAAAATGTCATAGTATAGAATGTCGAAAATTTTCATGAAAAAAGGCATAGTATAGTCTGTCGATTAATTTGGTGGAAAAAAACTCAGTTTAAAATTTCGTCAATTTTCAAGAAAAGTCATACTATACTATGACTTTTTTCATGAAAATTTCGAAATTTTAAACTGAGTTTTTTTTCCAAAATATCGAAGCATATATTCTTTAATAAAATTGAATTTTTACTATGAAATTTTTAAGAATAAATCGAATTTTTTTGAAAAAATCAACTATATATGACTTTTTTCGAAAATTTTGACATTTTAAACTATTTTTTTACAATAATTTCAAATTCATGAAAATATTCATGAAATTTTCGAAAATATTCTAAAAAAATTTAAAAATTCGAAAATTTTCATGAAAAAAGGATATATATTTTTAATTTGGTGAAAAAAATCAGTTTAAAATTGAAATTTTCATGAAAAAAGGCATAGTATAGTATGACTTTTTTGAAAATTACGAAATTTTAAAATTTTTTTCACAAAAAGCAACTAACTATGCCTTTTTTCAAAAATTAATTTTAACTGAATTTTTAATTATGAATATTTTCGAAATTTTTTCATGAAAAAATTTAATTCGAAATTTCTAAAAAATGTCATAGTTATAAATTTAAATTTTCATGAAAAAAGGCAATATATTTTCATAATTTGGTGAAAAAAAACTCATTTAAAATTTGAAATTTTCATGAAAAAAGTCATATATAGTATGACTTTTTTGAAAATTCGAAATTTTAAATAGTTTATTCACCAAATTAATTGAAATATTTCTATTTGAAAATTTCGAATTCATAAGACTTTTTTTCGAATATTTTCGAAAATTTTCATAAAAAAGTCTATTTCATGAAAATTATCGAAAAATATCTATGACTTTTTAATGGAAATTTTCAGAAAAAATATAAGTTTCATAAATTGCGAAAATTCTAAAAATGTCTTAAAATTGAAATTTTATAAAAAATTTATAAATATGATTTTTTAAAATTGCGAAATTTTAAATGATTTTTCACAAATTAATCGACATATACTTGCTTTTTCATGAAAATTTTGACATTCTTACTATGACATTTTTACGAATATTTTCGACAATTTTAAAAATAATTTAGACTTTTTCTAAATTTTTAAATAAATGATTTTTTTTCACCAAATTAATCTACAGATTCAATTTTTTGAAAATTTCAATTTATACTGTCATTTTTTTACGAATATTTTGAAAATTTTATGAAAATCAATTAGATGTCGAAAATTATTGTAAAAAAATGTCATAGTATAGAATTCAAAATTTTATGAAAAAAGAATTATCGCAATTAATTGGTGGAAAAAAAAAAATATTAAAATTTAATTTTCATGAAAAAATCATAGTAAGTATGACTTTTTCTGAAAACGAAATTTAATCTGATTTTTTTTCAAATAATCATTTACATTTTTTGAAATTTTCTGAAAATTATACTATACATTTTTTCGAAAATTTTCGAAATTTTAAAAGTCATTTTCACTTCGAAAATATTCGTAAAAAAATATACTATAGAATGTCGAAAATTTTCGAAAAAAGGCATAGTATAATTTTCGATTATTTGAAAAAAAACTGAAAAGTTTCGAAATTTTATGAAAAAGATTATATATGACTTTTGAAAATTCGAAATTTTAAACTGAGTTTTTTTTCACCAAATTAATGAAATATACTAGCCTTTTTCAAAAATTTCGACATTCTATACTATACATTTTTTTAGAATATTTCCATTTTTCTTGAAAATTACTATTATGACTTTTTTCTGAAAATTTAATTTAAACTGATTTTTTTTCACAAATTATCGAATATACTAGCCTTTTTTCAGAAAATTTTCGACAACTATACTAAATTTTTTTAGAAATTTTAAATTTCATGAAAAATTTGACATTTTAAACATGTGAAAATTTTCCAAAATAATGCATATATAGATGTCGAAAATTTTCTGAAAAAAGCATAGTATAGCTGTCGATATTTGTGAAAAAACTAGTTTAAAATTTCGAAATTTTTGAAAAAAATTAAAGTTAATTTTTTTAAAAATTAAAAAAATTTTTTTTTTTCCCCCCAAAAAAAAAAACTATTTTTTTTTTAAAAAATTTTAAAATTTAATTTTTTTGAAATTTTCCAAATTTTTTTAAAAATTTTTTACTTTTTTTAAAATTTTTAAATTTTTGATTTTTTTCCCCCAAAAAAAAATTTTCCTTTTTTTAAAAAATTTTTTTAAATTTTTTTTAAATTTTAAAAATTTTTTAAAAATAAATTTTCAAAAATTTAAAAAATTTAAAAATTCCTTTTCAAAAAAAAAATCTTTTTTTTAAAAAAATTTTAAAATTTGAAATTTTTAAAAAAAAAATTTAAATTTTTTGAAAAAAAATTTTTAAAAGGTTTTTTTTAAAAAAAAGCTTTTTTTTTTAAAAAAAAAAAAAAATTAATTTTTTTAAAAATTTAAAAAAAAAAAAATTTTTTGATTTTTTTGAAAAAATTTTAAATTTTTTTTTTTTTAAAAAAAAAAATTTTCCTTTTTTTAAAAAAAATTTTTTTTTTTTAATTTTTTTTAAAAATTTTTTAGAAAAAAAAAATTTGGGGTTAAAAAATTTAAAAAAAATTAAAAAATTTAAAATTTTTTAAAAAAAAATTTTTTATTAATTTTGGGAAAAAAATATTTAAAAATTTAAAATAAAAAAAAAAAATTTTTTTAAAAAAAAAAATATTTTTTTAAAATTAAAAATTCCCTTTTTTTTTTAAAAAAAAACATATATTTTTTTTAAAAAAAATTTTTAAAAAATAATTAAGGAAAAAAATAAAAAAAATTTAATTAAAAATTAAAAATTTTTTAAAAAAAATTTTGAAATTTTGGGTTTTTTTTTAAAAATTTGAATTTTTAAAAAAATTTTTTAAATTTTTTTTAAAAATTAAAATTTTTATTTTTTCCCCCCAAAAAAAAATCTATTTTTTTATAAAATTTTTGAATTTTCATAAAAATTTTTAAAAATTTTTGAAAAAAAATAAAAAATTTAAAAAAAAATTTTATAAATTTTTTAAAAAAAGGAATTTTTTTTTTTAAAAAAAACTATTTTTTTTTTAAAAAAAGGGGATTATATATATTTTTTGAAAATTAAAAATTTTAAAAAAGTTTTTTTTCCCCCCAATTTTAAAATCATTTTTTATAAAATTTTTCTTTAAAGCATTTTTTAGTTTTTAAAATTTTTTAAAAATCATTAATTATTTTTTAAAATTTTTAAATTTTAAAGATTTTTTTTAAAATTACGAAATAACTAGTTTTTTTAAAAAAAAAAAAACCCCCCTTTTTTTTTGAAAATTTTTGAAAAATTTTTATGAAAAAATTTTTTTTAAAAAGGGAAAATATTCGTAAAAAAAATGTCATAGTATAGAATGTCGAAAATTTTCATGAAAAAAGGCATAGTATAGTCTGTCGATTAATTTGGTGGAAAAAAAAACTCAGTTTAAAATTTCGAAATTTTCATGAAAAAAGTCATACTATAGTATGACTTTTTTGAAAATTGACGAAATTTTAAACTGAGTTTTTTTTCCACCAAATTAATCGACAGACTATACTATGCCTTTTTTCATGAAAATTTTCGACATTCTATACTATGACATTTTTTTACGAATATTTTTGAAAATTTTCATGAAAAAAGTCATACTATAGGATGTCGAAAATATTCGTAAAAAAATGTCATAGTATAGAATGTCGAAAATTTTCATGAAAAAAGACAGTATAGTCTGTCGATTAATTTGGTGGAAAAAAAAATAAGTTTAAAATTTCGAAATTTTCATGAAAAAAGGCATAGTATAGTATGACTTTTTTGAAAATTGACGAAATTTTAAACTGAGTTTTTTTTCCACCAAATTAATCGACAGACTATACTATGCCTTTTTTCATGAAAATTTCCGACATTATATACTATGACATTTTTTTACGAATATTTTCGACAATTTTCTTGAAAAAGTCATACTATAGTATGACTTTTTTCATGAAATTTTTGAAATTTTAAACTGAGTTTTTTTTCCACCAAATTAATCGACAGACTATACTATGCCTTTTTTCATGAAAATTTTCGACATTCTATACTATGACATTTTTTTACGAATATTTTCGAAAATTTTCATGAAAAAAGTCATACTATAGCATGTCGAAAATATTCGTAAAAAAATGTCATAGTATAGAATGTCGAACATTTTCATGAAAAAAGACAGTATAGTCTGTCGATTAATTTGGTGGAAAAAAAACTCAGTTTAAAATTTCGAAATTTTCATGAAAAAAGGCATAGTATAGTATGACTTTTTTGAAAATTGACGAAATTTTAAACTGAGTTTTTTTTCCACCAAATTAATCGACAGACTATACTATGCCTTTTTTCATGAAAATTTTCGACATTCTATACTATGACATTTTTTTACGAATATTTTTGAAAATTTTCATGAAAAAAGTCATACTATAGGATGTCGAAAATATTCGTAAAAAAATGTCATAGTATAGAATGTCGAAAATTTTCATGAAAAAAGGCATAGTATAGTCTGTCGATTAATTTGGTGGAAAAAAAACTCAGTTTAAAATTTCGAAATTTTCATGAAAAAAGTCATAGTATAGTATGACTTTTTTGAAAATTGACGAAATTTTAAACTGAGTTTTTTTTCCACCAAATTAATCGACAGACTATACTATGCCTGTTTTCATGAAAATTTTCGACATTCTATACTATGACATTTTTTTATGAATATTTTCGAAAATTTTCATGAAAAAAGTCATACTATAGCATGTCGAAAATACTCGTAAAAAAATGTCATAGTATAGAATGTCGAACATTTTCATGAAAAAAGGCATAGTATAGTCTGTCGATTAATTTGGTGGAAAAAAAAATCAGTTTAAAATTTCGAAATTTTCATGAAAAAAGCCATAGTATAGTATGACTTTTTTGAAAATTGACGAAATTTTAAACTGAGTTTTTTTTCCACCAAATTAATCGACAGACTATACTATGCCTTTTTTCATGAAAATTTCCGACATTATATACTATGACATTTTTTTACGAATATTTTCGACAATTTTCTTGAAAAAGTCATACTATAGTATGACTTTTTTCATGAAATTTTTGAAATTTTAAACTGAGTTTTTTTTCCACCAAATTAATCGACAGACTATACTATGCCTTTTTTTATGAAAATTTTCGACATTCTATACTATGACATTTTTTTACGAATATTTTCGAAAATTTTCATGAAAAAAGTCATACTATAGTATGCCTTTTTTCATGAACATTTTTGACATTCTATACTATGACATTTTTTTACGAATATTTTCGAAAATTTTCATGAAAAAAGTCATACTATAGCATGTCAAAAATATTCGTAAAAAAATGTCATAGTATAGAATGTCGAACATTTTCATGAAAAAAGGCATAGTATAGTCTGTCGATTAATTTGGTGGAACAAAAACTCAGTTTAAAATTTCGAAATTTTCATGAAAAAAGGCATAGTATAGTATGACTTTTTTGAAAATTGACGAAATTTTAAACTGAGTTTTTTTTCCACCAAATTAATCGACAGACTATACTATGCCTTTTTTCATGAAAATTTTCGACATTCTATACTATGACATTTTTTTACGAATATTTTCGACATGCTATAGTATGACTTTTTTCATGAAAATTTTCGAAAATATTCGTAAAAAAATGTCATAGTATAGAATGTCGAAAATTTTCATGAAAAAAGGCATAGTATAGTCTGTCGATTAATTTGGTGGAAAAAAAACTCAGTTTAAAATTTCGAAATTTTCATGAAAAAAGGCATAGTATAGTATGACTTTTTTGAAAATTGACGAAATTTTAAACTGAGTTTTTTTTCCACCAAATTAATCGACAGACTATACTATGCCTTTTTTCATGAAAATTTTCGACATTCTATACTATGACATTTTTTTACGAATATTTTCGACAATTTTCTTGAAAAAGTCATACTATAGTATGACTTTTTTCATGAAATTTTTGAAAATTTAAACTGAGTTTTTTTTCCACCAAATTAATCGACAGACTATACTATGCCTTTTTTCATGAAAATTTTCGACATTCTATACTATGACCTTTTTTTATGAATATTTTCGAAAATTTTCATGAAAAAAGGCATACTATAGCATGTCGAAAATATTCGTAAAAAAATGTCATAGTATAGAATGTCGAAAATTTTCATGAAAAAAGGCATAGTATAGTCTGTCGATTAATTTGGTGGAAAAAAAACTCAGTTTAAAATTTCGAAATTTTCATGAAAAAAGGCATAGTATAGTATGACTTTCATGAAAATTTTTGAAATTTTAAACTGAGTTTTTTTTCCACCAAATTAATCGACAGACTATACTATGCCTTTTTTCATGAAAATTTTCGACATTCTATACTATGACATTTTTTTACGAATATTTTCGAAAATTTTCATGAAAAAAGTCATACTATAGCATATCGAAAATATTCGTAAAAAAATGTCATAGTATAGAATGTCGAAAATTTTCATGAAAAAAGGCATAGTATAGTCTGTCGATTAATTTGGTGGAAAAAAAACTCAGTTTAAAATTTCGAAATTTTCATGAAAAAAGGCATAGTATAGTATGACTTTTTTGAAAATTGACGAAATTTTAAACTGAGTTTTTTTTCCACCAAATTAATCGACAGACTATACTATGCCTTTTTTCATGAAAATTTTCGACATTCTATACTATGACATTTTTTTACGAATATTTTCGACAATTTTCTTGAAAAAGTCATACTATACTATGACTTTTTTCAGGAAATTTTTGAAATTTTAAACTGAGTTTTTTTTCCACCAAATTAATCGACAGACTATACTATGCCTTTTTTCATGAAAATTTTCGACATTCTATACTATGACATTTTTTTACGAATATTTTCGAAAATTTTCATGAAAAAAGTCATACTATAGCATGTCGAAAATATTCGTAAAAAAATGTCATAGTATAGAATGTCGAAAATTTTCATGAAAAAAGACATAGTATAGTCTGTCGATTAATTTGGTGGAAAAAAAACTCAGTTTAAAATTTCGAAATTTTCATGAAAAAAGGCATAGTATAGTATGACTTTTTTGAAAATTGACGAAATTTTAAACTGAGTTTTTTTTCCACCAAATTAATCGACAGACTATACTATGCCTTTTTTCATGAAAATTTTCGACATTCTATACTATGACATTTTTTTACGAATATTTTCGAAAATTTTCTTGAAATTTTAAACTGAGTTTTTTTTCCACCAAATTAATCGACAGACTATACTATGCCTTTTTTCATGAAAATTTTCGACATTCTATACTATGACATTTTTTTACGAATATTTTCGACATGCTATAGTATGACTTTTTTCATGAAAACTTTCGAAAATATTCGTAAAAAAATGTCATAGTATAGAATGTCGAAAATTTTCATGAAAAAAGACATAGTATAGTCTGTCGATTAATTTGGTGGAACAAAAACTCAGTTTAAAATTTCGAAATTTTCATGAAAAAAGGCATAGTATAGTATGACTTTTTTGAAAATTGACGAAATTTTAAACTGAGTTTTTTTTCCACCAAATTAATCGACAGACTATACTATGCCTTTTTTCATGAAAATGTTCGACATTCTATACTATGACATTTTTTTACGAATATTTTCGACAATTTTCTTGAAAAAGTCATACTATCGTATGACTTTTTTCATGAAAATTTTTGAAATTTTAAACTGAGTTTTTTTTCCACCAAATTAATCGACAGACTATACTAAGCCTTTTTTCATGAAAATTTTCGACATTCTATACTATGACATTTTTTTACGAATATTTTCGAAAATTTTCATGAAAAAAGTCATACTATAGCATGTCGAAAATATTCGTAAAAAAATGTCATAGTATAGAATGTCGAAAATTTTCATGAAAAAAGGCATAGTATAGTATGACTTTTTTGAAAATTGACGAAATTTTAAACTGAGTTTTTTTTCCACCAAATTAATCGACAGACTATACTAAGCCTTTTTTCATGAAAATTTTCGACATTCTATACTATGACATTTTTTTACGAATATTTTCGACAATTTTCTTGAAAAAGTCATACTATAGTATGACTTTTTTTATGAAATTTTTGAAATTTTAAACTGAGTTTTTTTTCCACCAAATTAATCGACAGACTATACTATGCCTTTTTTCATGAAAATTTTCGACATTCTATACTATGACATTTTTTTACGAATATTTTCGAAAATTTTCATGAAAAAAGTCATACTATAGCATGTCGAAAATATTCGTAAAAAAATGTCATAGTATAGAATGTCGAAAATTTTCATGAAAAAAGGCATAGTATAGTCTGTCGATTAATTTGGTGGAAAAAAAACTCAGTTTAAAATTTCGAAATTTTCATGAAAAAAGGCATAGTATAGTATGACTTTTTTGAAAATTGACGAAATTTTAAACTAATTTTTTTTTCCACCAAATTAATCGACAGACTATACTATGCCTTTTTTCATGAAAATTTTCGACATTCTATACTATGACATTTTTTTACGAATATTTTCGACAATTTTCTTGAAAAAGTCATACTATAGTATGACTTTTTTCATGAAAATTTTTGAAATTTTAAACTGAGTTTTTTTTCCACCAAATTAATCGACAGACTATACTATGCCTTTTTTCATGAAAATTTTCGACATTCTATACTATGACATTTTTTTACGAATATTTTCGAAAATTTTCATGAAAAAAGTCATACTATAGCATATCGAAAATATTCGTAAAAAAATGTCATAGTATAGAATGTCGAAAATTTTCATGAAAAAAGGCATAGTATAGTATGACTTTTTTGAAAATTGACGAAATTTTAAACTGAGTTTTTTTTCCACCAAATTAATCGACAGACTATACTATGCCTTTTTTCATGAAAATTTTCGACATTCTATACTATGACATTTTTTTACGAATATTTTCGACAATTTTCTTGAAAAAGTCATACTAGTCTGTCGATTAATTTGGTGGAAAAAAAACTCAGTTTAAAATTTCGAAATTTTCATGAAAAAAGGCATAGTATAGTATGACTTTTTTGAAAATTGACGAAATTTTAAACTGAGTTTTTTTTCCACCAAATTAATCGACAGACTATACTATGCCTTTTTTCATGAAAATTTTCGACATTCTATACTATGACATTTTTTTACGAATATTTTCGACAATTTTCTTGAAATTTTAAACTGAGTTTTTTTTCCACCAAATTAATCGACAGACTATACTATGCCTTTTTTCATGAAAATTTTCGACATTCTATACTATGACATTTTTTTACGAATATTTTCGACATGCTATAGTATGACTTTTTTCATGAAAATTTTCGAAAATATTCGTAAAAAAATGTCATAGTATAGAATGTCGAAAATTTTCATGAAAAAAGGCATAGTATAGTCTGTCGATTAATTTGGTGGAACAAAAACTCAGTTTAAAATTTCGAAATTTTCATGAAAAAAGGCATAGTATAGTATGACTTTTTTGAAAATTGACGAAATTTTAAACTGAGTTTTTTTTCCAACAAATTAATCGACAGACTATACTATGCCTTTTTTCATGAAAATGTTCGACATTCTATACTATGACATTTTTTTACGAATATTTTCGACAATTTTCTTGAAAAAGTCATACTATAGTATGACTTTTTTCATGAAAATTTTTGAAATTTTAAACTGAGTTTTTTTTCCACCAAATTAATCGACAGACTATACTATGCCTTTTTTCATGAAAATTTTCGACATTCTATACTATGACATTTTTTTACGAATATTTTCGAAAATTTTCATGAAAAAAGTCATACTATAGCATGTCGAAAATATTCGTAAAAAAATGTCATAGTATAGAATGTCGAAAATTTTCATGAAAAAAGGCATAGTATAGTCTGTCGATTAATTTGGTGGAACAAAAACTCAGTTTAAAATTTCGAAATTTTCATGAAAAAAGGCATAGTATAGTATGACTTTTTTGAAAATTGACGAAATTTTAAACTGAGTTTTTTTTCCACCAAATTAATCGACAGACTATACTATGCCTTTTTTCATGAAAATTTTCGACATTCTATACTATGACATTTTTTTACGAATATTTTCGACAATTTTCTTGAAATTTTAAACTGAGTTTTTTTTCCACCAAATTAATCGACACACTATACTATGCCTTTTTTCATGAAAATTTTCGACATTCTATACTATGACATTTTTTTACGAATATTTTCGACATGCTATAGTATGACTTTTTCATGAAAATTTTCGAAAATATTCGTAAAAAAATGTCATAGTATAGAATGTCGAAAATTTTCATGAAAAAAGGCATAGTATAGTCTGTCGATTAATTTGGTGGAAAAAAAACTCAGTTTAAAATTTCGAAATTTTCATGAAAGAAGGCATACTATAGTATGACTTTTTTGAAAATTGACGAAATTTTAAACTGAGTTTTTTTTCCACCAAATTAATCGACAGACTATACTATGTCTTTTTTCATGAAAATTTTCGACATTCTATACTATGACATTTTTTTACGAATATTTTCGAAAATTTTCATGAAAAAAGTCATACTATAGTATGACTTTTTTCATGAAAATTTTTGAAATTTTAAACTGAGTTTTTTTTCCACCAAATTAATCGACAGACTATACTATGCCTTTTTTCATGAAAATTTTCGACATTCTATACTATGACATTTTTTTACGAATATTTTCGACAATTTTCTTGAAAAAGTCATACTATAGTATGACTTTTTTCATGAAAATTTTTGAAATTTTAAACTGAGTTTTTTTTCCACCAAATTAATCGACAGACTATACTATGCCTTTTTTCATGAAAATTTTCGACATTCTATACTATGACATTTTTTTACGAATATTTTCGAAAATTTTCATGAAAAAAGTCATACTATAGCATGTCGAAAATATTCGTAAAAAAATGTCATAGTATAGAATGTCGAAAATTTTCATGAAAAAAGGCATAGTATAGTATGACTTTTTTGAAAATTGACGAAATTTTAAACAGCTTTTTTTTCCACCAAATTAATCGACAGACTATACTATGCCTTTTTTCATGAAAATTTTCGACATTCTATACTATGACATTTTTTTACGAATATTTTCGACAATTTTCTTGAAATTTTAAACTGATTTTTTTTTCCACCAAATTAATCGACAGACTATACTATGCCTTTTTTCATGAAAATTTTCGACATTCTATACTATGACATTTTTTTACGAATATTTTCGACATGCTATAGTATGACTTTTTTCATGAAAATTTTCGAAAATATTCGTAAAAAAATGTCATAGTATAGAATGTCGAAAAATTTCATGAAAAAAGGCATAGTATAGTCTGTTTGTCGATTAATTTGGTGGAAAAAAAACTCAGTTTAAAATTTCGAAATTTTCATGAAAGAAGGCATACTATAGTATGACTTTTTTGAAAATTGACGAAATTTTAAACTGAGTTTTTTTTCCACCAAATTAATCGACAGAATATACTATGCCTTTTTTAATGAAAATTTTCGACATTCTATACTATGACATTTTTTTACGAATATTTTCAAAAATTTTCATGAAAAAAGTCATTCTATAGCATGTCGAAAATATTCGTAAAAAAATGTCATAGTATAGAATGTCGAAAATTTTCATGAAAAAAGGCATAGTATAGTCTGTCGATTAATTTCGTGGAAAAAAAACTCAGTTTAAAATTTCGAAAATGTTCATGAAAAAATTCATACTATAGCATGTCGAAAATATTCGTAAAAAAATGTCATAGTATAGAATTTCGAAAAATTTCATGAAAAAAGGCATAGTATAGTCTGTCTGTCGATTAATTTGGTGGAAAAAAAACTCAGTTTAAAATTTCGAAATTTTCATGAAAAAAGGCATAGTATAGTATGACTTTTTTGAAAATTGACGAAATTTTAAACTGAGTTTTTTTCCACCAAATTAATCGACAGACTATACTATGCCTTTTTTCATGAAAATTTTCGACATTCTATACTATGACATTTTTTTATGAATATTTTCGAAAATTTTCATGAAAAAAGGCATACTATAGCATGTCGAAAATATTCGTAAAAAAATGTCATAGTATAGAATGTCGAAAAATTTCATGAAAAAAGGCATAGTATAGTCTGTTTGTCGATTAATTTGGTGGAAAAAAAACTCAGTTTAAAATTTCGAAATTTTCATGAAAAAAGGCATAGTATAGTATGACTTTTTTGAAAATTGACGAAATTTTAAACTGAGTTTTTTTTCCACCAAATTAATCGACAGAATATACTATGCCTTTTTTCATGAAAATTTTCGACATTCTATACTATGACATTTTTTTACGAATATTTTCAAAAATTTTCATGAAAAAAGTCATACTATAGCATGTCGAAAATATTCGTAAAAAAATGTCATAGTATAGAATGTCGAAAATTTTCATGAAAAAAGGCATAGTATAGTCTGTCGATTAATTTGGTGGAAAAAAAACTCAGTTTAAAATTTCAAAAATTTCCTGAAAAAAGTCATACTATAGTATGACTTTTTCAAGAAAATTGTCGAAAATATTCGTAAAAAAATGTCATAGTATAGAATGTCGAAAATTTTCATGAAAAAAGTCATACTATAGCATGTCGAAAATATTCGTAAAAAAATGTCATAGTATAGAATGTCGAAAATTTTCATGAAAAAAGGCATAGTATAGTATGACTTTTTTGAAAATTGACGAAATTTTAAACTGAGTTTTTTTTCCACCAAATAAATCGACAGACTATACTATGCCTTTTTTCATGAAAATTTTCGACATTCTATACTATGACATTTTTTTACGAATATTTTCGACAATTTTCTTGAAATTTTAAACTGATTTTTTTTTCCACCAAATTAATCGACAGACTATACTATGCCTTTTTTCATGAAAATTTTCGACATTCTATACTATGACATTTTTTTACGAATATTTTCGACAATTTTCTTGAAATTTTAAACTGATTTTTTTTTCCACCAAATTAATCGACAGAATATACTATGCCTTTTTTCATGAAAATTTTCGACATTCTATACTATGACATTTTTTTACGAATATTTTCGACATGCTATAGTATGACTTTTTTCATGAAAATTTTCGAAAATATTCGTAAAAAAATGTCATAGTATAGAATGTCGAAAAATTTCATGAAAAAAGGCATAGTATAGTCTGTTTGTCGATTAATTTGGTGGAAAAAAAACTCAGTTTAAAATTTCGAAATTTTCATGAAAGAAGGCATACTATAGTATGACTTTTTTGAAAATTGACGAAATTTTAAACTGAGTTTTTTTTCCACCAAATTAATCGACAGAATATACTATGCCTTTTTTCATGAAAATTTTCGACATTCTATACTATGACATTTTTTTACGAATATTTTCAAAAATTTTCATGAAAAAAGTCATACTATAGCATGTCGAAAATATTCGTAAAAAAATGTCATAGTATAGAATGTCGAAAATTTTCATGAAAAAAGGCATAGTATAGTCTGTCGATTAATTTGGTGGAAAAAAAACTCAGTTTAAAATTTCAAAAATTTCCTGAAAAAAGTCATACTATAGTATGACTTTTTCAAGAAAATTGTCGAAAATATTCGTAAAAAAATGTCATAGTATAGAATGTCGAAAATTTTCATGAAAAAAGTCATACTATAGCATGTCGAAAATATTCGTAAAAAAATGTCATAGTATAGAATGTCGAAAATTTTCATGAAAAAAGGCATAGTATAGTCTGTCGATTAATTTGGTGGAAAAAAAACTCAGTTTAAAATTTCGAAATTTTCATGAAAAAAGGCATAGTATAGTATGACTTTTTTGAAAATTGACGAAATTTTAAACTGAGTTTTTTTTCCACCAAATAAATCGACAGACTATACTATGCCTTTTTTCATGAAAATTTTCGACATTCTATACTATGACATTTTTTTACGAATATTTTCGACAATTTTCTTGAAATTTTAAACTGATTTTTTTTTCCACCAAATTAATCGACAGACTATACTATGCCTTTTTTCATGAAAATTTTCGACATTCTATACTATGACATTTTTTTACGAATATTTTCGACATGCTATAGTATGACTTTTTTCATGAAAATTTTCGAAAATATTCGTAAAAAAATGTCATAGTATAGAATGTCGAAAAATTTCATGAAAAAAGGCATAGTATAGTCTGTTTGTCGATTAATTTGGTGGAAAAAAAACTCAGTTTAAAATTTCGAAAATTTCATGAAAAAAGGCATAGTATAGTATGACTTTTTTGAAAATTGACGAAATTTTAAACTGAGTTTTTTTTCCACCAAATTAATCGACAGAATATACTATGCCTTTTTTCATGAAAATTTTCGACATTCTATACTATGACATTTTTTTACGAATATTTTCAAAAATTTTCATGAAAAAAGTCATTCTATAGCATGTCGAAAATATTCGTAAAAAAATGTCATAGTATAGAATGTCGAAAATTTTCATGAAAAAAGGCATAGTATAGTCTGTCGATTAATTTCGTGGAAAAAAAACTCAGTTTAAAATTTCGAAAATGTTCATGAAAAAATTCATACTATAGCATGTCGAAAATATTCGTAAAAAAATGTCATAGTATAGAATTTCGAAAATTTTCATGAAAAAAGGCATAGTATAGTCTGTCTGTCGATTAATTTGGTGGAAAAAAAACTCAGTTTAAAATTTCGAAATTTTCATGAAAAAAGGCATAGTATAGTATGACTTTTTTGAAAATTGACGAAATTTTAAACTGAGTTTTTTTCCACCAAATTAATCGACAGACTATACTATGCCTTTTTTCATGAAAATTTTCGACATTCTATACCATGACATTTTTTTATGAATATTTTCGAAAATTTTCATGAAAAAAGTCATACTATAGCATGTCGAAAATATTCGTAAAAAAATGTCATAGTATAGAATGTCGAAAAATTTCATGAAAAAAGGCATAGTATAGTCTGTTTGTCGATTAATTTGGTGGAAAAAAAACTCAGTTTAAAATTTCGAAATTTTCATGAAAAAAGGCATAGTATATTATGACTTTTTTGAAAATTGACGAAATTTTAAACTGAGTTTTTTTTCCACCAAATTAATCGACAGAATATACTATGCCTTTTTTCATGAAAATTTTCGACATTCTATACTATGACATTTTTTTACGAATATTTTCAAAAATTTTCATGAAAAAAGTCATTCTATAGCATGTCGAAAATATTCGTAAAAAAATGTCATAGTATAGAATGTCGAAAATTTTCATGAAAAAAGGCATAGTATAGTCTGTCGATTAATTTGGTGGAAAAAAAACTCAGTTTAAAATTTCAAAAATTTCCTGAAAAAAGTCATACTATAGTATGACTTTTTCAAGAAAATTGTCGAAAATATTCGTAAAAAAATGTCATAGTATAGAATGTCGAAAATTTTCATGAAAAAAGTCATACTATAGCATGTCGAAAATATTCGTAAAAAAATGTCATAGTATAGAATGTCGAAAATTTTCATGAAAAAAGGCATAGTATAGTCTGTCGATTAATTTGGTGGAAAAAAAACTCAGTTTAAAATTTCGAAATTTTCATGAAAAAAGGCATAGTATAGTATGACTTTTTTGAAAATTGACGAAATTTTAAACTGAGTTTTTTTTCCACCAAATAAATCGACAGACTATACTATGCCTTTTTTCATGAAAATTTTCGACATTCTATACTATGACATTTTTTTACGAATATTTTCGACAATTTTCTTGAAATTTTAAACTGATTTTTTTTTCCACCAAATTAATCGACAGACTATACTATGCCTTTTTTCATGAAAATTTTCGACATTCTATACTATGACATTTTTTTACGAATATTTTCGACATGCTATAGTATGACTTTTTTCATGAAAATTTTCGAAAATATTCGTAAAAAAATGTCATAGTATAGAATGTCGAAAAATTTCATGAAAAAAGGCATAGTATAGTCTGTTTGTCGATTAATTTGGTGGAAAAAAAACTCAGTTTAAAATTTCGAAATTTTCATGAAAGAAGGCATACTATAGTATGACTTTTTTGAAAATTGACGAAATTTTAAACTGAGTTTTTTTTCCACCAAATTAATCGACAGAATATACTATGCCTTTTTTCATTAAAATTTTCGACATTCTATACTATGACATTTTTTTACGAATATTTTCAAAAATTTTCATGAAAAAAGTCATTCTATAGCATGTCGAAAATATTCGTAAAAAAATGTCATAGTATAGAATGTCGAAAATTTTCATGAAAAAAGGCATAGTATAGTCTGTCGATTCATTTGGTGGAAAAAAAACTCAGTTTAAAATTTCGAAAATGTTCATGAAAAAAGTCATACTATAGCATGTCGAAAATATTCGTAAAAAAATGTCATAGTATAGAATTTCGAAAATTTTCATGAAAAAAGGCATAGTATAGTCTGTCGATTAATTTGGTGGAAAAAAAACTCAGTTTAAAATTTCGAAATTTTCATGAAAAAAGGCATAGTATAGTATGACTTTTTTGAAAATTGACGAAATTTTAAACTGAGTTTTTTTCCACCAAATTAATCGACAGACTATACTATGCCTTTTTTCATGAAAATTTTCGACATTCTATACTATGACATTTTTTTATGAATATTTTCGAAAATTTTCATGAAAAAAGTCATACTATAGCATGTCGAAAATATTCGTAAAAAAATGTCATAGTATAGAATGTCGAAAAATTTCATGAAAAAAGGCATAGTATAGTCTGTTTGTCGATTAATTTGGTGGAAAAAAAACTCAGTTTAAAATTTCGATTCGAAATTTTCATGAAAAAAGTCATGCTATAGTATGACTTTTTTGAAAATTGACGAAATTTTAAACTGAGTTTTTTTTCCACCAAATTAATCGACAGAATATACTATGCCTTTTTTCATGAAAATTTTCGACATTCTATACTATGACATTTTTTTACGAATATTTTCAAAAATTTTCATGAAAAAAGTCATTCTATAGCATGTCGAAAATATTCGTAAAAAAATGTCATAGTATAGAATGTCGAAAATTTTCATGAAAAAAGGCATAGTATAGTCTGTCGATTAATTTGGTGGAAAAAAAACTCAGTTTAAAATTTCAAAAATTTCCTGAAAAAAGTCATACTATAGTATGACTTTTTCAAGAAAATTGTCGAAAATATTCGTAAAAAAATGTCATAGTATAGAATGTCGAAAATTTTCATGAAAAAAGTCATACTATAGCATGTCGAAAATATTCGTAAAAAAATGTCATAGTATAGAATGTCGAAAATTTTCATGAAAAAAGGCATAGTATAGTCTGTCGATTAATTTGGTGGAAAAAAAAATCAGTTTAAAATTTCGAAATTTTCATGAAAAAAGGCATAGTATAGTATGACTTTTTTGAAAATTGACGAAATTTTAAACTGAGTTTTTTTTCCACCAAATAAATCGACAGACTATACTATGCCTTTTTTCATGAAAATTTTCGACATTCTATACTATGACATTTTTTTACGATTATTTTCGAAAATTTTCATGAAAAAAGCCATACTATAGCATGTCGAAAATATTCGTAAAAAAATGTCATAGTATAGAATGTCGAAAAATTTCATGAAAAAAGGCATAGTATAGTCTGTTTGTCGATTAATTTGGTGGAAAAAAAACTCAGTTTAAAATTTCGAAATTTTCATGAAAAAAGGCATAGTATAGTATGACTTTTTTGAAAATTGACGAAATTTTAAACTGAGTTTTTTTTCCACCAAATTAATCGGCAGAATATACTATGCCTTTTTTCATGAAATTTTTCGACATTCTATACTATGACATTTTTTTACGAATATTTTCAAAAATTTTCATGAAAAAAGTCATACTATAGCATGTCGAAAATATTCGTAAAAAAATGTCATAGTATAGAATGTCGAAAATTTTCATGAAAAAAGGCATAGTATAGTCTGTCGATTAATTTGGTGGAAAAAAAACTCAGTTTAAAATTTCGAAAATTTTCATGAAAAAATTCATACTATAGCATGTCGAAAATATTCGTAAAAAAATGTCATAGTATAGAATGTCGAAAATTTTCATGAAAAAAGGCATAGTATAGTCTGTCGATTAATTTCGTGGAAAAAAAACTCAGTTTAAAATTTCGAAATTTTCATGAAAAAAGGCATAGTATAGTATGACTTTTTTGAAAATTGACGAAATTTTAAACTGAGTTTTTTTTCCAGCAAATTAATCGACAGACTATACTATGCCTTTTTTCATGAAAATTTTCGAGATTCTATACTATGACATTTTTTTACGAATATTTTCGACATGCTATAGTATGACTTTTTTCATGAAAATATTCGTAAAAAAATGTCATAGTATAGAATGTCGAAAATTTTCATGAAAAAAGTCATACTATAGCATGTCGAAAATATTCGTAAAAAAATGTCATAGTATAGAATGTCGAAAATTTTCATGAAAAAAGGCATAGTATAGTCTGTCGATTAATTTGGTGGAAAAAAAACTCAGTTTAAAATTTCGAAATTTTCATGAAAAAAGTCATACTATAGTATGACTTTTTTGAAAATTTTCGAAATTTTAAACTGAGTTTTTTTTCCACCAAATTAATCGACAGACTATACTATGCCTTTTTTCATGAAAATTTTCGACATTCTATACTATGACATTTTTTTACGATTATTTTCGAAAATTTTCATGAAAAAAGCCATACTATAGCATGTCGAAAATATTCGTAAAAAAATGTCATAGTATAGAATGTCGAAAATTTTCATGAAAAAAGGCATAGTATAGTCTGTCGATTAATTTGGTGGAAAAAAAACTCAGTTTAAAATTTCGTCAATTTTCAAAAAAGTCATACTATACTATGCCTTTTTTCATGAACATTTTCAACATTCTATACTATGACATTTTTTTACGAATATTTTCGCAATTTTCATGAAAAAGTCATACTATAGTATGACTTTTTTCATGAAAATTTTTGAAATTTTAAACTGAGTTTTTTTTCACCAAATTAATCGACAGACTATACTATGCCTTTTTTCATGAACATTTTCGACATTCTATACTATGACATTTTTTAACGAATATTTTCGAAAATTTTCATGAAAAAAGTCATACTATAGCATGTCGAAAATATTCGTAAAAAAATGTCATAGTATAGAATGTTGAAAATTTTCATGAAAAAAGGCATAGTATAGTCTGTCGATTAATTTGGTGGAAAAAAAACTCAGTTTAAAATTTCGAAATTTTCATGAAAAAAGGCATACTATAGTATGACTTTTTTGAAAATTGACGAAATTTTAAACTGAGTTTTTTTTCCACCAAATTAATCGACAGACTATACTATGCCTTTTTTCATGAAAATTTTCTACATTCTATACTATGACATTTTTTTACGAATATTTTCGACATACTATAGTATGACTTTTTTCATGAAAATATTCGACATTTTTTCACGAAAATTTTCGACATGTATGACTTTTTTCATGAAAATTTTCGAAATTTTAAACTGAGTTTTTTTTCCACCAAGTTAATCGACAGACTATACTATGCTTTTTTCATGAAAATGTTCGACATTCTATACTATGAAATTTTTCATAGTATAGTATGTTGAAAAAAATCATAGTATACTATGTAGAAAAAATAAAAAAGTCATAGTATACTATGTTGAAAAAAAAAAAAGTTATATATGTATAGCATGTCGGAAAAAAAGTCATAGTATAAAATTTCGAAAAGTAGTCATAGTATAGTATGTCGAAAAATTCATAGTATACTATGTTGAAAAAGTAAAAAAGTCATAGTATACTATGTTGAAAAAATAAAAAAGTCATAGTTTAGTATGTCGAACAAATAAAAAAATTCAGATTAAATTGTGTCGAAAAAAAGTAATTGCAAAGTACGTCGAAAAAAAGTCATACTATTGTTTGTCCCAAATTTTTTGAACAAAAAAGTCATACTTCAGTATTTCGAAACTTTTATGGAAAAAAAAAGTCATAGTATAGTATGTCGAAGATTTTTGGGAAAAAAGTCATTGTATAGTATGTCGAAAATTTCATGAAAAAAGTCATAGTATAGTATGTCGAAATTTTTTTGAAAAAAAAGTCATAATGTACTATGACGAAAATTTTTTGAAAAAAGTCATAGTATAGTATGTCGAAAATGTTATGAAAAAAAGTCATAGTATAGTATATCGAAAGTTTTATGAAAAAAAAGTCATAGTATAGTATGTCAAACAATTTATGAAGAAAAAGTCATAGTATAGTATGTCGAACATTTCATGAAAAAAAAGTCATAGTATAGAATGTCGAAAATTTTTTGAAAAAAAGTCATAGTATAGTATGTCGAAAATGTTATGAAAAAAAGTCAGTATAGTATATCGAAAGTTTTATGAAAAAAAAGTCATAGTATTGTATGTCGAAATTTTCATGAAAAAAAAGTCGTAGTAAAGTATGTCGAAAATTTTTGAAAAAAAAATCATAGTATAGTATATCGAAAATTTTATGAAAAAAAAATCATAGTATAGTATGTCAAACATTTTATGAAGAAAAAGTCATAGTATAGTATGTCGAACATTTCATGAAAAAAAGGTCATAGTATAGTATGTCGAAAATGTTTGAAAAAAAAATCATAGTATAGTATATCGAAAATTTTATGAAAAAAAAGTCATAGTATAGTTTGTCAAACATTTTATGAAGAAAAAGTCATAGTATAGTATGTCGAACATTTCATGAAAAAAAAGTCATAGTATAGAATGTCGAAAATTTTTTGAAAAAAAGTCATAGTATAGTATGTCGTCAATTTTCATGAAAAAAAGTCATAGTATAGTATGTCGAAAATTTCATGAAAAAAAAGTCATAGTAAAGTATGTCGAAAAATTTTTGGAAAATAAATCATAGTATAGTATATCGAAAATTTTATGAAAAAAAAATCATAGTATAGTATGTCAAATATTTTATGAAAAAAAAGTCATAGTATAGTATGTCGAACATTTCATGAAAAAAGTCATAGTATAGTATGTTGAAAAATGTTGTAAAAAAGTCATAATATATGTCGAAACATAAAAAAAAAAAAGTCACAGTATAGTATGTCGAACATTTCATGAAAAAAAAGCCATTGTATATTATGTCGCACATTTTATGAAAAAATAGTCATAGTATAGTATGTCGAAATTTTTTGGGAAAAAAAGTCATAGTATAGTATGTCGAACATTTCATGAAAAAAAAGTCATTGTATAGTATGTCGAAAAATTTTGTAAAAAAAAGTCATAGTATAGCATGTCGAAAAAAAGTCATAGTATAGTATGTCGAAAAATTTTATGAAAAAAAAGTTATAGTATAGTATGTCAAAAATGTTGTGAAAAAAAAGTCATAGTATAGTTTGTCAAATATTTTATGAATATTTTCTTCATAACATTTTTGTCATACTATACTATAGTATAGTATGTCAAAAATGTTATGAAGAAAAAGTCATAGTTTAGTATGTCGAAAATTTCATGAAAAAAAAGTCATAGTATAGAATGTCGAAAATTTTATGAAAAAAAGTCATAGTAAAGTATGTCGAAAAATTTTTGAAAAAAAAATCATAGTATAGTATGTCGAAAATTTCATGAAAAAAAAGTCATAGCAAAGTATGTCGAAAAATTTTTGAAAAAAAAATCATAGTATAGTATATCGAAAATTTTGTGAAAAAAAAGTCAGAGTATAGTTTGTCAAATATTTTATGAAAAAAAGTCATAGTATAGAATGTCGAAATTTTTTTGAAAAAAAGTCATAGTATAGTATGTCGAAAATTTCATGAAAAAAGAGTCATAGTATAGTATGTCGAAAATTTTATGAAAAAAAAAAGTCATAGTAAAGCATGTCGAAAAATTTTGTAAAAAAAGTCATAGTATAGTTTGTTGAAAAAAGTCATAGTATAGTATGTCGAAAAAAGACATAGTATCATGTGTGGAAACATTTTGTAAAAAAATTCATAGTATAGCATGCTGAAAAATTTTGTAAAAAAAAGTCATAGTATAGTTTGTCGAAAAAAAGTCAGTATAGTATGTCGAAAAAAAAGTAATAGTATAGTATGTCGAAAAAAAGTCATAGTATAGTATGTCGAAAAAAGACATAGTATCATGTGTGGAAACATTTTGTAAAAAAATTCATAGTATAGCATGCTGAAAAATTTTGTAAAAAAAAGTCATAGTATAGTTTGTCGAAAAAAAGTCAGTATAGTATGTCGAAAAAAAAGTAATAGTATAGTATGTCGAAAAAAAGTCATAGTATAGTATGTCGAAAAATTTTGTAAAAAAAAGTCATAGTATAGTATGTCGAAAAAAAGTCAGTATCGTATGTCGAAAAATGTTGTAAGAAAAAGTCAGTATAGTATGTCGAAAACTTTGGTAAAAAAAGTCATATGTTAGTATGTCGAAAAATTTTGTAAAAAAAAGTCATAGTATAGTATGTCGAAAACTTTTGTAAAAAAAGTCATAGTATAGTATGTCGAAAAAAGTCATAGTATAGTATGTGGAAAAATTTTGTAAAAAAAAGTCATAGTATAGAATGTCGAAATTTTTTTGAAAAAAAGTCATAGTATAGTATGTCGAAAATTTCATGAAAAAAGAGTCATAGTATAGTATGTCGAAAATTTTATGAAAAAAAAAAGTCATGGTATAGTATGTTGAAAAAAGTCATTTTATAGTATGTTGAAAAAAGTCATAGTATAGTATGTCGAAAAAAAGTCATAGTAAAGCATGTCGAAAAATTTTGTAAAAAAAGTCATAGTATAGTTTGTTGAAAAAAGTCATAGTATAGTATGTCGAAAAAAGACATAGTATCATGTGTGGAAACATTTTGTAAAAAAATTCATAGTATAGCATGCTGAAAAATTTTGTAAAAAAAAGTCATAGTATAGTTTGTCGAAAAAAAGTCAGTATGGTATGTCGAAAAAAAAGTAATAGTATAGTATGTCGAAAAAAAGTCATAGTATAGTATGTCGAAAAATTTTGTAAAAAAAAAGTCATAGTATAGTATGTCAAAAAAGTCAGTATCGTATGTCGAAAAATGTTGTAAGAAAAAGTCAGTATAGTATGTCGAAAACTTTGGTAAAAAAAAGTCATATGTTAGTATGTCTAAAAATTTTGTAAAAAAAAGTCATAGTATAGTATTTCGAAAACTTTTGTAAAAAAAGTCATAGTATAGAATGTCGAAAAAAGTCATAGTATAGTATGTGGAAAAATTTTGTAAAAAAAAGTCATAGTATAGAATGTCGAAAAAAAGTCATAGTATAGTAAGTCGAAAAATTTTGTAAAAAAGGTCATAGAATAGTATGTCAAAACATTTTGTAAAAAAAGTCATAGTATAGTATGTCGAAAAAAAGTCATATTATAGTATGTCGAAACATTTTGTAAAAAAAAGTCATAGTATAGTATATCAAAAAATGTTGTAAAAAAAAGTAATAGTATAGTATGTCGAAAAAAAGTCAGTGTAGTATGTTGAAAAAAAGTCATAGTATAGTATGTCGAAAAAAAGTCATAGTATAGTGTGTCGAAAAATGTTGTAAAAAAAAGTCATAGTATATTATGTCGAAACAATAATAAAGTCATAGTATAGAATGTCGTAAAAATAAAAAAAGTCATAGTATATCATGTCGAAGAATAGTCATAGTATAGTATGTCAAAAAAGTAATAGAATAGTATTTCGAAAAAAAGACAGTAATGTATGTCGAAAAAATTTCATGAAAAAGTCAAAGTACAGTATGTCGAAACAAAGTCATAGTATGGTATGTCGAAAAAAATGAAAAAGTCATAGTATACTATGACTTTTTATAGTATAGTAAAGTACACTTTTATGACATACTATAATATGACATTTTTATGACATACTTTACTATGACAATTTTTATGACATACTTTACTATGACTTTTTTTTACATTTTATGACATACTATAGTATCACATTTTTTATGATATTTTTTTATGAAATACTATACTATACCTTTTTATGACACCCTATTTTGATTTTTTTAGGACATATTATACTTCAAAAGTCATAGTATAGTATGTCGAAAAATTTACCAGCTCTCGTCTCCTCCAGGTCCTTCATGTCCCTTTGTTCATTCAGCAGTCTGGACAGAAAACAGAGACATTTACACCAACATTTACAAAACACACTTTATATGTGCTCCAATAACAGACCCTAGTTCACCACATTTAAAACACACATTTTGCATTAATTTTCATTAAAGATAGATCAAAACTTTGTACAGCACAAAATACAGGTATGTATATTGGATCATACATTTATAATCTGATCATGTAATCACAATATGCCTTGTGTAATGATGACAAGGAGTTAAATGTGAGTTACATTTAATTAAATTGAAGGCCCTTTAAATCATAAAAATGACTCACAATTATTAAATGAGACCTTCACTGTCTGTCAGTTCATTAATTTGATAAGAAGGTTAACTAATTAATAAAATAAAAATACACATCAAAAATAAATAAAATATGCATGTCCAGGTAGTGAATAGGTTCTGACACTTACTATGTAATTCCCATGGTACCATTGTACACAATCTACATCTATCATAAAAAATGATAAAATGTTAATAAATATCTTTAAAAAACTAATTTTTAAAAATCTGAAACAATAATCAAAGTATCAAGAGAATGTTTTGCTTCACTGGTGTTTCCTTACTCTGTGAGTTCGTCCAGCATTGATCTCGTCTCCGAGGCGACTGAGCTGCTTCTGATGAGCCTCCCTGTGGTTCTCCAGCTGCTCCTCCAGTGTTTTCTGGATGACAGAGACACAAAAAACACATTAAAGACACACAATCATTCAAATATAAAAGTCATCTAATTTGACCTTTGCATTTTCCAGCTGTGTACAGAGAGGTCCACCTCTCCTAACCTTGATGTCCTCATCTCCATCCAGTCTGCTGCTCCTTAAATGGGCTGTAATTTCATCTTCAGGTATTCTGAAGTTCTGTACATCAGAGACAATGATATTCTTGGGAAGTGTGAATCACACTGAATGATGTCTGAATGTCCATGTCTATTACAGACCATATAATATAATTTCATGAATTTTCAAGACGTTCATAACAAAACTAAAGAGGACACTAAATTTTAAATATATTGTATGGTTTCAATATTCAACAACATTAATGACAACACAGCTGGTAATGAGATAAAATATCCTACCTCAGAGGACAGAGACTGGGTTTGTTTTTATCTCATTGCAAAGCAGTAAAAGATGTTGTCTCAGTTGGTCTGTATAACATTCCTCTTCTTCCCAGATGTCATCCATTGAGGCTGCATATCTACAAGTGAGTGACAAATAAAAGCACCTATCTTAACATGCAACACAACTGACAGTTAAAGTAAAAATCATACAAGAATAATACACTTTTATAGAATTTATAGTTATATTTAGATAAGATAAGATAAGATAAGATATACTTTATTGTCCCACAGGGAAATTTGTCTTGGGCTCCAGGCCACTGCATCACACAACATACCAAAGTCACAATGTACATACACTCATTTATAGTTAGCATTGACACTGGAAAGAGTATTATAGACTAACGTAAACTAGATTCTGTTCTACATACTCCGGTACCGTAGATGGCAGTATGTACCTAAAAGTTTGCATTACAATCGGCCAAAAAATCGCAAAGAAGAAGAAGACAACGACACTGGAAAGTGGCTAATTGCATAATGTTCATGAACAAAATGACAAAGATACACAGGATGTGGACAAACCTGAAGACTCTTCCATAGTTCCCACGGACCGTGTAAACACCAGTCCTCCTGCAACTGTCTATTCGGTGAAACAGAATAAAGGCATCAGAATTTTGAACTGTATTCATTTCAAGTTGAACCATTTTGCACACAATCAAACCTACCTTGGTGTATAAAATAAAAAGTAGATATTTACACTGATAAATTATCTTTTATTTAATTTACACTTATTTTGTCCTTGATTAATAATTTTTATGTGTGTTTTAGAAAATGATGAATGACAGTCAGACTTTGTGGCAAATTGTATTAAATTATAAAAAAAAGATATTTAAAAAAAAAAATAACAGATATGGTGACAATAGTTGTAGCCTATGGATTGCCTCAAGAAGAAATTAATAGTATAATTATAATTAGTTTTCGGACTTGAAAAAAAAGTGGAGGGGTCCAATACTGCCTTCTGAAAAAGTGGGGGGGACGTAAATTATGCCCTTGGAGGAATATGAACGGGAATGAATCTTTCCCTTGGGTCATTATGGAAAAAGAGAACCCTTTTTTATCCATCTTCTGTTGGTTAATAAGAACTGAAAAGTATAAAAACACATCAGAGCCTGATACTCAGTAGCCAAATTGGTACCAAACACTAAATATCTTGTGATGTTGTAGGACACAGGGCTGTGCTCCGAGCCTCCTGCCAGAAGCATCTGTGTCATTGTGCCAGGGGGAGGGTGGCATCAGTGTCAGTCTTTTCACACCGCTCACCATCCCTTGTGGGCAGATTAAGCATGGTGCATTCTTCCTTTTCAAAGAGTCTGGAGGGCCAGAGGAAAAAGACAGAAAGAGACCCTGTTCATCACTGGACGAGGTGGAGTCACTGGGCACCGTGCCCACTCTCTCTCCTCCTCCTCCTCTCCTCCCCCACTGGTGGACTGACAAGGGGCAAGAGTGTGAGGCTGAAGCTTTTGTCGGTCATATTAGTGAGTGGCGGGCCCAGACCGAATGATTTTTAATGTGTGTGTTTATTTGCGGGGGAGGATGTAGTTGGTGTGGGCGTGAGCGTCAGGGTGTGGGGTGACAGGGCTTGTCAGTCAGAGGGGCTGACAGACAGGCGGGCTGTGGGAACGGGTGACAGAGGCCATCCGAGGCCTTCATGGGCTAACTTGGGGGCCTTTCAGGGGTTTATCAAACCGCTGACCCCCCATCACCCCCTGCACAGGAAACGTTCTGGCAGATGAATGGAGAGATCATGTCAATGAGGAGGATGGGGCCTGGGACAAGAGGCTGGGTGGGGGTGAGTCATGTGGAGGGGGGAAGATGAGCAAGGGGGAATTATGGGTGAACTTGGTGGTTTGGGATGGAGATTAAGAGAGGAGGATAAAGCTCATCCCTCTCTCATTTTAACCGCTAAAATGGAGAAATTTATCCAAATTAACAGCTTAAAGGAATAGTTCGACATATGCTTATTCGCTTTCTTGATTTAGATGAGAGGATCAATACCACTCTCATGTCTGTACGATAAATATGAAGCTACAACCAGTAGCTTGTTATCTTAGTTTAGCACAATGACTGGAAACGAGGACACAGCTAGCCTGCATCTGTCCAAAGGTAACAAAGCCTTCTCATCTAGCTCTCGGCGAAAAAGCAACTAAGTATATTTCCCGACATGTCAAACTATTCTTTAAAACCACTCTTGTAGATTAAATGACACAAAAATTGTGTTCAAATGTTACTTCTCCTGAGACCATCAAGTCACCTTCGTGCTGCAGTCTGTCAGATACTGAGCTTGAGGCAAACTGTGTGAGTCGATTCTGATCCCCTTAAAACAGTCTTTTGTCGTTTCTCTCCCTCTGCCCGGCAGCTAAGTACACTATTGGTAAACAGATCATGTAGCATTGCAGCAGTGAAGCGAGCAGTCGCAGACAGATCAGCTGGATGATAGAGAGGGATGGCAAAAGTTAGCAAGAGGGAGGGGGAGTTATGACAAGGGGAGAGAATACAAGCATTTTGATGCGTTTCAGTATACAAACATTACATGTAACATCAAGCGTGGGGTCTGTGCTTTTCAGATTAAAACATCTGCAATATCAAGCAAAGATCTTAATCTGAATCTGGCTTTATAGTTCATCCAAAAATCTATATACTTTAAATCCACTATTTACATAAACTCAGATTTTTATCAACCTTCCATATGGGAGTGATACAAAACATATCTCACCCCGAGACAGATATGTGAAAGAATAACAAGAAGTGGAGCTGAACATCAATCTCCTGTTCAAAGCGTGTGGAGCTGAACACATTTATATGAATCTGACCTGTGACCTCTATAACTGAGTTTAAGGGCAGTGAAAGTGAGCTGCCCTGGCTCTCTCTCTGTGTGTGTGTCTGGGTTGGTTTGATCCAAGCTGGGCTGTCTGGATTTAAGGCCAGGGCCCCTGTACTCTGCGTCTGTGTGTCTGGGTTCGGGTGTCCTCCTCTATCCAGGCTGGCTTATTTATGACCTGAGCCGGGCCCGGTCCAACAGCCAAAGACAGAGAGGAGAGGAGGGATCGAGCGGGCGCATAACCCCGGTGCATTCCTACGCACACACAAGACCTTACTGACACACATTCGCATAAAACACACACAGACAGACTACAGATAAGGAGATGGAAATATCTCCCATGATCTCATATCAGAAACGCTGAGTGCTAGGCTGTAGAGTGGGCCACTTTCCCTCCCTAATATTTATTCTCACCCCCTTTTTCTCTCTCTGTCTCTTTTTCTTTGTCCAGTAATCACTAATGGCATCTGTTTCAGGGACACGGCCCAGGATTTACCTTCAATAACTGACTGAAACTGAAACTGAATGCCATTTTTTTTTCATCTAGATATGTGATTCTGCAACAGAAATATAATTTAAGGTAATCATCTCATCTCAAAAAACATAAAAAGCATTTATACAAAACTTTGTACCAACTAGATCGTTTCAAGCATACCTGGGCCTAGAGTTTTTTTAACATAAGCAGGCCAACTGACTGCAAACACATTTCTATTTACAGCCACACTTGATGAAAGGGAGGCAGTGTTGCACAATATCTATATCCCAATCTTCTAGGTGCTTTAATAATTGGTAAATTGCACATACTTTTTATATTTACTATGGGAGAAAGCTCTCATTTCACCCTCTGGTTTGAGTGCAAGTCCAACACAGTGATGCAGGTTCAGGGCTGATCAGGAATATATCAGCAGGTCTGGCGGCAGGGTGAATCAATTCTGTTACGTCTGGTTCGACCGGTACGACGCCCCACATTGCTTCCATTTTCTACGCCAATTCAGTTGACCTTTGAGATGTGCTTTATGTTATGAGAGCAGATAGACAGTAGATACTGATGGTGCACAGATTTTCTCAGTAGGACTGGAGTTTCATGCTGATATAGGCTATCAAAGTCCTGCTTCTTCTCTTACCTTTAAGGTACTCAAGCCTCTCTATAGTCAGTTTGGATTAGAGAGGATACAGTTCAAAAACTGTGGATCCACATGAAGGCCCTCGCTACTCTTATGCATTCTCTATTTCTTTCCTCCGTGCTGTTTTTTCACCTTTTCCCCCCATATGGGCCCTATCTTACATCACTGCTCAGTAATCTCTGTGTCAGAGGGCTGTATGTGGTTGGACATATAGAGCCAGGGGCACCAAAACATCTCAGCAGCAAAGCTGAGGCTGAAGCCGCTGACTCTCTGTGGTGGACATGTTAAAGAGAAGGGACTGCTAAGGGAGTGCTTCACTGCACCTCTCTGTTTTTTTCAACTTCGCCCTTCCTTTTTTGTGGTTAAATGCCGCGGAAAATTGGACGGCCTGGCAAAGCAGAGGTGGATGTTTTCCCCGAAGCAGAGTGCGGATGGAGCACATTCCAGGGGAAAGCTGTGTAAATCCCTCCATTGATTTGGTGCGAAACCCTCCTGACCTCTGGAATACATTAGCAGATTAGCCATGGAGGCCATGTGCACACAGCTCTCTTAGCTCAGCCGCCGGCCTATTCAGCCTCCACGCCAGCAGCAGTCTGCCCACGGCCCCCCAAACACAGAGCCCGGATACCAGGGGCAGATGGGCCCACACCCGCTCTTATGCTCTCAAAGCCCAATTACAACTCTGTGTGTATGTACTTAATGTGTATTCACTTGGAGTTACGTGCATGTTGTTTGCTTCATATATCCTTGGAGTGGTGCAGCATGCTGTTGGCATTATCACTGAATTTTAAGTGGTGGGACGTTTTTCAGCTGTCTTTAGTAACTTCTAGGGCTGTCAATCAATTAAAATACTTAATCGCGATTAATCGCATGATTGTCCGTGATTAATCTTGATTAATCGCAAATTAATCACACATTTTTTATCTGTTCAAAATGTACCTTAAATAGAGATTTGTCATGTATTTAATACTCTTATCAACATAGGAGTGGGCAAATAGGCTTGCTTTATGCAAATGTATGTATATATTTATTATTGGAAATCAATTAACAACACAAAACAATGACAAATATTGTCCAGAAACCCTCACAGGTACTGCATTTAGCATAAAAAATATGCTCAAATCATAACATGGCAAACTGAAGCCCAACAGGCAACAACAGCTGTCAGTGTGTCAGTGTGCTGACTTGACTATGACTTGTCCCAAACTGCATGTGATTATCATAAAGTGGGCACGTCTGTAAAGGGGAGACTCGTGGGTACCCATAGAACCCATTTTCATTCACATATCTTGAGGTCAGAGGTCAAGGGACATCTTTAAAATGGCCCATGACAGTTTTTCCTTGCCAAAATTTAGCACAAGTTTGCGTTATTTAGCTTCCTTCACAACAAGCTAGTAGGACATGGTTGGTACCAATGGATTCAATGGATGGAAACAAAGAGCACGCATTGATTCAGACTGTATTCTAAAATATAGTATGATGTCCAATTAAATTGTAGCTGCATCATCTTTTCTACATGTTGCTTGAAACATGAGTGGTTATGTGTTTCTATGTTTGAAGTTGGGACCTACATATGCAGGTAGGGAAGATTATGTTTATGTAACAATTATGTTTATGTAACACAGATTCATAGGACTCTAAAAGCTGAAAACCTCCAACTAAAAGGCTGTAAATCAACGAGCAGATGGAGAATTGTTAATTTTGTCCTGTTGTCCTAAATATTAAATCGGTATTACTAACTTTTACCAGACCCCGAGTGTGAATCTGGTTGCCAGCTTTTCCATTGTATCGCAACCTTTGGACATGTGCTTTTCATAACATTGTAAGCTCATATAAAAGCTAACAGAGTGTTAATGGATCGAGCAAGTGGCCATTGACCTGGTATTGTGCATATGTGTGTTTGGATACGTGCGTCTTGTTTGGGGTGAGGGGTGGAGCTCTGGGTCAGGGGAACAGGCATCATGGTCACAGGCTACAAGGCCCACCAGGACCCCTGTGCCCCCCCCCCAGAGGGGACACATGGCCCGACACTCCCCGACAGACCCCCACACCGTAGGCAGGCGGTTCAGCCACCAGCCAAGCAGCCTGACGCCCAGATGGCGGCTCCATCGTCTAGCGTGAGGCAGAAGAGATGAAATCACTCAACTCATCTGCCATCAGTGTGTTCTCTGTTGGTCTTCTCTGAAGACTTCTGGGAATAATAAGGATATTAATATCGATAAATATGGCCCATTCTACTCTACTGCCCTCTTTACTCACACCACCCACGCATACTTTATTCTTTACTGTACTTTATTCTACTCTACTCGACTCTACTGCCCTCTTTACTCACACCACCCTCTCACACTTTATTCGTTACAACTGTACTGTACTTTATTCTACTCTATTCAACTCTACTTTACTGCCCTCTTTACTCACAGCACCCTCTCACACTTTATTCCCTACTGTACTTTATTCTACATTACGCGACTTTATTTCCTTCTTTACTGACACCATCCACCCACACTTTATTCTTTACAACTGTACTGTACTTTATTCTCCTCTACTCTACTCCTCTATTCTATACTGTCTTGTACTTTTTTACGCTCTACTGTACTCTACTCTTCTGTAACGTTACATGCTATACTGACTCTACTCTATAGCATTCACACCGCTAATTTCTGCTATAGTCAACTGTACTGTATTCTACTGTACTCTACCCTATTCTGTTCTACTCATATATACTCTACTGTACTCTGTTTTTTATTACTTCCCTACCATGCAATCTCTTCAGTTTCAACAGAACTCTACCGTGTAGCATACATACTCTACACTGTCAGTTGTGAACATGCACACTGTGCACACACACAAACTGTCACACAGACGCTGGTTAAAATGTTCCACATAACAATAACAATAACCGCAGAGCTAAGGATCCTCTCTGTTCGATATCATCGTGGGCAGCTGACAGTCACTACTGACCACAGGGGAAATGTTCCAGAGAGGAGAATTTGCTCGCATGCATTTCTGTGCTGTTGCGGTGGAGTAAACAAGTTCAACCGTCTAGACTGGCTGGAGGCTGTGATGGACGAACACAGAGGACATCCAATGAAATACACATGGCACACAAGCCACCACAGGAGGACATTAACCACTGAATGAGTTATCTCTACTAAACATCATTTCTGCACAGTCACATTGTTAGTGCATAACATTTTGTAATTTACAAAAGTAATCCAATTAAAGTCTGAAATTTCATCTTAAAAACTTGTTGTTCTTATCTAAAGGTTGAGACTTTGTCCACCCACTGTTTCACCCTAACCTGGTTGAGAAGTTGCCCTGTTTGTCATGCCGTGTGTGAGTGAATTCCTTCTTTTTCCCTGAAAGAGTTTCCCGCCCTCCAGCTCTCTGCACTCTGGCTAATGTTTACCCAGTGATTGATTTGGCTCTTCGGAGTAATGCTAGATAAACAACAACTGATCAGTACTATTAGCACATCAAGCCTCAGAAGTGGCTGCGCTCTGCTAGAACACAATTTGGCTCCTCGGTTGGAAAGCAAAACAGAGAGCCCAAAGGTGCCGTGTTTTCACGCCATCTTTGATTTATGCCTTGTCTTCGGCTGAACCTTGGGTCATTTTCCTTTCTCTCTCTCTCTCTCCCTCTTTGCTCCCAGCCTTCCCTCCTCCCTCCTATTTCCATTTCATTCCTATTTCTCTACTTATTGGTATTCTTCCCTTTGCTCCTATTTCCCTCCATTTCCCTCCCTGGCTTTTTTGTCTACTTTTTAAGTACTTAAGGTCTCTCAGGGAAAGAAAATGCTCCTCACACTTGTACAAAACCTTGAACTAAGCGCTGCATTTGAGAAAGGGTGTGAAACTTAAACTGCCCCCTCCTCAAACCACCTCTGTCTTTATTCTATGCTTCAGGGTCAGAGGTCACCAGCCTACTATTTCTCAACCTATCAACCCCTCTGACAGGACCATATTGATTGTCAGCCTCATTGTGGCCCTTTGGAATAACAACAGCCGTGTAGGAAAATATTAATTGTTGTTTTTTTTCTCAGTGCAGCAACGCAGCAGGACGCCATAATGTGGAAGGAAATATTAAAATGGTTTTGAACAAATATGACAGATAATAGGTTTATATACATGACAATAGCTTTCCCTCCCTTTGGCCCTTTCCTTCTAGTCTTTCTACCCTTTGCCCCCTTTCTCTTCTCTTTGTCCCCTCCTAAATGTCCCCGTCTGCCCCTTCTCTTCTTCCAACTCTCCAACCCCCCCTTAGTTTTCTGTGAGGGATCATGGGTAGTGTGTAGCATGGCCAGTTGTTTGTTGTCACTGTGAATTACGGTGACATACTAAAGGAGTGACAGCTCGTGCTGGGTAGCACAGGGAAGGGGCCGGGCCGGGGTTGAGATGGGTGTTTGTGTGTGTTTTGGAGTGGGGGAGCTTTGCTCCTGCAGCCTTACCCACAGCTTAACCATGCAGCCGGGGGAAGAGACAGGGGAGTGGTGTTTGGTGTGAACATCAGGATTCCCAGGCATCAGTTTACAAGGTGTGTCTCCTTGACTTTCACTGTTACAGTAATTACAAGCTGAGGTTTTCCCACACTGCTGCGCTGCACTGGTTGTACATTTAATTACAGCAAACACTCACTACTCCAGGCTCACATATCAGCTAGTTACAAGAATACATCCATTCTGTTGCAGCTTGTTTACCTTTAAACATGCAGTATTAATACCAACCAGTACAATATAAATGCACAAGGATTATTTTGGTAAAACCATTGATTTAGATCCTATTTTGTGGAATCAAATCAATGTACATGGTTATACATGCACTATGTATAACCATGTATGTATACAGTATTATGTATGTGCTATTAAAGGGACTAAAACCCTAAAATATTATTACTTCCTAATGAGACATACTTTATTTACAGTGTGTTATCTAGAAGATTTATAAGTTGTAATTAATGGCTTCATTAATGAGTCATAAATATTTTAATAATGGTTTACAGATAAATAATAAGCCATTATGTTGCCCTAAGTTGTATAAAATCTATTTGGCTTGTGTATGTCCTCTTCCTGCACAACTTTTTAAAGCCAGCTCTGTAAAGGTGCATTAATTCACTTACTTTCTGGAAAACATCTGCAATTTAATTTATTAACAACATAACTGCAGAACTGGTGGCTTATTGGAAAGCAAGGTAGTCATTAATAAAGGGTTCTTCCACAGCTATAGTCAACCAAGTCTGCAGTTGTAAGCTATAACTGAAGTTCATAGTAGATTATTACTTACAGTTAGAAATTATTTTCCAGAGGCCAAATGGTGAAGCGGTCCATCGGAGGGGTCTTCCTGATTAATGAAAGCTAAAAAGACAAAGGAAATTATGATGAAAGAGGATATACAACTGCTGAATGTTTTACAATCTGGCAACCCAAAAGTTGTTATTTCAAATGGATTTTACTAATCTATAAGGAATTAATAAATTATCAATATAATCATTAATAAAAAAGCCATTAGTTACAACTTGGAGCCCCCTTTATAAGGCATACCTCATTAGAAAGCGGCACAAACTGAACAAAATCCTTTACAGAGAAACATTTTATTACATCTCAACTCACAGATTTATTTCTTTGCTTCTCTCTGTACTTTTCAACACAAACCACATTTACAATTCCACCATTCTTTGCTAAAACGCTGCTCTGTTGGAACAGCTCTGGCCGTTGGCCTCGTCCCATTTTTCCAGAGTGATTTGATCATGATTGATGGAATATGCACTAACGGGGCAACCAAACTGCTAAGTGCTTTGAGAGGAAGTGTAGCATTCAGCTTGATTAATTTATTTGTACGGTGCAGTTTTCCAACGAGTGAAGTGTACATTAGTCGACGCATGTTCAGGCATGCACGTCTGTTTACATGAAGAGAGAATTGTAAAGACTTTTCCCGGCAAGTCTCCAAGGATGGTGTAGGTATAATCTTTTATATAAATGAATTAGTCAATAGGTCTTTTGTCTTGAGGGGCATTCAGTTCTGCAGAGGAGTCTATCCAGGTGCTTTCATAAGTACTTGGTTATTTTATAGGCCTAGTAGGAGTTTTTAATCTGCGCTGCCTTGCAGAGCTCAGGGTTTCTGCCACTGCCGTGGGCAAGAGGGCGGGAGAAATAGAAACGGGTAGATGCTGAGAGATGGGTTTTTCAGGGGATGCCATTGCTCAACAGCGTGATTAGGACTTGCAAGTGCAGAACAATGTGGTAGACAACAATGTAAATCTGTCAGTCTGCTGCGGAGGTGGGCATGCTGCAACCTGAAGCCTTGAGTCAAGCCAGCTTGCTCACAGTCGCTCCTCTGTTACGGAGTACGGGAAACTGTGTAAACAGCAGGGCAAAAAAAAGAAGAAATCTAAGTTTGTACTTTTAAAACTTGTATTTTGAGAGTTGTGGTACTATTATGTGTGCACAAGGGTTATTTGTCAGCATGCAGGGTGTTGAGATGTTTAATAAGACATGTATCTCTGTCACTTTCCTTCTCCTCCTCTATTTATCTCTCTGGATGTAGTGCAGAAGCAGCTCGAGGGGGTCAAAGGTCAGGGCCTTGGTGAGGAGGTGACTCCTCAGGAGACCGCTCAGCTCAAATTAGGCCTCAGATTGGCGTTCACGGTCAAAATAGTTAACCTCAGCTCACCTCATCGTCTCTTAAGAAAACATATGCTTTGCCTCAATGCCTTAGTCGCGTTTCAACAAACTCTGTCAGCCATACAAGGGCAAACATACTCAGCGACACATATCTAAATATCTCAAACAGTTTCTTTCAAATAGCCATATTAGCACAGAGTAGAACAAGAATAATTAGGAACTCTATAGGGCTTGTTAGATGTTGCTAACATGACCGAAGGAGCAATATTGTTTACTGCACCCATAACTTACTATTTCTTGTGCTCCTGCCACTGGACAGAGCAGTAAGTATGGACACGGAGAAACAATAAACAGAGTTAAATGTGGGAGCGGGTAATGGAAAACAGCACCAAGCCAAGGTCAAGTCTATAACTGCCGCCCTGCTGAGTGATTTAGGTGCTGTGGCCAGGGGGGCTTGTCCAATAGCAGCTGAGCTGGGTGGGTTAGGGTGGGATGGTAGAGGTGTTGAGAGCCGTTGTGGTAATGACTTGCTGATGACATCACGACATAGAGCAGAGTCTTTTCTTTGCCCCGGGGTTAAAGGTCAGACAGCCCATTCACTGACCTTGTGATTTATTCCCTGGGCCTCCCTCGATCTATAATCACAATGAAAGCTATGTGTATGCTGGGAATGCATGACTCTCTCTGCGGTGGGCACTCCAGAGAGACCCTAACTGCTTTCGGTTTGTTTCTTCAGCTCTCTTTAGTCCTCGCTTTATCACCGTCTGTGACAACGAACGCTCTCTAAAGATCCGCCAGATGACAGGCGGTGCTCATCTTCAAATGGCGTTAAGACTCTCAATAGAAAACACCTGCTTTCAAAATGCAATGAAGGTATTTGAGAAACCCCACTGCCTTTAAAGAGAGTCCATGAGGACAGCCTCAAAGATAGCATCAGTTCCCTTCATAGCAGCGGATAGTGCTGCGGGAAAGAGCAGTAGATTAGGTACTACAAAGCACACATCCTGTGAGTTGTCACTCAGAGCTGCTGCTAGTTCTGGGGAATAGTTCGGCTCTGGACATGTAATGTTTAACCTGACTTCCTGCTGCTCCGGGCAGAGGAACTGCAGTCAGCGCTAATGTCTAACTAGCTGGGAAGCAGGACCAGGTTGCAAATCATGTACAGTAATAATGCTGAGTATTTAAGTCTTATTTTTCATACTGTAAAATAGAAAAAAAAGTATTTCAGTGGTGAGAGTAAGTCTCACTTCCTTAAAACGTTTTAATTGTTAGAAAGAAGCTTTCTGGCAGAGGGTTAGGTGAGGAGATTGATACCACTCTCCTATTTATACGTTCAATATGAAGTTACAGCCAGTAGCTGGTTAGCTTAGAACAAAGACTGCAGGGAAACAGCTAGCCTTCTCTGTCCAATGGTAACAATATATAACTACCAGCACCTCTGAAAATCATTAACTAAAATTGAGATGTAAAAATGACACTTTGCCAATTTACCGTTGGTTATATGCCAGACTATTTCTTGGCTCCCAGCAGTTTTCACCAACCAGTGGAGACTCCAGGAAGTTGCTTTTCCTGGCCAAGAATTAATGAGCTTTAGAGGTGCAGCTAGACATATTTTGTTACCTTCAGACAGATCTAGGCTAGCTGTTTTCCATAGATTGTATATAAGAAGTGGATGTAGTCACCGTGACATCACCCATTGGTTTCTTGACTGCCTTTTTGAAGCCTCGAGTTTGGCATTTTGGCCGTCGCCATGTTGTTTTTTTTGCAACCAGAAGTAACACAAGAGGGTGGAGCTAATAACGCTTAATAAGACATTTTCAGGCGACCAAAATGTTATAATTAACTTTTATGAACTGAAAACACACTGTGAAAGGGTTAAAGTTGTAAGATGAAAACACAGACAACTCCGAGACCGGACAATGTCATGGTAGCGACCTGTCAATCACAAGGTAGCCACGCCCTAAAGCATACCCTGCTTTATGGTCTATTTGACTCTAAATGGGACCATAATTTACTAAATGAACATCATGCTGTATTGAAGAAGACTTGAAACTAGCGATTGAGACCATAAACTCATGTTTACAATGTTTACTGAGGTAATAAATCAAGTGAGAAGTAGGGTAATTTTCTCATAGACTTCTATACAATCAGACTTCTTTTTGCAACCAGAGGAGTCGCCCCCCTGCTGGCAATTAGAAAGAATGCAAGTTTAAGGCACTTCAACATTGGCTTCACTTTTCAGAGGCAGAAGTAGCCCAATGCTGTTTACCTCTGTTTCCAGTCTTTATGCTAAGCTAAGCTAAACGACTTCATACAGATATGATAGTGGAATCCATCTTCTAAACTAACTCTCTACCAGGAAGCGAATAAGCATGTTTCCAGAAATTACGAATATTTCCTTAAAGCGAGATTACGTAATGTTTGAAGAAGAAACAACACTTTCTTACTTTTACAAATGAAAAGAATGAATCATAAGCGACAAGACGTAGACTACCATTGTGCAAAGGTTTTGTTTCTACAACTTCACTTGGTCTGGTATGACCAGTCGCTAATGTTGGCAAACTTTAAGTAGATGTTTCTGTATAATGGATATTACTGAGATAGTTTACTGACTACTCTTATGCTAGATTTTAGCATTTATCATTACGTTATTGTCATGTGAGACCACCGTGTTTGCTCAGCAAAAGGTTTATTTTAAGAAATGTCATGGTTATTGTTACTTGATTGAAGAAAAAATTGAAAAAACAGGAACAAATATATGGCTATTTGTTCACTTTTTGTAAGATTTAAAATTTTCACGACTAAAGACTTTCGATAGTGACACACGGACTAACTTAATATCTTTTCTGTACAACTGGTAGTAACATTAAGCCCTGAGTCACTGAACTAATGAATCTCTGGCTTTGAAATGACATCAGTCACAACTCAAAGTCACAACGTGTACGTGCACTACGAGGAATGTTTCGCTGTTCTAGTTAACTCCTAAATGGCTGTTAGCTTGAGGTGAAAAACAAACCAAACTTCAACAGTGTCAGCACAGGCTGAAGTCCTGACTTGCAAAGTATGAGTCATACCCAGAATGACTGAAGTGACCTGTTCTCTGAACCAAATGAGCTGTGTAATGTGTTTGTGTGTGTGTGTGAGCATAATGCTTATGTGGTGTGTGGCCACTGAACTGTGGAAAAAAGGAGAGAAAGGAATGGTGAAATAAAGAGATAGACAGACAAAGAGAGAGAGAAGAAGTGAGAGAGAAATCCTTGTCACTGTTAAAATTCCAAGAAAAAGCTCCATTCTTCATTTTATATAGAGGTATAAAGTCATCAGTTCTACTCAGCATTTCTCCCTGGAAAAAGTTGGTTTTATTAGGAGTTATGGTGCCAGTCAGGTGGGAGGGAAAGCAGACATTTTGATCCGGAGTTATTCTGCAACACTGCAGCGTGCCCCATGTTTCTGCTGCTGCTGTTTGCTGTTTCCCATTGCAGCTTGAGGGTTGTTGAAACTACCAAACTTCCCGTCTCGAACTGGAAACATCAACTTTCCCCCCTTCTCCTTGTGCCCCCCTTTCAGCTGAGCTCCACTGCGAGCTCGGTCTGCAGGCATCCCAGCTATTTCAAACACTCTGGAGTACTGAGGTGGAAACATGTGAGGAATCTGGATGATTGACCCTCCACTCCCCCTCCATCCACTCCCTCTATCCCTGCTCTCTGTTACCTGCTGAGGGGGAGGAGAGGATAGCGGAGGCCTGGCTCTCTGGATGAGGTTATTAAGGCGTATATCAGTGACAATGAGGAGAAAGACCTGCTGACTTATGGGGTGATGCCTTCTGAGCTAAAAGCAGAGGGACTCCGCTGTGTGTGGTGTCGGGCTGAGCAGTAAGAGCTGGCCTACTATGGAGTTGAGTGCCCACATGATAAGAACAAGAAGTTTCTCTCAGAAGCCATTTTCAAACACATTTCTTGCACTGCTAGTACCGATTCCTGCCCCCCTCTCTAACCGAACACCTAAACTTTCCTCTCGTGCTTTCTGTCAGGCTCCTCTTACATCGCCACATGGCTGCAGAGAAGCTATGGTATATGGTTCAAATTAGACCCCGAGGCGTGCGTCGTCTACTTCTTACTTCTCTCTCCAGTCTCTCCCCATCCCCCACCGCACACAGCTCTAGGCATTTGTTTCATATTTTGCACAGGATATGACTCACCCACGTTTGTTGTTTTAATTATATAGTGTCAGTGATATATTGGGAGAAAAAGGAGGGTTCTCACTAGGATTTGGCATAGTGAAGCTACAATAACATATCACTGCCATTCATGATTAACAGCAGCACCCTCAAGGAAGAAGAAAGAAGGATCTTCCAGACGAGAACAAGTCGGTTTTGTGCTTCTCAACCGTGAATATCTCTGCTAGTCCTTCAATAGCATTCAGAGAGACACAGGGAGGGGTTTTGCTCACTGTAAGGGAGTGGATTGTCTATGTGCCACTGCATTAAAAAAAAACACTGTATAATGGTTGATTGCCTCCAATGGAGGCGTACACCACAGCCTGTGTTATCACGAATACAGCGCTGTTGGGATTTGAGAAGACGTGTTGTGATGACTCCGGCTGCTTAAAATAGACTTGTCTGAGACATGACCCTCAATAGAAAAGTTCGAAACACCTTCGTAACACCGGAATAAGAAACAGGACTAAGAGGCTGTGGCTATGCTTATTGCTCTGTGAGGAGGAGAATCGACAAAGCCATTTAAGGGATAGTTCGGGTGTTTTGAAGTGAAGTTGTATGAGGTACTTATCCATAGTCAGTGTGATACCTATAGTAGATGACGGTCGGCACGCCCCCAGCTAGTAGAAACAGTAGTACCAGCACGATTCTTATTTTAAATTCACAAACGTAGTAATTTTAAGCTCTTTGATGATGTTTTTTCCTAAACCTAACTATAGTGTTTTTGTTGTCTAAACCTTAGCAAAGGTTTTTGTTTAATTCACAATGTTAAGCACGTGTTTACTGCGACGGAAAAGTGACACCAAGGGGTCTGACAAAGCGTGAGTATGTGACGAGTTGGGTGGCTTAACACAGAAGGACTAGTTAAATATCTTCTCTTGACATATGAAAATGCTCTTCTTTGAATAATACTTTGTGTCTTTTTTGTGTTTTCACAAAAAATTACATTAAATACTTATTAAAATATTTTTTGTTTCAAAGGTTTAACTGCTGGATGCAAAGTATCTCCATCTTCACTAAAAAGTCAATTCTCAGTGTATGTTTTTTAAGTTTCCACTTCACACTTGTATAATATTGGAGCACGGTTGGCTTCCAAACTAGTGATGATGCCACAGAATCGTGTTTGTACGTACGTGTCTTAAAGGTGAACACAGAGAAACTTTCTCTCCACTGCAGATGAATGTGAAAACAGCCTTCTAGTGTCAGACTCTGCGTACTTCAAACTGCACGGTGAAGGCCAAACATCCAAGTGAAGTAACAATAAGCGAAGCGCATTTTGAAGTGTAGGGCCTTTAATGTGAACCAATTAGCTAGTCCATGGACAAAGAGAGGTAACGGCTAGTTGTTGATTCGCTCTCTTCAACAGCATCTTGGATTTGCATAGCAGCAGGAGGCAAGCTTAATGACTGCTGAGTGGCTCGGCCTCAAACATCACTCACAGCTCCAAACGCCACAGCAATAAGAGGCATTCCCACCATTAACACGTTGTTATTGGAGATCCTCTCCAACAAGCCGCCCTCCTGATGATTCCTATCAACAATGACAAGGAATCAATATGTTCATCTTAGATGCGGATGGCCAGCTATTAGCTTGTCACTTTCTTTTCCTCTCACTCTGCTTCCTAATTCCAAACACCGGCGCAGGAGGGATTAAGGAAGAAAGAGGACTGAAGAAAAGATGCGAGATGAAGAGGGACAATGACAGGTTGACGGATACCACAGCGCAAGGGGCATTGAGTCCATCTAGTTCTCAGTCAAAGGCCCATGAGACTCTGCTTGATGAGGTTTCTTTCAAACGTGGGATGCCCGAGCAGCGGAAAATAAATTGGGCGATTGTAAATAGACTTGTGTAGTCGGAGGAAAGAGACACACAGAGAGGGAGAAACCGCGGGGGGTATTTTGTGCCACTCTTGAAAAATGAGTCAAACTCTCCTTCCTCACCTCTCGCTCGCTCTTTATTTCTGGCCAACCTGTCAGCTCCACTGTTATCTGATGGCTTTACTGGTGGAGGCAGAGGAGTGGGAGAGGAGAGAAAAACAGACGTAGGACTCCCCATTCACGGGCCAAACCTTTACCTCAGAAAAAAAAGCCTTGTTAGTGCCTCTTTTCAAAATGAATGGAAGAGTTTTCCCTCCCTTGTTTAAAAAAAAGAGGGCTTCAGCAGTGGAAGTGAGACAAAAATAAAAAAAAGTCTGTGGAGATTAGAGTCTTCCACCCTCCCCTGTGTCTCTTTCAGAGCACTTGAACGCCTGAACCAATGCAGGAGACAGCTTGAAGCAGTGGGGGGACGAGCTGCAGGGGGCCAGCCTCCAGTCTCTCTTACTGAGGACGGATCTGTTCATCTGTAGGAAAGTTACCAACTTCACTTATTCCTAACAACCTGCACCATATCATCTCTCTCTTTAACCTTACTTCTTTTTCCTCTTTGATTTCATGTGATCAAATATGCAGTAAAATTAACCTGCAGAGGACCTTTTATAACCTGTAGAAGTAAAGTAGCATCAAACACTCAAGTAAAGTACAAGTACAAGCACACTACATTCCACTACTGTGTGTAAGTTACTCTTTATCAAAACGTGTGCGCAAAGGCATTATTCCACATAAAATACAAACAATAAAGACTGTGTTGGCCTTTTATTTCCACTGTGCCCTAAAATCATGGCAATAAATCAGATAGCTGATCTTCATTACATTTTATTAATATGCTTCTGATGCATTTCCATGTGCATATGTTGCTATAAGAAAGACAGATTTCACTCACCGTCTGCCCCTCTTGTAAAAGTGAGTGGCAGATGACATTACAGCCAAGTGGTTATATATTATATTATTATTATTATATATCATAGTGTCCTTGAGCAAAACACAAGCCTGACCTGCTGTAAGGCTGCTACACAAGATGCCTGATTGTATTGGCTGATGTCTCAACCCTCATGCAGCATCTCAGTGATGGAAAGTAATAATTTACTCAAGTACTGTACCTAAGTATGAATGATTTGTACTTCTCTCGAGTATTTCCATTGTATACTACTTTATACTTCAACTCCATTTCAGAGGGAAATACTGGACTTTTTACTGCACTACATTTATCTGACAGATATAGTTACTGGTTACACGGTAGATAAAGTATTACAATTAAGTAGCCTACTTCTTATGCAGTATGATGACTTTCAAACTGTTGTACTTTATGCACCTTTTAATATTTGTTGTATTACTACAGATGCCTTTAACTATTTTTGTAATTAATACTTAATAGATCCCACTTCTCTGCATTTTTTTGTATTTTGTATTTACTTATTTACACTGTGGTTACATAATGTATGTGTTTGATGCAGATATTTGTACATATTTATTAAATTTCTCATTTCTTATTCTTATTTTTACTATTTATATATATATTTCTCTACATATATTGTTATATATTGTAGCATTATGTGCACAATTTACCTGTTACATACTTCTTTACTTCTATTTCTCTTCTATTTCTTTATGCTTTTATATAAGAGCAACTGTAACGTCCAAATTTCCCCGAGGATTAATAAAGTATTTCTGATTCTGATTTGTTGGGTATAAGTTTGCTCTATAATGCATCATATTTTAGAAGCTGGTGATATATTTTCTGAGCAAAATCTTGAAGTTCATTTAGCTACTAATACTTCAGTACTTTTTACAGGACTTTTTCCTGAAATAGGCCAAGGTTATATTTTACTTTTTTTGTGGTACTTTTCCTGAGGAAATGATGTGAATACTTCTTCCACCACTGCAGCATCTAAATGAAATCTACTGTATGGATGCTGTGCGTCTATGTGTGTGTGTTTAATGTGTGCGTCTCCTCAGCAGATATCATGTCTTGGCCACAGAGGGGCGTTGTTACTGCGGTCTGACAGCTCGGAGCTCCGGAGCAGCGGAGCAGCGGATCAGGGGCCTCATTGGACCCAGTTTGAGCAAGTTGATCGCAGGCAGGCAGGCAGGCAGGCAGCGCTGCAGTTTGATGGGCGGAGGAAGGCAGGGCCCAAAGGCACTGCGGCCAGGAAGCGGCTCGAATTACAACTGGGGGTGCTTGAGGTGGGGGGGGAATGACACCCACTGGAGTGAAGGAGGAGGGCAGTGTGTGGAGACGTAAGGAGGAGAAAAAACCCTAGTAAAAACCTGACAAAGCGTCTGAGAAACAGTGCGAGGACGGTCGGCGGAAGACGAGAAAGAGACGCTAAAGACGCTCTTTTCACCAGGGGAACGCACACTGATGGATTTTAGGACATTTTGCATCGGACAACTATCCTCTCGTACCTTTTAAAACCCCGATCCCACCTCCTTAGTGGCTGCTAAACTTTCTATTTAGTTGACAAGTGCGCTGCTCGGGAACACTGGGCATGTTTTGCGCCCTAGAAGAAACTTGGTGACGGGGAGGAAAGTTTCGGGGGGGACAGCGGTGTGGTTTTTCCTGAGCTGTTTATGAAGGATAACGCGTGTAAACTCGGATTTCTTTGCATGGCATTGGACTACGCTGCCAGTCGGGGTTGGATTATATCCTCTTGATGCCGGCTGATTGTGGAATAGTAAACTGAAAAACAGGCAGCGCCTCGCAGATTTTTTTTTTTTGGTGCATTGTGGAGTTGGAGACATTCCTCCCTCTGGATTCAGCTCATGCTCTCTCCTCCCTTATCTGTGCATGCCAAAACAGAGATCTCCACGATTTTTTTATTCCTCCCTGGTAAGTATTTGCTGTTTACGTCTAAAAGCTTCCTCACAATCTCATCTGTCGAGATTTCTGCTGTCATGACAAATAGGTGGTTGTAGAAATGCTTTGCGCATTTTGGGCTACTATGTGTTTTTCTTACGGCTGCATGACAAACTATTTTATTACTTATAGTTGAACTTACAGAGTTTTCTAACCAATAATTCCCCTTTGAGATTTATCTGTAAAATATGCAAAGTTTTCTTTAAAGTTTATTTCAGATTTTCCTAAATTTATATTAAAAAAAAATGAATGCAATGTGCTTTATTTAGCCTGTATGTTATTTTCTACCATCCTTCATTAAAGTGAAATCTCCCCTTGTTTATTTTAGAAGGCGCTGGAGGAACTATAGAGCACCTTGCATCATCACTTTAGGGCCCATTAACAAGTGTCCTGGTTATTTATTACTTTGCTTCATTTTCTACATTGCATTTATGGTGCCAATTATCCCGTGACCGCAGTTGTTTTTTCACTGCTTGGTGCCGGAGCCCTAAATCACTGAGCAGCTCCAAATGAGCCCCCATTGTGGAAAAAGCCAACTGATTTGAATTTCAATAGGAATTCAATCAGTGCCAAGAAATTTCATTCAAAGCCCGGTTTAGATGAAGGCTGTGGTCATGTATGGAGCAAATGTGTCCAAATGTCATGTCGTCAGCAACATGCTTAAAAAAAGTTTGTTTTAATGAGAAGCACATTATAAAAAAATGTGTTTTTATTTTGATCTTTTTACGCACTCGGTTCTTTGAGTGTGATTGTATTTTATAGCTGCAGAATAATCTAGATTTTGTTTTATTGTGCTCTACACACTTAAATGATGTAAAACCCAATGGTTTCTGGGTGATCCTGGTGTCCATTCGTCCTGCGGAAGTTTTCAGACAGCAGTAAACTCAATGGTCGATTGGTGAACTGATTGGTTTACAAACCATTAATAATTCATACGTCTGAGCTGTAACTGTGCAGAATTATTCGCCTTAATTGCAAAACCAAAACCGGTGCACATCTCTAATAAAGTTAGGATTCATGGATTCACCCCGACATCATGTGCGCGTCCACCCTCCCGTGTCGCGTGCAGTCCCCGAGGGGGTGAATTAAAGATAATTCAGGCTCTCTAAAAGTCAAACTACATGTGTCTTTGCGGGTGAAAACCAATCGATACGTCCAGCTGGAGCAGAAGGAGCGCAGGGAAGCGTGACTTCAGCAAACCTCCAGAGACACTGGTGCACGGTTCAACCGCAGATGTCTGTCTAAACAGATTGGTGTGTGTGTCGCCAATATTGCAATATTGCATTTCAATTAAAGCCTTACTGGTTTCATAATCGCGTCACGCAAATGCAATAAGAGCCTCGTAAGAATACAATTAACACGGGTGCAGCAGCGCGGGCAACAGGTTTGGCGCATCTGTTGCGCACGGGAATAAACGACGTCCAATAGAACCAAATTGGTGCCACATTGGCTGATATGCTGTCCATCCAGTGCCAGTGATATTTTCACATACATATTATGCCTGAACTGTTAAGAATACATTTTATTATTTATTTGGAGGGGGAAAAAACAGAAGCAGTTTGGTAAAATGAGAGGATAATAAACATTAGATTTGTGTGAAATTTTAATAAACTTAGAAAAAGTCTGAACTTTGAGCTGTATTGTAGTAGTGTGACTCATCAAACTGGTTAGACTGTGAACACAAAGACTTAAAGAGCTCTTAATTGGTTTCTCTAAAACAGATTTGAATGCATATAATTATAGATGAGAAACAAAGAGAGATGCAGGTTGGCTGTGCTTGTGCCTCACAGCTTCGGTATGTCTGTGGCATGGCTTGTTTGACAGCATTTTGAAACATTGTGTCTCTTGCTTTCTCTCACTTTAGTTGTCTGTCTCACTTTGCCAAAAAATAAAATGAGGAGGCTAAATGGTGCAGAAATAAGTTATTTGAAATTATTATTCCACACTAACACATTTTCTTTTCCCCCCCTTCTTGCTGCCTTTCTGTTCTGTCTACCTCTTTAATCATCACTCCGCCACCACCTTCCCTTCCTCTCCCTCTCTCACCTCACAGCCCAGGTGATTGGGTGAATTCCACTGAGTGACAGGCCGACCCGGCAGCAGTTGATGGTTGGGCGGACCCCCTCAGATGGGATCAGTGTCCAGGGGGAGGAGGAGAAAGGGGGTATGGGGAGCGCTTGCCCCCACTAACGGGATGGCCTCGTGGGCCTGGCTGCTGGCCGCTGTCCTGCTGTCCCTGCTGACCGTCAGCGTGGCCCGGCCGCCCCTCACCGCCACCAAGGAGGAGGAGGCCACTCTGGAACCTGAAGGTAAGCAGCGGGGGACGAGAAGGGACAGAAAAGAAGAGTGTGGGTGGGAGGTGGAGCAACCATTTGTTTGGTTTGTTTTCAGAGAGCAGGTGTAGGTCTGTCAAGTTTGTTTTCAGAGTTTTGCATCCTTTCCTTAGAATTCCTGTCCTCATCTAACTTAATCATCAGTGGATGAAAATCCACTGATTGGCCTCCAGCAAAATGAAGGATATTTAGATTTCTACAGTTTCATTCAGTAACAAAATAACATGGTTTCACTGTCACTTATACACTTACAAGTTAGTATATTTGAAATTTCCTGCAGATAAAATGTTTTTTTTAGCCCTTCTATCCGTTTAAACTTCACTAAAAGTCTAACAAGTAGAAAGTATGGAGTCCTCGTAAGACTTTGGGGGGATTAAAATAAATAAACTGAAGGAAACCAACTAACCTCAGCATGCGAGCGTCTTGTTTTCCTCACCGTGAGGCGTCACACTTTTTTGTTTTACTTCTCCTGCCGATGTCTGTGGTAGTTCAGGGTATACTTGAGTGTTGAAGGCAGGTTTGTGACCCGGCATGGGAGGACAAGGGAGAGCTGTGAAGGAGGGTGGGACCGTGTTTATGCTGGCATTTCTCTCATGCCCTGCTTGCCTGGAAAGAAGCACAAAGAGGGAGGGAAAGGGAGAAATTAGGATTCAGAGTTCAGAGCTTTGCTTTGTTTCTTTGCGTCACGACTGCCTGCGCTCTGTTTTCTGCAAAGTTTAGGAATTTTAATATTGTAAAGTCATTTTTTTATTGGCGAAAACTTTTGAGAAAACTTTTGTGAGAGCTCTTTTCTTTTCCTTTGAGGCTTCTCCATTTTCTGTCTCCAGTCTGGTCAGAGACCAGCTAATTAGAGTTATTGTGATGGATGGTAACTCACATTCCAAAGCTTTTTGTTCCTGGGCTTTAATCAGCATGCTAATTGTAAGTTGGGCCAACAACAGAGCATCACTTTTTTTAAGCCACCTCCCCCATCTCTCCCTCTACACACACATCCACTCTGTAGCGTGTCTTGCCCTTTGCCCTAGAGGTCAGGTATCGTTCTTACCTACCATGATGAGAGGCCACCAGAGCTCTCCTGTTGATGTTTTTGTTGTTCTGTCGCAGACTGTTTGGCTCCGAGCCAGCGGGTTCAGAGCCCCACATGGCCCGGACGCTACGCTACATGGCCACAGAGAGGACAGGGAGAGTTTTCCAGAGTTATACAATCCTCCAGGAAAGGTCTAAGAGGATTTGTGCATATTTGACTTCTCCTTTAGATGGAGAGATTACAGAGCTGCGGTGAAGTCATGTGACTGGAGATTAAGTGGCTAGACCTGGGGGTCACATGATGAGGGATCAACGGGGCACAGAGAACCTGCTTATCTGATCCCGAGTCGGTTTCCCTGCCGCACATGGCAAACATAGATTTTATTTTTAACTGCAGCTGTGTGTGATTGAATCAGTGTGTCTCCTTCCGTTCGCCGCTCCCGATGGGCTGCGCTTGTGTCACCTGGAGGGCTTAGATGTTGGGGAGACAGATTGGCTGGTCCTGCCTTCTACAGAGACCTTTAGGACATCCAACCCCCCCCACCTCCACCTCCACCTCCACCCCTCTCTCTGCCCTGCAGCCTGGGTCACACCGCTGCCTGTGTGTGGGAGCAGTAATTGCTGTAGATCCATCAGATTGCATATCAATGTTGTCTCTGTAGAGCCCACGCCTGCACCCCTGGTGGCCCTGCTAGTTTGTTTACCTGTGGCTGCTGTAACAGTAGAAGTAGAGCGAGCGCCCTGGTTGAGGCCTCCACAACAGACCTATTGTTGTCCCTGTAGCCACTTCAGTATCTACAGTGTTTACCTTGTCCAGGCACTCTCTGTGATTAAAATACTCTGACTGAGCTGAATAACAATGGTACCAAACACAGCAGGTATGTGTCTTTAACATTCTCTGCTCTCTGGTCCGTTCTCTTTGCATATAACGTAGAATAAATGTGGCACCAGACAGGAACATTGAAGGCTGAATGTGAGAGCAGCTGACAAAAGTCAGCTCATGGTCTGGCTGTACTTTGGTGCACTCGCTGCCAAACTCTGTTCCTCAGAAAATGCTCTGATCTGCATGGAGGCAAACACTTCAAAAGAGTTGAGTGGTTAAATAAATAACGGGTACATTATGTCTCAAGGATGAGTCTTTCATGCTCAGACAGACGCAAGAGAAAGGTTGGAAGCTTGTTAACAAAAGACAAGTTTTATATCTTGAAGAGTTTCTGGGCCCTCTCTCTCTCACTCTCTCTCTCTCTCTCTCTCTCTCTCTCTCTTGGCACATTTCTGTGTTTATTTGCTGCATGATTTCTACTCTTAATCAAGTTTCCACCAGTAGGCTGTACCTTGTTTAATATAGTCAGCTTGTGTTAAACACAATTTTCTTTTTTTCTTGAACAGCCATGTTGATTATAGACTGCTAATTAAGATCACAGCTTTCAGCAGGCTGTTGGTAGTTGTATGTGAAGGTGGGAATGTGAAGGATTTGCGGGCTTATTACCCATCTGTAACACAGTGCTATCTACACAGTAGGAGTACGGTGGTAAAAGAATAAAAGAGTCAGCTGGCCGGTTAATGACAGAGTGTGTGTCTGTGTGTGTTTGTGTGACCGTGGCGATGGCGATGGCAATGGAACTGAACTCTAAACAAACGCAGTGTGTCGGCCGGTGGTGTGACCGGGGGGGCGGTGGGGCTGAATATACGGCCCTCACACAATGACTTTTATTAGCCTGCCGTTGGCCGGTGTTAATCTTGAGGGTTGAGTGTGTTGGTGGTTGTGAGTGTGTGTTGTTTGCCTTGGCTGATGTGCCAGAAAAATACTTTGTCACTCCACCGCTCGATCTCACACCTGTCTGATAAGAGGCTGGGAAGAGTTGCTACCTGCGCCAGCTTGTGCCTCTCAGGTCTCAGAGGACTGTCCGGTGGACGGCAGGAAGCAGAGGGGAATCTGAGCCGAGGCCAATCCGCTCCAAAATGTAATGGTTTCTTCTTTGGTCCATGCTGCACCCTTCCATCAAGTTTCATGAAAATGGGGCCAGTAGTTTTCTGTAATCCTGCTGACAAACAGACATACAAACAGAACCGAAAACATCACCTCCTTGGCGGAGGTAATGAACAAAATAAAAAAAAAATATAGATTAAGAAACTAAACTCTGACACAAAATTGATGATGCAATTTCCTAAAAAAAGTATGCATTTTAACTAGATAATGTTACACCTACCTAGAGGATGATCCTTCGATTTGTTTTTGTGCAAGGCACTGAGCCTCCTGCATGCTCTATATTTGTCTATCGACAGAAAGATAATCAACAATTGTTTTGAAAATCAATCAATCATGTCAGTCGTTTTTCAAGTAAGAAGTAGTGAAACATGCCAAATGTTCTCTGGTTCCAGCTTCTCCTTTTCTCTGTTTTATATCATTGTAAACTGAATATCTTTGGGTTTTGGACTGTTGGATTGAACTAAACAAGACATGCGCAGATGTCACCCTGGGCTCTGGGAAGTTATGACGGGAAAAAAATAATTGGCAGATTCATCGATAATGAAAATAGATGAATCTCTAGAAGCCAGAGCAAAGTAGAGGGAAGCTCTACTCTGAGGCTCACTAGAGCTTCAACCTAAGAAGATTTCTGGAGATAAGGGAGTAGCCAGTGGGTTAAAGGGGTCGGGTGGGGTTCAGGGAATGCCTTGATGAGGGGTGAAGGGGTGGGCGAAAGCGGAGGGGCTGTTGCCATGGACGCCAGCAGGAGCCAGTTCATGGAGCTGCTCCTTTGTCATAATAAAAAAAAAAAAAGCTAAAGAGGGATTTGAATGTGAAAAGACACTGACATCAGAAAAGAGGGAGAGACAAAAAAGGGGAGAAAAGTCCTGGGATTTGACTATGTGAGGAGGATGCAGAGGAAAGAGAAGAAGAAAAAAGGACGGATAAGAAGGGCAGCAGAGATAATGTGATTTGGTTGTTTGTGTGTGTGTGTGTGTGTGTGTGTGTGTGCTTGTTGGTCTGCATGCATGCTGAGTGTGTGCCTCTGAGATGTCATTACATTTAGTCCACCTATCCAAATTGTGTAGAAAGCGACGGGGAGGAGATGGGAGAATAGATTTGCAGCCTCTCTGAAGAAGTAAACTCATAAGATCATAGACGTAAGAAAATCTGTCTTAAACTCCACCCTTAACAGACAGACAGGAAGACAGACGGGCGAGGAGGAGACGTTGGTGAGATATTGCTTGCTGCATTTTGCCGCAGACACTCGGGCTGCGGGGTAATTATTGTCAGCCAAGACGGTGCGAATGAGGACGAAGAGATAGCGAGGAGAGGACAGCCTGAATCTATCACACCTGATAGACACTTGTAATAGCTGTCAGAGAACGAGAGAGAGAGATGAGTTTTGAAATGGAGGTGCGCTTCAGGAGAAGAGAGGCAAAATGATAGTGATGATGGAGGGAGGGGAGAGGAGAAAGCTGTTTGATAGAAATCGTGCGTGAGATAGAGAGGCTGCTGCCCCCTCCTGTGCTGCAGAGGGGGATGAAAGTTTGCAGAGATGAAAAATCTGCAGTGAAGTGTTTCAACTCTTCAACTCAGCATGCATCCCTGGACCCTTGTAAACTCTCTACAAGTGGAGCAAGGTGTGTGTGAGTGTGTGTGTGTGTGTGTAGGCCTGTATCTCCTGGTGTCTGATACATGCATTTATTAAGCTGCAAAATCATTATTTTCAGTGTGTACAGGGTTTCTTTAGGTTCTTGCTGCATTCAGTGTGTGTGAGTGTGCTTACGTGACACAGGTTCCCATGAACAATCGGGCATGCTGGAGGTGTCAACAGGTTTGGGAAGGGTCAGGGTTGGGTCAGCAGGGTCAGCGGGGTGGGAGCCTGGGGGGGGATGGAGACGTGTGAGAAGGGGGGAAGGAGAGGGCAAAGCTGAAGAGAAGGTGAAAGAGGGAAATGAAGGAGCAGCAGCAGCAGCAGGAGGAGGAGGAGGAGGAGTTGATGGAGGGGGACAGATGGACACAGAAGTGATAAGAAAATGAAGGTAGAACTAACACGTGCATGCTTTCTTAAATCAGACGCACCATTTGGAGAGTTTCCTCTCCTTTTACTTCCCTCCTTCCATGTCTCCTTCTTCCTCTCCTTGAAGTGTAACACACACTCACACTCATCCATGTGTCTGTATGAGTATCATCTTTCTATGAAGCACCTCCCTTTCTCTTCAATGTGCTGACAGACAGTATGTGTGTGTGCGTGTGTGTGTGTACGTTCCAGGTGTTGCGTTGCTACGTCAGCCTTAACCATCTTGAAACTGTCCGTACCTGCTGTAGCTTCCCAGCAGCAGATACCTACACCGCTTTGTTTCCCGGTAGTTACGACATCTCTACAATCTCTAAAATTAAACAGCAAAGACAAAGGCAAAGCCAGTAATAATGCCAAAGCAAAAAGCAGTGGCCCCCGGTGTGGAAAACCATGTCGTAAAAGGTAGCGGAGACAGCGCCCATCAATCAGCGCAGGAGCTCCACCTCTTATCAGACCACACAGTCAGTCCCGGGCAGAGAAGGAGGGGTTAATTATTTCCGGATCGAAGGAAAGAGGGAGAGAAAAAAAAAACACAATACAGGAACTGTACCTGTGTGTGTCTACTTGCCCAGGGGGAATGTTTGGAGGCTCGCACACATGCCTCGACCGCTGGCTTGTGGCGGAATGACTTTCCCTTCCTGTCGAGGCTAGAGTGTGTGTGTGTGTGTGTGTGTACTTTACATTTAACACACACGCAGGGCACATAAAGTGGGTGGAATGTTGTTGAAAAGGTGTATTGAGGTACAGGAAAAGCTGGGAGAGGCACGCCTCTATAATTATACCTATCAGCCTTCAGTCAAACACTACATATACCTTCATCGCTGGCTTTTTCCTTTGCTTTTCCATTGTTGCTACTTTCCCCTCTCAAATCTTTTAATCCCTTTTTTAGCCGCTTTCCTTCAGTTCCCTCTGAAGAAAAAACACAAACAGTTCTGGACATTTTTGTACTGCAATAAAAAAGAGCTTGGAATTTCTTCCAGTTTTTTCTCACTGTGGATGGTTGCACTACGTTTGAGCGGAGTGAATGTACACATTTGTGCATGAATGTGTGTGTGTTAAAGTCTGCAAGAGCCTCAGTGTGACTTGGATTGGCTTCGGTATATGTGGCAGAAGCCAGCTTGCATTTCAGGCAGGTTTTTGCCCCCCCTTTCGCTCAACATTCAGTCTCAGTTTCTAGAGTTTACGTATGAAATCTGTCGTGATGTAGAAGTGCAGTCTCAGCTACGGACCCTCTTTGATATATTGGACATTCACCGTGTTCTCTCCGTACTGTTGTACAAGTGAGAGGACACGGTGTACACACACGCACTCACAGGCGGACTTGGATGTTGTCCCAGAAGTGAAGGTTTTATGCACTTTGGAGTCGACAGGAGTTTCTTGCTCTGTGCCTTGGCCGGCAGGTCCTGTGCAGCGGTTGTAGATCCTCCATGGCCGCGTTGTGAAAGAGAACTAAGAAGAGAGAGAGAGAGAGAGAGAGAGATGGAAAACAGGAGTCAGACACAAGAGTCAGGCTACAGCCAGGTCAAGGTTTTCGAAGCTTAGGCGCGGAGTCAAAACCGAAGGAACGCCAAAAAAGAGAGACCCGCTCCCCTCCCTCCCTCCCCCAACCCCTTCTCCCTTCCCCTGCCTGACAACCGCTTCCGTCCCAGACCTTTCTGGCTGCTTTCCTTTCTGATGGGCAGACGTGCTGGACTTTTATTACCTTTATTTAGGCTGCAGAGGTCTGTCTGTACTGCTCCTACTCACCCATACACACTGGCTGCTTGGCATCTATGCTGAAAGGGATGGGTGGTCGGGTGGTGGTGGTGGTGGTGGTGGTGGTGGGTTTGCGATGTCCAATTCTCACCTGCTCTCAAAGCATCGATTGTTTTTTTTCTCTACACATGCTGCTGGCCGTAACTGCATGCTCTGAATCTATAAACGCCAATCACACTGCACTCTTATATAAACACAACAGTGGTATTTTCTAAAGGGCTCCATTTCAAATGACTGACTGGGGATTTGTAGTAACGACATGTTGGTGTGGCGGTTTAATAGAAATGGGCCTCCTCTTCTCTGTATTGCTCCTCCTGCATAAGTTGATTGAAGTGCATCCATTGGGGGTGATGTGGTGTTTTTGTTTCTTACACTATGGCTTGTTTCTTCCTCTCCCACCTCTCTTTTTCCTCCTTCTTGTGCACCCTCTTCCTCCTCCAATCTGTCCTTTGCCCCCTTCCACCTCCCCCCCCCCCCCCTCCTCCTCCCCCCATTCGCTCTGCAGAGGCGTCGAACAAATACCAAATTTCTAAGCCCACGGTGTGCTCAGTGCACCCGGGGGAGTTGCTGAAGCTGAGCTGCCCTCTGCCGCCGACGGGGACCATCGTCTGGACCAAAGACGGCAGCTCTCTGGGCACCAACAATCGCACGGTGATAGAGCAGGAGGTGCTGCAGATCCGTGACGCCACGGCCAAGGACTCGGGCCTGTACACCTGCACCAGCGTGGGCAAAGACACGGTCTGCTTCATAGTGAATGTCACAGGTGAGTCAGGGATCAGACAGGTCAGGATGGGACAGGGAGTTTGGAGATTTAGGGTCGAACTGCAGAGCTTGGTTGAGTCCAGGAAGTGGCCATGGAGGAGATGTAGTCGGGATGAAGAGCCTGAATTTTGTTCTTCCTGCACGACTCTGGGCTCCAGTGTGTGTGTGTGTGTGTGTGTGTGTGTGTGTGTGTGTGTGTGTATAGCTACAGTAGCATTTCCTTTACAAATTTGTGTGTGCAAATTTGCGAGAAAGTGACTGCATGAAAATATCTGCATGCGATGCTGTACGTGTGTGTATGCGGGTTGCGAAAAGGGCGGCAGTAACCGTGGTCACTCTGTGCAGATGCCATCTCGTCGGGGGATGATGAGGACGATACAGAGCGATCGGAGGACACGGGTGCGGACGGAGAGCAGATAAGTGAGTATGGGAGGAACGAAAAAAAGAGGGATGAAAGAGTTAATGATGCGCTACCCTTCCTCACCAACTCTCATAGATTAGGCGCACTACAGCAACGCACATTAAGCGACAGTAGAAGCCTGTGGGTTCACTGATCTCTCTCCACAATCCCTTTCTCTGTCTGTGAAATGTTGTTTCTATCGTGAACTCAATCCTCAGTCTCCTAGCAGCGACAATTTTCAGGACCTTCCCTGAAGAAAAATAACAAATGCATGACCCTCACTCGAGTGAAAATAACCACAAATGACTTCCTACTAGGGCTGTCAAAGTTAACGCGATAATAACACACATCATGTTATGATTTGAGCATATTTTTTATGCTAAATGCGGTACCTGCGAGGGTTTCTGGACAATATTTGACATTGTTTTGTGTTGTTAATTGATTTCCAATAATAAATATATACATACATTTGCATAAAGCAAGTATATTTACCCACTCCCATGTTGATAAGAGTATTAAATACTTGACAAATCTCCCTTTAAGGTACAGTTTGACCAGATAGAAAAATGTGCGATTAATTTGCGATCAATCGCGATTAACTATGGACAATCATGCGATTAATCATGATTAAATATTTTAATCGATTGACAGCCCTACTTCCTACAGTAGCATTTGGGAAATATAGGGAAAATAAACTTCACTTTATATGGTCAGCATGTTCATGTATAATGATTCAATGATGCTACAGCAAACAGTACTTCTCAGAGTTAAGAGTTTAGTGAAAACAGCAGAGATGTCACACTGAAGATGCACATTTTGGACATAGCAAAAAGATAAAACATCCAACATTTTAAAGTAGCATATCTGTAATAGTCTAAAACAATAATGAGTAGTCCCTAACAGCATGTCAAAACTTAAGTCTGGAATGCGGATTGTGATAGCCAAACACTTACAAAGACTTAATCCCTAAGCGAAATAATCTACTTAGCTTTGTCAGTGTTTATTAGCACAGTTCAGACTGTAGGATTATGATTAAGGCAGCAGAGAAAGCGGATGGTTCTCTATTCTTTTGTGATCGGGAGGAGACAGCAGCTGTTAGCAACGCCAAAACTCATGCGAGCTCTGCCCTGCACTCACATCTCTGCTATTCTATACCTTAGCATTCCTGTCGAGGCCTAAACTGAGCGTTTTGGAGTGCGTGTTGTATAGTATGTGTGTGTGTGTGTGTCTCCAGGGAATACGGAGATTCCTGACATTCCTTTAGCCAGTGTCTCTCAGGTAGTCAGGCCTCATGGAGCCAGCCAGCCAGCCAGTCAGCTGGGCTCATCCATTATGAAAGACAACCCATCTGGACCCAGTTATCCACCTGATGGGCCTGTGTGTGTGTGTGTGTGTGTGTGTGTGTGTGTGTGTGTGTGAGAAAGAGAAAGTTTTTACCCAAGTTTGTCTATGCGTTGGTGAGTATCTGGGGTAGTAATGTGGTTATGTAGCCACGTGCACACATGCATGCGTCCACATACACACTGCAGTAAAGACGAGGGCTTCCACATCTTGTTAAAATTCTCCACACGCATCGCGTCTCACCGTGAGTCCTCCTCCTCCTCCACTTTTGGGCTGACTGTAATTGCCTGAAATCCATTAAATATGGGGGAGAGAGAGAGGAACTCAGCAAGAGGAAAAATAGGGGAGAGGGAAAAGATCCAGGCATTCTGGTGGTAATAAGCTGTTAGAAAACAAAGAGAAAGCTGTTCTGGCAGTACAGTCGCATTTTCTCGCCGTGTGCGTTTCTGAAAATTCAAAACCGAGATTGTTATTAAAAGAAAGGGGGAAGAAGAGGAGAAGGAAAAGAGGCAGGGGGGAGGAGGTGGGGAGGGGGTGTTGTTGGATCGGTACCAGCACTTCTCTGAGCATGGCGTGGAGCCTTGGCCGAGGCGCCGAGGACTGGAGCGAGGGAGGAGGGTGCATGTAGGCGTGGGAGGGAATGAGAGTGGGGAGTGCGGGGTGTAGCTTTATATTCGTGGCTTTTTTTTTTTTTTCTGGAGCTCTCCGAAGGGGTTGGGCATCAGGCCACTGCAAAACAGAGCATTTTCATTTGACTTTGTATAGAAGATTAAACCACAAAAGTGCGTTTGTCCATCGTCAGCCGTGGGTGGTGTTATTGGAGGAGACGTGGAAGAGCCTCTACAGGATGAGGGGAACTGTGTGTAGGGGAAAGGTGAGGGTGGTGGGGGGGCGGAGGAGGGTAGCACTGATGTCATGATGAAGTTAAAGAGCCACGTGGAGCTTTGCTTTCTGCGTTCAGTCCTGTCGTTGTTACAAAGTGTTTGTCCTGTTGACAACTTAATGTTTACATCCTCACTTATTGTCATTGGGACTCCTCTTTAGTCAAAGCCTGAAACATAAAGCATGCAGCTAAAGCACTCGTGCACAGGCCAGAGAGTTTTTATATTGTTAATAAATAAATATTACATTTTCACTGATGATCTTAAAAAAATCAATCTGTTAAAATTAAAAAAATAAACTGTATTTCAGGCCGCCAGTATGCAACTTTAAGTTGAAGATTATGGCCAAAACAAATTAGAGATTTCTAAAAGAAAGTCGTAGTATTTTGAAAAGAAAGTCATATTATGGGAAAAAAGTTGTTGAGAAAAATATTATATTATGACGATGAAGTCATAATTTCTAGAAAAATGTCAACGTTTTGTGGAAATAAAGTTGGAAGGTTACAAGGAAAAAGTTTTGACAAAAACATTTTAAAGGCCCTGATGGGTAACAGCGGGTAATGGGGCCCTTCGTGAACACGCAATTTTCTGCCAAAGTTTGAACAGTTTTGGCTTTTTCACAACAGTGATTTCAGTATTATTATTTTGTCTGAGCTCAACTTTGAAGTGGGTGGGACTCAACTGGAAAAAGTTGATGTCACAATCAGGATTTAGCGATACTTGATTTAGAATTTTTCAGAAAAAAACAATTGTCGGTGGAGAAAATTCTCCTGCTTCTTAAGTTCTTTAAAAACTCTTTGGATGAGCTAAAAAAGTGCATTGACACAAATCTTAAAACTTTGTCTATTAGCTCCTTAAAAAGCTGACATTTTTGGAGACACATGGTGTTCACATGCAGTACCAGTAATCTTGAAACTGTACTCTTGAAATCTTGCATTGTTTCCCCAACAGTGGTCCTAAACTGCCTTGTTCCGCTTGCAAAAGATCAGATGCATGGTAAAGACATGGAGAAAACATTTCAACGTTGAAAAACTACTTTGGGTCACTGATGGATTTAGCTCTCCGGAGGAACTTAGAGAGAAGGAATCTTGACTCATCGCGCAGGAGTTCGATAACCTCAGCTCACCCCAGGCCAGCTTAGGATAAACAGCCGTGAGCGGGGATCCGGATACACGGGGCTTTGGGGGAGGCGGGGGTTCCTGGAGTCCGCAGCAGTCGGGCCAGCGAGAGCTTGGCTTCATCTGGAGAGAGGTCTGGGGGTCGTCTCGTTTGAAGTGCTGCCCCTCCGGACGGAGAGCATGGGAAACAGCACCGCTCACCTTTCATGTCCCAACCTCATCCTCCGACCCGGCTGCCAGTTTGGGGTCAGAGGTCGTTTCGGAGAGACAGCCTCGCAATGGGCCAGTCTACCACCTAATCTGTCTCTGTCTGAACGGACGGAGTGGCGACAGGGAGAGTGGATGAAGAGAAATGGAAGGGGGGACTGAGAGGTGAAGATGCAGGAAGAGAAGCACAGATAGTGAGAGTGAAAAAGAAAGGGGAATGACTAATTATAGTTTGAGCACTCGCCGTATGCAGGAAGGAAGAGCGCTGTTTACTGACTTTACTATCCAAGTATGTGCGACTTGTCCGGTGGTGCGTGCCAGAGAAAATGATGGGAGGTGTCTGATAGTATGCAGATTGGACAGGCGGGAAAGAGAGTGGAGGGAATATTCTCCTGGGATGTAAATTTATGTTGGAGGGTCATACTAAAGTCAGTAGTGGTCTTATCTGTGGGTATTCCCTCCGTTGCTTATACGGAGAGGAAGTGATGGTGTGGAAGACCGTTTTGGTTGTTGTTTGACTTTCTTCCCCTCTGAGCCCCATCTGCTTAGGCAATCACACTCCCAGGTGCAGAGAGAAAGGGCGGGTGGGGGGCTCCGAGGAAAATCCAGCTGACTGAGAGTCTGAAATTGGGAGAAAAGAGGGAACCAGAGAATGGACAAAACACGAGGAAGGTGACAGATTTCCAGTAGGAGAGTTTGCCGTTGATAAAATCTGGACAAAAAGTGTGCGTTGAGAAATCCTTCGTTAAACGTGACATTCATTTTCTCCCCTGATGGCACATAATGATTTTTCCAACAGTGATAAGCATCCATATCTAGCCAAGTGGCAGATAAACAGGGGAGCTATGGTAATTGGAGGAAGTGGAGGGAGAGAAAAAAAAGCTGGTAAGTGGAATGAGATGAAATTGAATGTGATGGTCTAGTTACCCTCTTGGCAACGCCCAGGCACATTCTCCCCTCAGAGCTGATGTTTTTCCCCCCCTCTGCAACAACGCGCCGAGCCTACAGGGAAAGTGTGTGCTTTTATTTAACTGTGTGAGTGTGGCGCTCTGCTCTGTGTTATGCAGACAGCAGATCAGTCGGTGCTGCCAAGGAGTGTTGGTGGTGGTGGTGGTGGGGGGGGGGGGGTCTCTGGGAGTGTTAGGAACGGTTCAGGTTTGGCTCCTCTGCAGTCACGCTTCCATGTATATCAGCCTTGGCCAGTCCAAGGCCCTGAAGCCAAACAGTTAATGCTGAGGACATGATTAGGAAATCTCACCCTGACTGAACACCAACTGTTCTCTGGTTGCAGGCGCTCCGTATTGGACCTCGTCAGCGAAGATGGAGAAGAAGCTGCATGCGGTGCCAGCTGCCAACACAGTCAAGTTCCGCTGTGCTGCGGGAGGCAACCCCCGGCCTAAGCTGCGCTGGCTCAAAAACAGCAGGCCTTTCCGCCAAGAGGACCGCATGGGAGGGTATAAGGTAGGATAAACAGTAATACATCATACTTTTTATTACAAATGTCAACTCACTGCCTCCTCTGGCTTTTTACTGCTTTCTGTGCTGCAGTACTTCTGGGCTGAATGTATTTACAAGGGACGTCAAGCCTCCTTCTTCCAATCTTTCTCAGTCTGTCCTTTAACCCCTTTTCCACCCTTCACTGGAGAGACGGGAGGAGAGCAGACAGAGGAAACGAGGGCAGGGTTTCTGGTGTGAAATTGGAATTGCTCATCCGTGCGCCTCCTCTCACCAGGATACTTTGCAGAGCCTCTCACTGTAACTCGAAGTGGTTCTTTACCCCCAACAATTAGAAACTCAAGCCCGGGACTTAAGGGTTAAATGCCCCCAGACAGTAACGTATAGAGTAGGTAGGTAGCGTCAGGGTTGAACTGAGTTGAGAATGCTGAGGTAACTCAATCAGGGAGAACAGGTCCCACCGGCTTTGGTCGGAGACTAGTATTTGATTCTAGCATGTGATTCTATTGTTATGAAATGTGATTTACAAACACTGTTGCTGAGCTGGTTAACGATTAAACTGGAGGAGCTATAAATGCATTCCCTAATTCTTGGAAAGAGGACCAGAACAATATATATGTATATACGACTTTCCTTGTAAATTTGTCTCTCGTCCTAGTCCTGTTTTGGGAAATAAACAATCTGAGATGATTTATATATGTGCTGAAAATACCTGATTCTCTATGTCATGGGAAAGTAAAGCTTGTGTTTTATTTCCTCTTTGTGTAAAAAAAGGCTACAAGGCTACAACTAGCCTTAATATGAAGAATTCCTCCACCGTGACGGAGTCTATTTGGATTGCAGTTTAGTTATTTTGCTCCTAAATTCCTCTTCGTCTCTCTAAACAAGCAGCATTTACTCTATACGCTGGAGCCGTGCTGATAGAGTGGAATAACAGTTAAATCAGATTTAATTTATGAAAAGCTCCAGTGATGCTGAACGAGTCTGAGGTTCCTGGTTAATGACTGACGGTTTATGAGGAAACACATCTCCCTGCCAGGAAAGTTTAGGAGCAGATTATGTTGATGTAGCTGCTAATGTCGCTTCCCTTTGGCTTTCAGCAGACTCATTACAGCGCAGACAAAAAAACAGTCGCGACGTGACGGAAATGATACAGTCGGGCTGTCAGATACACTGTGGGCAACTCGTTTCTCACTTTTTGTCAACGAATGTTGCACAAAAGCTTTTACCTGAGCCCAGCCCTGTGGCATAATCCCTCCATTGTGTGACATGTAGGCCTGAACAAGCAGCAGCTACAGTCTGTCTTCAGTGTGCAGACGGAAACACTATTGTTAGCTCACACCTGTGGATTCCATACAGCGGTGAAACTATTTTTACAAATAAATTATGAATAACTGTGTGTGAAACGGCTTAGACTAGAAGGGTGGGGTTTACCCGCCTGTCATCTGCCTCAATATTGTTTCCCAGCTTCACTCCTCCAACCAAATCCCCTCTGTCATTTTCTTTTTTTCCATCTTTCTCATTTAGCGTCACCTACATTTCTCTATATGTGTGTCTTTTTTTTCATGACTGTGTCTGTGTAACGAGAACCCTTTGCCTCTCGTACCCAGGTGCGTAGCCAGCACTGGACCCTGATCATGGAGAGCGTGGTGCCGTCGGACAAGGGCAACTACACCTGTCTGGTGGAGAACGAGTTTGGAGCCATCAACCACACCTACACCCTGGACGTAGTGGGTCAGTACCACGCACAAAACACACACTCAGAGCTCAGAGTACACCAACGAAGGCGGAGTGGAGGGATGGAGGGAGGGGGAGGCGGAGGAAGGGGAGGCAAGGAAAGAGTTCTCACAGGGAGAGCTGTTTGATGGCCCAGGTGCACTCCGGATGCAGGTGCAGGTCAAGGAGTGCTGCCAAATGTGTGGAAGCTAAAGACACATGTGTCAACAGTTTTAACGTAGTTTCCATTAATTGATATAATTTGGGTTATTATATTATATTGAATAATATATATTAATTTAGGCAAATCCTACTTTCATGATGGTATGAGGTGTTTATAGTCCAATTAGAGTATGAGGTAGTCTTCGATTTAAAGGGTCAGTTCACCCAAATCACACACACAAAAACATAAAAAATAAAAAATCACTGGAACTACTTTTTATTGAAGAAATATTTCTCCAAAAACTGCTGACAGTGAAGTCTGTGGAATATCTGTTTCTGGAAAAAAACAACACAATGTTGTCCAGTTTTTCAAATACAATTTTCCATGATTTGAGCACCACAGCTTTGGCTAATAAAACAGAAACGATCTGCATGGCTCAATACCATAAAGCGGTAAATGGAAAGATGTGCTTTCTGTGTGATTTGGATGACCTGTCCCTTTAAGGTCGGCTAAGGTATGATGGGGACTTAAACCGGTGATCGTTTAGCGTCCCTCTCTGAGGACACAGAGCGCTGACCTCAGCACTACCGTATTACAACGAGTTCAGACCCAACTCAGTCAACCTCTCGCTGTGACCTTTGGAGCGCAGAAGGAGTGTGTTTTTTTTCTGCTCAGTTTGCAGAATCAATAGATGGCGGGGACAACAAGGGGAGAGGGATAAAGATAGATCAATGTGTGAGAGCGGACAGCGACTTTGTCCTTAATTTGATGCGGAGCCGCTCTCCTTTGGTCTCACTCGCACCACAATGCACACAAACATCAAAGTTCATCTGACAGTTATTCTTCTAAAGGCTGCTCAATAATGCACAGATAACCCAGACAGACGTGCAGCTGCAGCAGTTTGATTCACAGAAGAGCATTTAGGGGCCGTTGGTCAGTTCATGTCTGCGTCTGTATGTAGAATTATTCTCCTACTGTCCCCATTGTCCTGAGCAGACCTACTGTAATTACACACTTCTTATTCCCATGGAGACGCCAATCAAAACAGGAGTATTATTTTCATTATATCAGATGGAGATTGAATACCTGAGGGTTTTTTGCACAATAGGCACATGCACACAAACACACGCGCACACATGCTCCCCAACTCCGGCCCCCTGCTCTGCTCCCCTCTGGAGTTCGCTAAAGCTCTCCTTCAGACCGCATATTTCTGTTTTTTGTTCTGTTTTATTGCAGAGCAGTAAACCCCCTCAACGTCTGGCTCCGCAGCCACTGCCCCCTGCAACCTCTTGCTTCATTTTCCTCCATTATAGTGGGGTGGACAGAGGGAGGAGAGGGGGAGAAAGAGAAAAGGAGAGGAAACAGAGACAGAAAAGGCTGTTCTTATCAGTCTTTTTTTTTTTTTGCCCAGATGACCTGCACGATCAGCTATTAAAACCAAGAGGAACCAGCCCTTTCTGGCTCAAACTGGCCTCTGTAGAAAGGGCCGCAGCGGGACGTCCACATGACAAGTAGACACAAATGAGGAGTCAAAACAGACAGCGGCTCTTTCAATCAGAACTGTGGCACCCAGCGGCCATGCGGCACTTTGTTGGTAGCCCCATGCCATCCTGTGCCATGCCGCGCTCTCTTCCTGTGCCTCTACCCCTCCCTGACCCTTAGGGCCCTGTGTGCCAAGCCACCAGGTTACCCAGAGTTCACCGGTCTCGCATGGGACGCCATGGAATGCCCCATGTCCATCAAATTTCTCCACTAATGACTTAATTGATAAATGGATTCAGTTTTGAAACGGGTCACTACATATTGGTCACAGCAAAACATATAAAAGCACCGCAGAGTCGGCTCTTTCATTCGATTTCAAGTTTGTTACAAGACCTTCATTCAAATCTTAAAAACACAGAAGCATCATCAGCAAAATATACTTAAAGTATCAAAATAAAATGTCCCCTGCGGCTGATTATTATTCTACATAAAATTATTAGATTTTCAATATCGATTCATCAATGTGTGAGCAGCATTGTGTAGCTGCTTGAGGTGGAGCTAGTTTTAACTACTTAGTGTATAGTTAGCTAATTTATTCTAGTGGTTCCCAACGGGCCCTCCAAAGGGTCACCAGATATATCTGAGGGGTCGTGAGATGATTAATGGGAGAGAGAAGAAGTAAAAACAAAGTTCTGACACAAATCTGTTTCCAGTTTTTTGAGTTTTCTCTGATATTTGCTTTTTGCTGAAAAATTGGATAACTTGACCTCTTTGAGCTCTGAAGTTATTGAAACCATGTGAGAAGTTTAAAAGGGTTCACAAACCAAAAAGACTGGGAACCACTGGTTAAATACATAAAATGCAATGTGTTTTAAAAACTTGCAGACGGAGAAGAAAACATCTTTTACTATTTCTTTTCCCGTCATCTTTCCCTCCTTAAGTGTCGCTTTCTTGTGTGAGGTCGATGGGCCGTAAAGGAGCGTCTCTGCCCACACACGATATTCCTTTATCTAATTTAAGCAAGAATTGCTCCACAAACTTTTATTGTTTTGGGGTTTTCTCCATAATCATGATGTGGCCTTTTTTTTATGGCACAACACACCCATTCTGTCATTTGGTCTGAGTTGTCGGCTACGCGGCTCTAAATGCTCCCGCTAACATTTGGATCGGCTATAATGAAGGCTAGAATGAATGTCTCATGTCTGCATGGGTTTTGGCCGTTTTAGTAGATGTATATCATGCCAGAAAGCATTCTGTTTGATTGGTGTGACAAAGATTTGGCGACTGATTTAAGTCGATCGCCTCTCTCTGTTTGGGAAAGATCTAGAGGGTGAGGAGGGCTGGGAAAGATGGAGGAGGAGAGAAAACGGGGGGGGGGGGGGGAGAAAGAGAGACAATAAACAAGGCGAGTCCTAGGAATGTGCAGGAAGGAGGAGGGAGATGGGGAGGGAGGAAGGAGGGGTGGGAAGCATCTGATCAGACAGATTTCAGAAAGATGGAGCAGGAAGACAGGCAGGCAGACATATGGAGGAAGTCTCTGCACTCTCCATCTGTTGATCCCTTCCCTTCACTCTCCCTGCTAATTCTCTCTCTCCTCCTTAAACCCAGCCTCTAGCCTTCATCACACAGCCTCTCCCTCGGACCATCCCCCCCTGACCCACCCCCGACCTTACACACACACACACGCACACAAATGAATTCACTGCACCTACCTTGAGGCTTTGTTTTGGAAAGGCCATGCAGCGCCCCAGGCTTAGTGATGTCATTTTGTGTGTGTGTGTGTGTGTGGAGGCAGCGGGTGGTTGCTGTCAGTGTGGGGGTTGGTGGGCTCCTCAGCGTGGTTGTGAGGGCCGGGTACTGTTTGAAAGGGGGCATTGTTCAACAGGTCTCGCTCTGTTTGGATTCGCAGGCCAAATGTTTGCTTGTAAAAGAATGCAGATAGCTGGAGATGTGGGGGTGCTACGAAGGTGTTTCGCTTTCCAAGACTGGAAAATACATTTTGCTCAACCCCCCTCCGACTCACATGCAATATCTATGGAAGTCCTCCTCCTCCTGAGCTCTTTATCTTTTAGTGATAAATGCATCCGCCTCTTTGTTTTGTGTGAAGCCTCTAAATGCTTCTGAGATAAGAGAGAGGCAGCGCGGTCATGATTTTACCTGTCAGGGCTGCTGGGAAACATTCACACTCACAATACGTGAAGTTCCGCTTTTGCAAAGATAAACTATATGATTCTTAAAGGGAAATGCCACGTTTTTGAGACACCACCCTGTAACATTTCCCTCCCTCTCAACAGAGCGGTCCCCTCACCGTCCCATTCTCCAGGCTGGCCTCCCAGCCAACACCACTGTGCACGTTGGCGAGGACGCCCGCTTCGTCTGCAAGGTCTACAGCGACGCCCAACCTCACATCCAGTGGCTGAAACACATCACTCAGAACGGCAGTCACTACGGCCCCGACGGACACCCCTACGTCCGAGTGTTAAAGGTACGTCCCGGCACTTCCTCTTTTAGATTTCATTCTCTTGATTAGAGTCCTTCCCTCTTTTTTTTCTTGGTGTTTTGCCAACTGTTGCAGGTGTTTCGAATGAATTAGAAAAGTCATATAAGGAACTAATCATTACATTTCCTCCCTAGCAGATAGGTCTTTTCCACGCTGGCTCTTGGTGGTGATTTCCTGCTCTCTCCTCTCTCCAAATACAGTTATAGCTGTAGTTTGCATCATGTTTGCATCGTCTCTCTGATCGATTGTCTGATTTTACATGTTAACGTCTAAGTATGTGTGTGTGTGGGTTGCAGCGTTCAGGCATTAACAGCTCCGACGTGGAGATGCTCACCCTCACCAACGTGACGGAGAAAGATGCTGGGGAGTATATCTGTAAAGTCTCCAATTATATAGGCGAGGCCAGCCAGTCGGGCTGGCTGACTGTCATGCCAGGTAACCCTCGAGACCTGAACCCACCTACCTACCTACCTCCCTCCCCCCCCGGTGTGGTTTCCTGGGCTTCGTCCCTGACCTGCTGTGCTGTGGTGGTCCTGCTGGTGGTCTCTTGGTGGTCCTGGGGCTCACAGACCTTCTCTCACCCTAATGGTCGACCCTTGTGTTTTCAGCTGCTCCCTCCACTGAGACTCGTGCAGCCATGGAAGCACTGCCTAGACCTGCATACCAAGACACTGACATTGTCACAGCGAGCATCTCACTTTGCCTTTCGCTCTCTTGCGAGCTGTGTCAAGAAGGTGTATGGTGTTGCGGTGCAGTGCTCTCCATGCTCTCTCTGTTTGTTTGTGCATGTGTCCGGTCCAATGTGTGAACTGGCTTCTAGAGCAGGTTCTGTTGGTGACGGGGACCTTTTTTGTTTTTGGTGTATTGTTTCTATTTTCTCATGTTTTGGTGAGGGCTCTGTCTGTGTCTGTGTTTATGGATCCTCCTCCTCCTCACCCTCCCAACATCCTTTGCTCTAGATGGAACCTCAACGATGGACGTCATCCAGCTCCTCTTATTCCTCTCTTGGTGTTTTGGGTCTCATTTTTTTTTCTCTCTCTCTCTGTTCTCCCCCGTCTTTGACTTGTCCTCCCCATTTCTGCTTTCCGTTCCCCCTCTGCTCTTATCTTCGTCCCTCTCTTTCTTCTCCTCCACCTCCTCTTCCTCCTCTTCTCCCCAGACGGCAGGTGTTAACACCACAGATAAGGAGATAGAAGTTCTCTACTTGCCCAATGTAACATTTGAAGATGCTGGGGAGTATACGTGCTTGGCGGGTAATTCTATTGGGATCTCCTATCACACTGCTTGGTTGACGGTGCTTCCAGGTATATACACTCGTAGACTGTCCTCTCTTTTCTTTCTCTCTCAGCCTTTTCTAAAAACAGTTGGATTATGTCATTTCAACGACCTCTGTGGAAGGCAAGTCCTCCCCCCCGGAGTCCGAGGCACACAGCTCAAATATTAGATTACTGCGATGGACCAGCACGGTCAACATCCAAGACAATGTAACATAAGAGCAAGGAGCATATATTCTATAATATTATCTGGATTGGAGAGCTGTTGAAAGCTCGGAGCAGATAACGGGGTAGTTTGCAGACAACTTATTGTAACTCTGAGACGGAAGTGGAGCTCCCAGAGCAGCTCGAGTGTCTCCGGACTCCAAAAGGAGGGGAGGGTTTGTCGCCCGCCTTCGCTTTTCCTTCTGTTGCATCTCTCTCCTGCACCTTGGGAAAAGTCTTTCAGTGCCATATTTGGTTCTGAGTCTGCATGTCAAATAAAGCAGGGTTTTTCTACGCCCTTCCCTGGCTCTGATAATTGGCTTCTTTTAAGATCCTTATTTCTCCTCGAAATAAAGATCGAAAGGCAAAAGCTCAACACTCGCTTCAAGTTGGCTTGACTTTCTCAATTATCAGGGCCGAACCTCTCTGCTTCTACACAGTGAATGCATGTGAATTGTGTGTTCTCATTCATCAGCTCATCTTATCCTATTTTTGTCCGTTGCTGTATGTCTGGCCTGTAATTATGCATACCAAAGGATCAAATACATAAAACTTAGTGTCAGTATCCGCACAAGTTCACTCCAGGCTAAACAGACAAAATGTTTCTGCTCAAGTTCTAGCCGGTAGTCGGGCATTAAATGAGATCGATGAGAGTAGTCTGCAGCCCGCAACAGACAGCCGGTATCAGCCCTCCCTTAATGTCGTAAGCAGACGATAGTTTTGTTTTGTCTGTAAACAATACAGCGTAATGATCACAGGCGAGCCGTTTCCTCTGGGAGTAATATGTAATATTTATTGCCCTTGATGTGCTCTATCTGCAGCACTGATGGCGCCTTCGAGGCTGTGGCTTGTGTGTGTGTGTGTGCGCTGTGGTTTCTGGACCAGCAGATACAAAGGCAGACAGGAGAAAGGTTCCTAGATGTAGCTTCACCTCCAGCTGGCTGTGCTGCACAAGAACCTTGTTTGTGTTCTGGAGGGCTATGCATAATGGAACAGTCCATATCTATAGCACACACACAAACACACACACACACACACACACACACACACACCGACGCGCACAACCCATTTCCTCGACAGGAAGTTCAGGCCATATACAACCACGAAGGACACCGCTTTCCTTTGTTTGCGATCTGAAGTCAAGCGCGTATTGTTCCGTCGTCCGTGGGAGTGTGTTTGTGCTCGCGTGTCTCCAACATTAGCACAGAATGTAGACATATGCAGGCCTGGTTGAGACTGTTAAGCCTTGTACAGGCCTGTAAAAAAAAGTAGACATGCTGCGGTGGGAAGAAGAGCGAGAGAAGGATGCTACAAAATCATTTCTGTTTAGTTAGCCGGCCGATTGTGATTACATTTACGCATGAGTCATCGCCAGAGCATCTGTCTGTGTTTGCCTGATACCCATATGTGTCTGTTCAAATGGAGAAAGTGCCTGTCTGTCACCCATACGTGTGATCGGTGTGAGTCTTCCGCTGACTTTCTTCCCCTGTCTCACTGCTCACCTTTTACTCTCCTCAGCAGTCGAGAAATCCCCAGGCCCCATTTCCCCAGACTATGTGGAGATCGCAATATACTGCGCGGGCGTCTTCCTCATCGCCTGCATGGTGGGCATCGTGGTGGTGTGCCGCATGAGGAACACCGCAAAGAAACCGGACTTTGGGAACCAACCGCCGGTCCACAAGCTGAGCAAGCAGATCCCTCTGCGCCGCCAGGTAACAGAAAGTAGATAAAGAGTTCTAAAGGCATTTAACACCCCTAGAGGAGAAAAACACTGCAGACAAAAAACTTTACATAAATAGATATATAGGAGACTAATGCTGAAACATATAATAAAAATTGCATGGTTGACAATTTTTTTAAAAATATTGGATTTTGTTTACAAAAAAAAAAATCACTCCATAGTACATACTGTTGTGGTATTTTAAATAATCCACCTCCAGCCTCACATAGAAGGCATTTCTGAGCAAGTTAGCACGAGACAAGAGTTTTTTCTCTCTCTGTGTGAGCCATGCTTTTCCCTCAAGGGAAACCAAACGGTACGTTCCAAAAAGGTACAAAAAGTGTTGGATTACAATCTGCGGAGAGGCTGATTCCTGTGTCAAGGTAAGGTTAGGGTGGAGAGAGGAGCCCCGGGGACGGCGGCGATGCTGAATGATCCACACGCATTCATCAAAATTACTGTTGTTGCTCACTTCTTAATGATCACGGAAATGTATTCTCTGGCCTCGAGACAGACTCTACTGTAATGATAAAACCGTGGAGATTAAGGATGCATTCATATTAATGTGCCATACTTAACCAACATTCCTGGTAATTTAAATGAAAGCGCCCAAGTCAATTACGCTTATTATACTCATTAACTCTGACTCCTCTAGTGATGCCTTGGAGCTTTAGTTGACCTATGAACCCAGACTCCGGTGATCAGCCAATCTTTCTCCTCCTCTAGGTGTCGGCAGACTCGAGCTCTTCCATGAACTCCAGTACGCCGCTGGTACGAATCACAACGCGGCGGAGCTCTGCGCACGATGATCCAATACCTGAGTACGACCTTCCCGAGGATCCACGATGGGAGTTTTCCCGAGACAGGTGAGGGCTGTTTATACTATATTTATACTCATGTACACGATCACTTGCCGAACAGTTATTTTGCACCAGAAACAAGTGAAACTATATGGCAGAGTTTAAAATGTGTGATTCTGCTGGTTTCAGTGCTCATGAAGATTGATGTTTTGCATTGAAAACAGTAATTATGACCTAGTCCTAATTGCAAGTTTTACCATTTACAAAAACGCCAAATACATAATTATGTAAATCTATTTCAGTTCTTGCATAAAGCATTAAAAAAAACTTTAAAATGCGGATATGCTTTGCAGTGCCACTTTTATCTAAAAGGGGTATACATAATGACGCATTCAGGCCTGCATACAGTACCTGTTTGACAGTATGCATGATAACTTTCAGCGCTACACCCTTAGCGATTGTCCTCAATGCGAACACAACTATCTTTGGCTAACGGGGCGCATTACAGTAGCCGATAACACAAAGAGTACTCCGTAATGAGCGTCTGTGTGATTGTATCTGGGCTGCTGAATGATCAGATGACTATTGTTCTAGGTGAAGAGAGCCATTAACACTGATAGGCAGCAGGCAATAATGACTAACTGCTGAATAATGGTTGTGGTGTCTGAGATAAAGGCTACTGATTCATCTGTTGGTGCAGTAGTAAAATGACCTGAACTTGGCACCCTGCCCCACCTCATCATTACAACCGCTGCTGCTGCTGCGTCACACTCTCACTCACACATAGTCACACACATGCTTCTGATGGGAAGGAATGGAGCGGTGCTAATTACTGGTGAGCACTCACAGCTTTCATCTGCATGTTTGGGCTAGGGTGTGTGCTCGGTTTTCATACCAGAGGAATTAGCACCGCTGGGGTTTGGATTGGTCACAGTTGCAGTGGCCGGTGATAAGCTTTAGTGTGGATTTAACAGGACAGAAAGGTTAGGGTAGTTTAATACCCACTTGAGGCCTCTGGTTTTGAAAGAAAAGGGGAAAATCCCCAACCATAAACACCTGTCTTTTGTTAAAATGGTTGTAAAAAGCTGTAAAAAACTCATCACTCATCAGTGAAAAAAAAAATCTGATGTAAAGCTGGACTCTCTTGTGTGCATGTAGAATGGCATTCTGGGGGAAAGTTTTGATTTTAATCGATGAACACACCAAATGGGATGCTTTATCTAGGCAAAATAAATCTCTGTGTGCCTCTCTGTTTGGGTCTGTATTCCTCGCCTGTCATCCAAGCGCCTGAGGGATCATGTTGGGATCGCAGAACGCCGAGGAATGCTAGCGTTTGCGGTTTGCGTGGAGGGAAAAATAACATTGATTATGTGTGGCTGGATGGACAGAATGGATGCCATTGAGCGTGGCGAGTGTGTGGACAGATAGGGGATTGTGTTACTACAGCAGGGCGCCGGCCTCGGGCTCTAGGCTTTGCGGCAGGCAGTGTGAGTGTTTACATAGTTAGGACGCTGGGCCTTAGGGGTGGGGCTACACCTGTCAATCAAATGAGAAAACAACAAGGTACACTGCTAGTTCAGGGGTCAGGTAGGTGCTGAGGCGCTGAAGGATAGTTGTGAAAGAGCGTGAGTATGTGAGTCAGGGTTATTATAGTAAACTAAAACGAAAATAAGCAGTGAAAAATAATTTTAGTAAACTGAAACTAAATAAAACCTGTATCCTTAAAGGTCTAACTAATAACATTTTTATATAGACGAATATTTTTCAAAAAACAGTACATCCACAGAGCTTTTAGAAAGGTGCCGAATAAAAGTATGGCTTTTCCTGAAAAAAATGAATATGATTGTGAATCAATTATTTAAAAATGTTGGCGTGTCCAAAATGAATGTTTTGTTTATCTCTGTGGAAAATATCTGACGTTACCAAACAAAAACAAACTAAAACTACTGTAAAACTAAATATATAAAAACTAAAACTAAACCTTACTGAAAAAGTGAAACTAAAGTAAGTAAGGAATAATGTACAACGAGCCAGTCATTGTTGTGAAATAAACCCCGCTTCGCATCAATGACCTGCTAGCTGTACATTATCCCGCTTATTACACAGCTACTTACTTAAGAAATCAATAATTTGACACATAAAAGGTCCATCAGAGTCCGACATCAGAACTCAGCCCATAGCAACAGTCTGTTATACATAGTAACGGTCTGTTATAAAGGAATAACAGACAATCAGAATTGAGTATTCAACAAAGCCGTGTAATAAAACTAACAAACACACTCTGAAAACTACAACTAAACTAAAATGAAACTGAAAAGTCTAAACCAAACTAAAACAAAAGATAATTGGAAATTCAAAACTATTATAACCTTGTTGTGAGTATAATTTCCTTTCTATATGAATCAGTCTAATATAGTTTGGACATAAAGTTTAAAACACACCAGCGATTGTGACATGGCTTACAATAAAATAGTGCTTAAATTTCCATCTGGTATTGTAGTCAGGCCCACCTGTATGGCAACACGAAGCCAGCACTCCATCAGTCACAGGCTAATGTGTCAGGGCTAAGCTAAGCCCTGTGTAATGACTTGTAAAGAGTGTATATTGGAACATGCCAAGGCAGGGTAAACAGTTTAGAAAAGAGTGCCTCTCCCTGGCTTTATCAGGTGATTATCGTTGCCATGTCTGCCTTCCTACCTACTGCCCTGGCACGGGCTGCAGCCACCACGCCAATAAAGCACTCACACAGACACAATCTGATGGAAACAGAGAGCGCGATCTAGTGAAGAAAAGCACAGGGTGAGGTTGAGAAACTGGCCTGGTGCCTGGTTTCATTACCTCTCTCGCTCTATCTAACCTGTTTACTTCTGCGCAGGGAGTGAATCGATGCCACAGTCAGGTCAAGTCGATGAGTTTCAGTTTGGGTTTCAGCATCTAAACAGCTCCCTGTCTGTTTGTCCTGTTTCCCTTGTCCGTGTTTGTTGTCAGCAGGTTGACCCTGGGCAAGCCCCTGGGCGAAGGATGCTTCGGCCAGGTCGTAATGGCCGAGGCTCTGGGCATCGATAAGGACAAACCCAAGGATGCCGTAACTGTCGCTGTCAAGATGCTGAAAGGTAAGTGGGTCTCCTGCCGCTGCACAATCACAGCGAGGTTGTAACGGTAAACGTCTGACTTGTGCTTTCGAATCAGACCGCTGGGATACGACGTACACTGCTTCATTATGTCTAGTGGGCAACCTGAGTACATTTTATATTTGATTTACGCTCCAGTGGGGGTTCAGCGAAGGTGCAAGGCGGAGCCTGGGGCTGTCATTATTATTCGTTATTGGCGGTTGCTGAGTGACGGCGAGGGGGAGGCGGGTTGTGTAGGTAAGGGTTAGGGGCGGTCACATACCTGACCCCAGAGCAGCAGCTGGCTGGAGCTCAGTCAGCACCCACACAAAGAGGCAAGTCACACTAGCAGCACTGCTGTGATTAATGAAAGCAGCAGGAGGGGGCACTGGGTGGGTTTGGGGTTAGGGGTGGTGGTGGCTGGGGGGTGGGGGGGCGGTTAGATCAGGTACAGCAGCAGGCTATTGGGCCAGCCTTGACAATGGGAATCTGCTCTTTATAAGGAAGGTAATGGTGCAGAGGAATGCGGGCAATGCCATTCGGACCGTCTGGATACCTGTGCTGGCTCAATCAGGCCCATGAAAAAGGAGCCTGTGCAGCAGATAATGAATCCAGATTGAACGTCTTTAATTCCTCCTCCTCCCTCCCCCTGGCACTGAAAGGATGCCTCTGTAGTCTGCGTGAGGATCTTCCCTCGCCGCAGTAACTTTAGCCCACATTGTCTGTCAGCCGCACTTAATCAGAAGCACCTACAAAACAAGGTGTTGTCTCGCAGGACAGATACTGAGTCAAAGGGGTTAAAGGGAAAACGGGACTAGGGTATGTTTGTTTTCCCTAACAACCTTCAATCCAACTTCTTTCTTGTTTTTAGATGACGCCACCGAGAAAGACCTGTCTGACCTAGTGTCAGAGATGGAAATGATGAAGATGATTGGCAAACATAAGAACATCATTAATCTTTTGGGGGCCTGTACACAAGACGGTGAGTAGGACGGGACGCAACACATCACATCATAAAGTATTAGTATTCAGTCTTCTGCCGTGTTAACTTTGTGTATAATGCTGAGCTAAAGGTTGCCGCACACTTCAAACAAATTCATATAATGTGTCATCAGACCACATCAGACAGGTAGTGAAGGACAAGGTGGAGGAGGCTAGAAGCCATTTGTACGTCATATGGAGGGGTTGGATTTTAATTGGATGTGAAGAGTGGAAAAAGCTGAGCAGCACTCTAAGAAAGTTTTCTTTTTATCAAAGCTATTCATGAAGCTCAGTCCACTTGAATCTATGCCCCCGGCCTTTTCACACCTAAGCACACCTTTCAGTCCCTGCAGAAAATGATGGTGGATTAAATTTAGAGCTACAACGATTAATCGATTAGTTGTCAACTATTAAATTAATCGCAAACTATTTTGATGACTGATTAATCGGTTTGAGTAATTTTTTAAAGAAAAAAAAAGTAAAAATTCTCTGATTTCAGCTTCTTAAATGTGAAAATGTTCTGGTTTCTTTACTCCTCTATGACAGTTAACTGAATATCTTTAAGTTGTGGACAAAACAAAACATTTGAGGAGGTCATCTTGGGCTTTGGGAAACACTGATCGACATTTTTATAGACCAAACAACTAATTGATTAATCGAGAAAATAATCGACAGATTAATCGACAATGAAAATAATCGTTAGCTGCAGCACAAATTAAATTTGAAGTTTTGAAATGTACATAAATACTGGGATGCAGCACTGGATAGTCAGGAAGGTGTTTTCCATACAGACATTCTTGTGTTTTTGAACAGAAATGTCCTTGAATCCAGTATCAAATTTAAAGTACTGTACTGTATTATATTAAAAATTCTCTCTGAATTTTGTTCAGTGTCACTTTCTCTCAATGGGAATCATTCATGTTTAATAATGTGGGTCTTTTCTCCGCTGCAGGCCCCCTCTATGTGATAGTGGAGTACGCCTCTAAAGGTAACCTTAGGGAGTACCTCCGAGCCCGCCGGCCGCCCGGCATGGAGTACTCCTACGACATCACCCGTGTCTCCGACGAACAGCTTACGTTCAAAGATCTGGTCTCCTGCACTTATCAGGTGGCACGGGGCATGGAGTACCTAGCATCACAGAAGGTAAGGACACACACACAAACACACCAAATGTCCTGTTCTCACATCAGTCCCCTGCTGGCTGCCTAGACACATTAGATATATCCAGCGAGGTTTTATGTAGGGGGGCTTGCATGTGCGTCACTGTGGGAATATTGTCTCCTAAAAACACGTCTCTGACCCCCTGCCCAATCCCTGCATTGTCTCCCTTTCCGCCACAAAAGCCCCTCTGTGTAGACGAACTGCGAGGTTTTCACAATTGGGATACGGCCATGTTGGCCAAACGCAGCCTCACGCTCCCTCTCACTGTTGGAATGTGACAGAGCGGACTGTCTCTCACGCACACACACACATACACGCTTACACATGCGCGCTGATGCACAGAAACAACTTCGACCATATATGTGCTAAAGTATGCGAGGAATCCTTACTTATCCAGACATGTTCGTGTCGGTGCAGTCACCGTGGCGTCATGTTATTCAGTCAAGTGCTACCTCTGTGCCCGAGGATTACAAACATCTTAACACCATTCCAAATTAAGTATATACCTGTTTCAGAGTTGATGTATTTATGGAATGAGGTAACCGTATTATTCTTCTTTTCCCCTCACTTTTTCCACTCTTTTTCCCCTCTCCCCTCTCATTTCTCACCTTCTCCATCCCAGTGTATACACAGAGACCTGGCCGCCAGGAACGTCCTGGTCACAGAGAGCAATGTCATGAAGATCGCTGACTTCGGCCTGGCCAGGGACGTCCATAACATCGACTACTATAAAAAGACGACCAACGTGAGTCCTCAACCTGCGCGCCACACATCCACACTGAGGGAGTGGAATGTTTTTGAGAGCCGCAGTGTGAGATCAGTCCACTCGTCTCTCTAATTCCCTCCCTTTCCCTCATCTTTCTATCCCGCTCTTCCCCTCGGCTGGTGTCTTGGCAGAAGCTGCAGGTTCCCAGGCAGCCTGTGAATGTAGTGCTTCTGAAGACTCTGCCTTGTTTATCCCTCAGTCTCTTGTTCCTTTAGTCCCATAGACACTTATACAATTAGCCAGAAAGAGAGACAGAGTGAGAGTGAGAGGGAGAGGGGAGCGGCTTCAACATAATTGACATTGCCATAGTGGCCCAGTGGTGTCTTTCTTTCCCACCGCAGAGCAGCATTGCCGGCACATCCTCATTTAGTATGCATGGATGGCTTTTCATCGCATGCAGAGAGAACTAGCTGACAACAACAACAACAACAATATGCGATGGTGTTGATGGTAATGATGATTAGGACAATGACAGCAGCGACAATGATGATCACTTGCGTTAAACTGGTCGAGACAGAGCCATCATTGTAAATGTATTGTAGGTGCACAATAAGTGATGCAATGAATGAAAACCTACACTTTATATATATATATATATATATATATATATATATATATATATATATATTAGGGCTGTCAATAGATTCAAATGGTTAATTGCGGTTAATTGCAAATTAATCACATTTTTTATCTGTTCAAAATGTACCTTAAAGGGAAATTTGTCAAGTATTTAATAGCATAAAAGTAGCAAAAAAATATGCTCACATCATAACATGGCAAACTGAAGCGCAACAGGCAACAGCAGCTGTCAGTGTTCTGACTTGACTATAACTTGCCCAAAACTGCATGTGATTATCATAAAGTGTGCATGTCTGTAAAGGGGAGACTCGTGGGTACCCATAGAACCCATTTTCATTCACATATCTTGAGGTCAGAGGTCAAGGGATCCCTTTAAATATGGCCATGACAGTTTTTCCTCGCCAAAATTTAGCGGAAATTTGGAGCGTTATTTAACCTCCTTCGCGACAAGCTAGTATGACATGGTTGGTACCAACGGATTCCTGAGGTCTAGTTTCATATGATGCCAGTATTTACTCTAGCTTTACTGTCAGAATGGTTTGACATTAACCCTTCTATGCCAGCATATTGTGCTGTAGTTATATATGTATCTTTATAATGATTAACATAGGCCTGTAGCATTTTTCCACCACACTAGAGACTGAGTCTGCTACACCCTAAAAACACAAGTTGCGTTAATGCAGTAAAGAAATTAGTGAAACTAAGTGAAATTAGTTAAAAGGAATTTGTGTTAACACGTTATTATCGCTATATTAATAATATTATTATTATAAACTTTGACAGCCCTAATATATATTATTGTTTCCTACCATTTTTCCTGCATATATTTGTAGTAGTAAGCTTAGTATTTAGCGGTTGACATCTGTTTTATAAGGACTTATTTAGGTCTCCATTAGTAATTCAGAGTGTCTGATGAGATTATTCTTGCCGTTAGCCCACCACACACATATTGACCGAGGTTGCCTTGTCAGCTATGCTTAGCTCCCCAGCCAGTGTTTTAATGGCACATGGAGATAAACTCTCTCCTTTATCTGTGACCCTGTTTATCAGCTCTATTGCTGTAACAATGTAAACGTTCCTCTGGGAAATCCTCCTCCCAGACGGTCGCTCTAGTGCCTTATATTCCCCAGGCTGCTTTCACGTATCGGCCTTTCCAGGAGGAGTAATGAGATCTCCCAGCGGTGAATGGATTCAAAGCTGCTCATCAGGCCAGAAATAAAGAAATCCAGAGATGGGTTGTGTGTTGTTTGACCTCACGCCTGTTTGTGTCCTCAGGGTCGCCTCCCGGTGAAATGGATGGCCCCAGAGGCGCTGTTCGACCGGGTCTACACACACCAGAGTGACGTGTAAGTATATAACAAACTGTTTATGTGTCCCACAAACACAATTACATGATAGAATAGAGTTTAACACGCATCTGTGATGCAAATAAACCTTTTCATACAGTGAAACACACCATCACGGTTGTTTTTAAGATTTGCTGTAGCCTGCAGTCAGTATCAGAGGGTTGTTTTTCTGGGAGTGGGTGAGGTGTTTTGGTGCAGCACTGGTGAGTGTTAGGTGGGGGGTGGCTGCCTATTGGGGAGGCCAGCGCTGGCCGGTCTGTGGCAAAAGTGAGGATTTCACGCTAGACTTGTAGCCAATGCCGTGTTACTAATCTGACCGGCTTCAAAGGGCCCTGGAAGGAGCCCGGAGCCCACCAGCGCCTCCTCCCCCACCGACTCACCCCTCGCTCCTCCGGCTCCGGCTCGGAAGTCTCCCCTCCTTTTGGGCCTCCGCACATGTCCAAACGCAACAATGCTGCAGCAGCGCGGGCCTCATCCTCCTCCTTTAACCCCCTGCCATCCCCTCTTCACTCTCCTCTCCTCATTCAGCAACACTTTGAACATGTGGCTCATCGTTTTGGAGCCGTTCCATCATCAAAATAATCTCCCCTCCTCCTCCTCCTCTTTTCGCCCCGCCGTTCTTATTTTCATTCATCTGGTATGTGAATTGCTGACCCGTCTCTGTCTCTCTCTCTCTCTCTCTCTCTTCTTTTTTTAAGTTCAAGAGTACTCATTCTAAAAACAGAACAAAGGAAGAGCGTCCCTCTCTTTTTGGTGTTTGAGTCTTATGCGTCCTGACAGTGTTGTTTGAAGTTTCTGCTCCAGACACTGGCGGCAGAAAGCGTATGTGGCAATTAGATAAATGCCTCGCATGCTGACCCCTGGGAAAGGAGATTTTGTGTGTGTGTCTATGAGTCATACACCAGTAGCACGCTAAACATAGCGCTCATCCAGTTAAGCACTTGGATAGAGGATCTCTCTACTGTCCATGTTTGTGTGTGCACATAAATAATATGTGTACATACACATCATGCCCTTCATGTTTCATGGCGCACCACCAATCAATAAGCTGGGGGAGTACAGGGGCCGAACGGGGAGGGTGCAGGCATGAAGTGCCTACTGTAGTCCTTTCTATCAGCTCGCTGCTAATTACGTTTCATCACTCACTTTTAGTAATTGGCTTTTTCACATGGCGCACGAAGGGAGAGGGAAGATGAGGAGAGGGGTGTTGGGGAGGTGGAGAGCGGCGGGGCTCAAACATCACCAGAAGCGTAGGCGATCCATACATGACATCAGATTAAATGAATACATGAATTCCAATGAAACTTGCTGTTTTGACAAATGGGCCCAGGGGATTCGCTCTGGCTGGCTTCGGTAAAGAGTAGCGGTTCAAGCCAAGAGAGACGGTATCACGAAGGCACCACCTCCCCAAATAAAATAAATGCATTCCTTTAGCTCCTCTACCACGTTTCAGAGCCTCGAATCTTCACATTGCGGTCCGATCCACTGATGTATGTACATCGTGTATTGACTGATGTTCTGACATTTGTATGCACGTTGCTTTCGGTCGATATTGAGAGCGTACAACCTAACTGCTTGAGATATGAATGTAATGAGATTTGAATACGACTCCAGAATACGAACCACGCTAATACAGACTCACTTTAACGCATCTAGTCGGCCAGAATTCACAAGTGCCCTCTAGTAAGGCCGAACGCAGGGTCAGTTAAAGTGACCCGGGGCATGTTGGTTAGTGTGTTTATTTGGTGAGTCAAGGTTGGTTGACTGCACGCAGCAACAGGCTGACAAGCACTGAGAGACGGTTACAAGGTAGAACAGAAAGGAGAGACGAGTGTGTCAACAAGTGTGGAGATACAACGCCGTGATAGGGGAGAGAACAAACCCAGTGCTGGTTGTGTAAACAGATGGAGGAGCTGATAAACGTCCCAACCTGCCTGTCCGTGCCTTCTTGGCCTGGTTGGACCACTAACATGGCCTGTGGCTGCCCGCGCGGCAGATTAGTGTTTATAAGCGCGTCTGCGTGTTATAATACGGCCTTTGTGTGGACATGAATCAAGCATGCTGTCAGTGCAAGAGTGATTCATCTGAGACGCTGCGGATCCACACTCTCTTATATAAACATGCAGCGTGACAGTGATGGAAATCAGCGGCGTGGAATCGCTGATATTTAACGACCAGAATGAGGAAGTAGTTAATAGTCACTAGCCATCTCCGGGCCTCTCTCCCTCCTCTTTTTTTTCCTTGCTGTGGGTGGTCCACTGTTTGTTTTGGTGTGGTGTGACTGGACAATGCCAGCCTGTTTGACCGGCCAGCCTGGGCACAAAAGCCATCATTGAGATCAGCGCCAGAATGGCACTGGGAGCGGGTTTCGCGCCACAAGCCACCGGACGGCAGAAAGAGGGCATTGACACCACGGCGGTCACACTGTTCCAAGTTGTTTCCAAACTTTGGCTAAGCGAATCTGTGTAAATGATCTGTAGGTTAAAGGAAAGTGGGCCTAATAGTATTTAAAAATGCATTTCTGTGTTTTTCTGTCTCACCAGCTGGTCATTCGGGGTGCTGATGTGGGAGATCTTCACCCTAGGGGGCTCCCCCTACCCCGGCATCCCTGTTGAGGAGCTCTTCAAGTTGCTCAAAGAGGGACATCGCATGGACAAGCCTGGCAACTGCACCAACGAGCTGTAAGAATCATAGTTTTCTCCCAAATTGACATCCACCCTGACCACACCCGGATACACACTAGCTCTCACACCCAGACTCTAACGCCACCCCAGTCTCCATCAGATCCATGTCTCCGGGGCTCTGTGGCCACTCTGTCGGGCCTCTGCACAGCTGGGACTGGCTGCTATCAGTGTCCTCATTCACAATTAGTCCTCTGCAGTCGGCGGACAATGGCACAGCTCTGCCACTGTGCCACACTGAGGGGGTTGATGGAGAACAAAGTGGAGACAGACACAATGGCAGTGCATGACACACACACATTATAGCATAGTGAGGCATGTTTGTGATCAGCAGCAGGCCATCAAAATTATCTCTATTTCTGATGGCATAAATGAGATAGTGCCAGAGAACACCTGCTGTTTTGATTAATTCTTTGACACGGAGGCTTGAGTCCCGAGGCATAAATCATTCAGCAAATGCTGAAACTTGAAAACGAGGTAGACGAGGAGTGGCACAGCTTGAGTTTGGACAGGCTAAATAAAGCCTACAACACTTCCCTGAATTACTCAGTTCTCCTTCCCTTAATCCACTCTTCTGTTTGAATAAACAGTTATTATTCTTTTTCCCTCTCAGGTACATGATGATGAAAGACTGCTGGCATGCCATCTCATCCCACAGACCCACCTTCAAGCAGCTAGTAGAGGATCTGGATCGCATCCTCACCCTCAACACCAACGAGGTGAGAGCAGCTCTCTCTCTCTTCCTCTTCACACACATAAAGTTCCTGGATTCAGGGTGGTCAGAAATCATGCTACACAAACCCTAAAGTTTCCTGGCAAATAGGAGTGTGGTATTTCATAACAATAAAATAGAATAATATGATAAATTCCTACACACAGTTACATGTTTCTCAGTCCAAACTAAATGACGCTCCTGCCAGTACACGCAGGGTTCAGCAGAACGCTGCTGAAAGCTTTAGGAGCATTAGCAGCCACGTTGCTGACACAAGGCCTAAATGGTGACCGAAAAAATGGCCGGATGATTTGATCCAGGCCCAACATGGCCGCTACGGCCCAGTGAAGTTGCCCAATCATCACATTCATGCCTCGCTCCCTACAATGGCCTGCGTTTCTTTCCATTCCCCTTCCTGTCTCATGTGATATCCGAGTGCAGACCTGAAAAGAGGCCGCCGATGGAAAGCTGTCAAGACTCGTCTGCTCTTGGACCCGGAACGTCATGAATTTATGCCAAAAAAGCCCAACTTTGAGTTTGAACTTTTGAAATGTAATAAAGCGCCCTTTTCTTGCCTTTTTTCCCCCTCCTCCTCTCCCTCTGCCCCAAACCGCTGGCAGATGTGGAGGTCTTTAGTAATGTGAGCCTTCTCGTGTTGAGCTGAGAAAATGGAAGCCAGCGCTCATTTTCTACAAAACCCCAAGAACTCTTCCTCATCACAACTAGTCCCAATAACAGCCATGAAAGACAAGCAGGAGGGAAAAAAAAGACATGAAAAGACCAAAACAACTTCAAAACACTGGGCCGAGTCAAAAATTAATAACAGGATTTCTTGGGGTTTCATTTTCCTACATCTTCATTTTTTCGGGGGGAGGGCGTGAGCATTGTGCTCTGCCAGCGTCTTGATTTTTTCTAGCCATCTTATAGTGTTTATGTTGGGTGTTTCAGATGTCAGATTTGTTTGGACTGAACTGATGTGAAGGGATGCTGTAAAAGCTGGAGTGCTCCAGTGCTCTGGTCTAAACGTATCCTCTCTTCCCAACCACATTAAACCATTTTCTAGCGGACCAAAACCACAGCTAGGCCGACTCTGCTATCTCCAAGCTCCGCTGGATCAGCCTGCAGTCCACCATTCAATTTACTACCTATTGTTCCTGCAAATATTTTCATACAGTATCCAGTTTAAGATTATGTTTTCTGTTCTGTTCCATAAACCCTTCCAGGGTGATTTGGCATGGTTTAGATAAATATCACGATGAAGGTGATACTCTCTCTCGGCCTCCTCTGGAAAGTCCCTGGTCTTGTTGACTGGCTTTCAGCACTATATTTATGTTCTCGTTTGCTCCAGGTCTTCTGCCTCTCACTCCTTCGACGCGTCTTCGTAACATATGAGCTTGTGTCTGAGTGTAAATTATCTCACCCGGCCCTCTCTTTTCCGTGTCTACAGGAGTATCTAGACCTGTGCGCCCCGGCAGAGCAGTATTCCCCCAGCTTCCCCGACACTCGCAGCTCCTGCTCCTCCGGTGACGACTCCGTGTTTTCCCACGATCCCTTACCGGACGAGCCCTGCCTCTCCAAGTACCAGCACATCAATGGAAACGTCAAAACATGAGCCCCCAGCTTGACCCGCCCCAGTCTTACCCCTCGACGTCCCAAAACAAACGTAGCACAGACACCCTCTCTGAAATCCTCCTGCCCCCCCATCACCCCTCTGGCTCCCGGTGGACTAATGGACCCAGATGGGACTGGGCTGGTGGCAGCGCTGCTGTCACACACTCATACTGCCATACACACACACACTATTCACATGAGGTCTTAAAGGAGAGGACAGAAGCTGTTTTTTTACTGACTGAATGAGCTCCCTGGGGACCCTCCTCTTCCTCCTCTCACTTCATATAAACAGACTTTTCAGTTTGGTTCTCATGTTGGTACGGAGAGGTTTTCTTTTTTACAATCGACGACGTTACTCGTTTGGTGATCCCATTCCAGTGGCTGGCATTCCAAGACTGTTATTTGCTCCTGGAGGAATGTATGGACCGATATGAACTTTAAAAAACAAGGGACTAGAAGAGGATGACGAATAGGAAACGGACTGAGAGACAGAGCTTCAACTAACACAACAGAGGAATAGAAGGAGAGCACATATAGAAGCTGCTCTCCTGTTTATTTTGTAATATTGATGCATTTCTTTTTCAGTTCTCTTGATAAACCTTCCCAATTATTCTGGAGAGAAAACAATACACAGTATAATGTATAGTGCTGGGTATATTTGTAAATATATTCAAAAATGTATAAATATATATTATATATTTACAATGAATTATTTTTTGTATGGACTCCGAAATAACCCCGACCCTCCCCACCCTACTTTGAGTCTGAGGCAGGTTTTCTAACAGGTTATGCGTCCTATATTTCTCTTCACACACAAACTCACAGACACGGATACACACACACACACACACACACACACCCAGACACACACACACACACACACACACACACACACACCTGTTTTACTCTCACTCAGTAACACAGTTGAGTATTGGCTTTCAGGGACTGAGGTAGCATGTTAATTTATTGACTTATGTTTTTTTGAAATGAATCAAAAAAGTCTGGAAAAAAAAAAGAACAAAAAATGGCAGAAATGATGACATTAATGATGCTGATAATACATAAATAATCCATTAAATATATGGTAATTTAAAATGATCTTTCAGCAGTAACACAAAAAAGCTATTTTTAGTGGGTTTGAAAGATCCAGGTTTTGTAAGTTTTATATATATGAATGTGAATATTAAGTTAAATTTAAAAAAAACTGTACATTTTATAGTCAGCTAATCCCTTTCTTATGTAGATGTTGATGCCATTTTACTGTTTCTTAGCTTTGCTTTAGGAAACGAGATTGATTTCTGGATATTTATATACGATTGACAGAAAAAGATTTTGGAAACGCCTACTAGCAATCCGCTCCCTCACTTAGACTTAAAATATAGACTCCAAATTTACTTGACAGAATTGAAAGCTAAAAAACAAAGTATTAAATCATTCAAGTGTTTTTTGTCTTTTTTCTACTGGACCAACTTTAAGATGTTCTTTTTGCAAGTGTTCATGCCACATTTGCGAAAATAAAAGATGGAAAAAATATATTCTTGTCCTAATCTCTGACTTTGTTGGGTGTTTAGTATGAGGGTTGTGCATTTTTGAAGTGAATGGCAGAGATAAGTGAGAGATAAAGCTGCTTTATTTGTCTAAGCTGGAAGAAATGTGTTATCATTAAACCGCACATTCCTCTGAGCTTCATTTATTTTCCTGTGTCTGATATGGGCAGAGGTGATTTAGCTGTCCTTACAAAGTGCTCAGTGCTTATTAGGAGAACGTATTTTTCTCGTATGCTTTGATTTTTTACTTACTATGTGTGGAGAGGGATTTTCCACCATATCTGCAATTAACTCTGGACGACTCTGCAGGGGCTCAGAAAGTGGATAGAAGACCTTTTCTGTATTTCAGACTAGTTTTGCTCTTATAGGAGGCGTAATTTTACTTAAGGGGCGACACCCCAGGCAATAACATAATTTTTCATGCACTGGTCAATTTTGCTTCCAAAACATGTCTTCTTTCAGACTGAGGGGTTTGTTCATATATCATTCGTAGCCTGATTTATAGAACATTTTATTCCTAAAAACATGCTGATTTTTTATGGCTGTTGTATTTTCTGATTTATGGAGTGATAAAAGAGCTATCGAAAATTCCCACAGTAAAAACCTTTGACTCTAATATGAAAATGACACAAGTATTTTGAACCTGGCTTTATCCAATGTTCAGATTTCTGTTCTGGAAATGTATGCAACTTAGCACATATTTGATAAGATAATAGATAGATAGATTTAAACATACATTTTCAGAAAACTTGTAATACAAAAAATAATTGTCTTAAGTGGTAATCAACTGGGGAAGTTTCATGGTGATATCTATTAGTTCAATTCTTTACCCTATTCACCACTTGTAGTGTCTCCCCTTAAAAACTCTCACCTACTTAAGTTGTCCTGATGGGCCTATCAGGCTTCATGCAAAACTGCTAAGCTCAGCACAAACACAGAATAAATGTGATCAAGTTAGATACTGAATTCATGCCATTTGCCAAAGCAATTTTGTTAATGAACGGGGAACTCCTCATTGTCATGATAGCGTGGCTCTGTGTCTCGATCTGTCTGACTTTGATCAGACAGAGAGTCCTTGTTAGACTAATACGTGCTCTGATTAGCTGATTGATTTCTCTTATCGGAACAGATTTAATTCAACATAGTGGGTGTGGTTGATTTATCTGATTTGATGTAAGTTAATCAAAGTTGATCTATGAGCGAGAGTGACTGATAGTGGCAGCCGTGGATGTGCTCGTATGTAGTAATAGGGGTAGCAGGAATGTTCTCACAACAATGTACGACACACATAGAGCCAGTAGGTCATGGCATTAGGGAGAGCTTCTGAAGCAACAGTATAATTCACACCACTATCCAATATAAGTATTACTCTGTTGCAGGTTCATGTAATAAGATTCATAGAATTAACAAGTCTACAGCCATGCTAGCAGCTCTGTGAGGCTTAGGCAATGATAGTTTAAGCTAAATGCTAATGTCAGCACACTAACATGCTCACAGGGACTACGTTTACATGTACATTAATATTCCACTATTATTCCAAATATGACAATATTCCAAATTTGATGCTGGTCATGTAAACAGTATATTCTGTTTGGATATTCTGAATTAGGCCTTATTCCGAATGGAGCATTTTCCGATTAAGACCTGTAGGATGAGCCGATATTATTCTGGTTTTAGGAGCATTTTTGGACATGTATATGTTGATATCAAACTTCATGGCAATCCGTCCAACAGATATCTGACTAAAAACCACAAATGTCTAGTGGAAAAGTCACCATAATCGTTAGAATACATCATCTGGGAACCATAAATGTACAAAATGTTGCGGCAGTCTATCTAGTAGATGTTGAGATATTTCACTGGATAAGACATTTGACCTTCTGCGGGCGCTAGATAAGAAGTCAGAGGATCACGCAGAGTAAGCAAGGTTTATGCATGAATGTTTGTACAATCCGTGCAATAGTTTCGAGCTGCAACGATTAATCGATTAGTTGTCAACTATTAAATTAATCGCCAACTATTTTGATAATCAATTAATCGGTTTGAGTACGTTTTTTTTAGAATAAAAAGTCAAAAATCTCGGATTCCAGCTTCTTAAATGTGAATATTTCCTGGTTTCTTCACTCCTCTATGACAGTAAACTGAATATCTTTGAGTTGTGGACAAAACAAGACATTTGAGGACGTCATCTTGGGCTTTGGGAAACACTGTTCGACATTTTTGACCATTTTCTGACATTTTATAGACCAAACAACTAATCGATGAATCGAGAAAATATCGACAGATTAATCGACAATGAAAATAATCGTTAGTTGCAGCCCTACAATAGTTATTGAGATATTTAAGTGTGAACCAAAGTGTTGGACAAACCGACAGTGACACTCCAAGCTAGTGTAGCTAAAAATAAACTGAAGATTAGAGCATGCTGTGAAATAATTGTAGAATGGATATTAACTAAAAATGATCTGAAAGTAAAACATTTGTTTGTAAAATATACACTCAAACCAGCAAGAATGAGAGCAACAACAGTTCTTGGCAAGGTGAGCAGCCTATTAAGTTGGAAAAAAGTGCTTTAACATAAATCTTGATCCCCTCTATTACCAGGTTTGAACTTGTTCTAAATAAACATACACATACACTAGTAAGTCTTCCAATAGACGTGTCCCCTCATGTCTCCGGAACCTGAACAGGGATTGGAGGGAAAAGTCAGTCAGAAAACATTCCTCTTTTTCCATAGAGTAAGGGGGGGGGGGAAGCAGCTCCAGCCCTGGAGGATTGGAGGAGGATTGGAAAGATAAACCACAGCACCATACACCCTCATTTAAAAGGGGGGAGCGGAGAGAAAGGCAGCCAGATATCCACACTGGCTATTGCACACTTTTATCAGAACGGCTGTCTATTGTGCTGTAGGCCGATGGCACACACAGGCAGGGAGCAGGGAGCAGGGAGCAGGGAGCAGGGAGGGGTGAACTCCAGGCAGGGAGACCAAATACAGGATTAGTTTGTTCCATCTTGACAAAATGCCCTCTGAGCTGCCACTGCACTTATGCGAGACAAATACACGTTATCTGATGTCAGTAATGTGACGCAACGGGCCCTAACTTAGAGCAAAGCTCTTTCACATTATCAGTTGTGTTTACATATTGATAATGATGTAAGGGTAAATAAATAGATGGGTTACCTATGACCTCAGTCATCAGTCAGTGACCATGTGAAGGCAACTAACAACTGATTTAAAACAGACTACCCTCAGTAAAGCCTTCATTGTTGGTGTTTCTGCTCTAGGGAAAACAGCATATTTATAGCATGAATTTAGATCATAAACATTTAAATTACCCTATAAAGGGGATTATACTGTATTGCACAATCCATGACTGCTCTTTATAAGCTGTAGGGCTGCAACTAACAATTATTTTCATGGTCTATTTTCTCAATTAATCGATTAGTTGTTTGGTCTATAAAAAGTAGGGCTGTCCCAAATACAATTTTTTGGCGCCGATGCTTCAATGAGAAATATTCAAAGGTATTTGAAACTTCGAGGCGCAGCAGGCTGACATGTTCTTCTGTCTCCATGTCCCCCGTTTCAGTGTCCGGGACAGCACTGCTGCCGCACTACTGTACACACACACGTGCCTCTACACACAACAAACAGGGATATCTGTCTGAAAATTACTAATAATAATTAATGTTGAGTATGAATAATGAATAATGTGGGATCAATCCTTATTTCATGGGATATTTGGGGATTTATACATTATTATTACACAAAAAAACAAAGCATTCGAATACTGATTTGGAGGTCGATTATCATGGCAACGGTCGAAGCTTCGAAGCTTCACAGCATTCGGGTCAGCCCAAATAAAAATTTAGAAAATGGTGAAAAATGTCAATCAGTGTTTCCTAAAGCCCAAGATGACGTCCTCAAATGTCTTGTTTTGTCCACAACTCAAAGATATTCAGTTTACTGTTGTAGAGGAGTAAAGAAACCAGAACATATTCACATTTAAGAAGCTGGAATATGCTGCACAGTTCCCTCATCCATTTAAATTACAATTTTAAATGTATGATTACACATGTCCTCGCATAGTTTTGCGTTTATTGGCCAAAATAAAAACAAATATTACAACACAGGTTTGCTCTCATAGTATATTTACTGCAATGTGAGTGCATTCTGATGTTGTTGTTTTTCCCCCAACACAAACGCCCCAAGGACTCATGGAGCGGTGACACTTTCTTGCCCTCCTCCGATAAACACGACCCACCACGCTCAGTCAAAGCCCAAAATGAGTTTTTCATTTCGAGGGTTTTTTGCTCCACGGTCTCCTAATGCCCTCAAGATTAACCCAGTGACCCTCAAATATTAGCTTTGACTGACTTTAGGGAGACGGGACAGTCGCTGGAGGAAACCAGGGGAACGCTTTTTCTTCAGTGGTGTATGTATGAGACGGACGAATATCAGCTTTTTGTTCGAGAAATCAGAGGATAGAAGACCATCTGGCAGTGTGACAGGCTGATGAATTGCTGGGGTAGCCTGACATTTTGGTGGTAAAAGCGATTTTCATTCTGATCCCGCTGTTTCTTCCCGTCCTTCCTAGTCCTCCCCTGCGTCCTTGGTCCTAGCCCTGTCCTCCCTCGCCTTGGCCATCTGGTGGGGCCTGGTGTGTTTGCACAAGGCTCGGTCCTCTGGAATGTCAACATGAGGCTTTGTGTGAAGCCAGAGGAGCCCACATCCACTGGAGATAAGACCCCACCAACCCCGGGAGAGGAGGGGAGGAGGGGTCAGAGGGTGGGAGGCTGGTGGGCGTAGTTGGAGGGTGACTTAAAGTTTAACAAAGCTGCCAAGTGACCGCTGTACCCACGGCTTAATCCTGAACATGACTCTCTCCCCTCACCAAGCTTTGCCTAATAAACGAGGCTGTTAGAAGGCAACCAAAATCTCATTTCTGGGAAGACATCTGTGCCTCCTCCCCACGCTAATCTTATTATTTTATTTCCTGCATCTGAAGCATAAATGTCTCTAAACTCGTTGCCACTGACCAATGGGGTCAGAGTATCTGTCACGGCCGCGCTCCTCATCCTACCATTTGCAATGAGCAGCAGATAATGAATGGTTCATCGCCAGGTCAGTGCTCATGAGAGGGAGGGGTCTACTTGTGTTTGATTAAGGGCTTGCAAGGCACCGTGTCTGGGTTCTGCATGGAAGGATAAACAAGTCGAGTGTGTGTTTGCGTGTGGGACTGTTGTGCATGTGCGAGCGACGATGTGTGTGGTTTTTGTTGCCCCGTGGGATCTTCTAAACATTCGCTAATGGCGCAATTGTGTCTGAGCGATTGTAATTCACAGATTCCACTTCCAGTTCGTTTATATGCTGACTTTGCTGTGTCTGAAGGGTTGAGGTTACAGCTCTTGGAGTGTAATCAGTAGAAAAAGAAGAGCTGAAAGTAAATTGTTTAGAGGGAGATAACAGGGTTTGCCAGAACTCAAAAAACTTTGAGAGGAGTTTAGACTGCTTTTGTTTGTCGACTAAGCAGGAGACGGGGGAGTAATGTGACCTATTTAATAGCCTGTAGGCAGATTTAAGTAGGTTAAATATTGCACACCCTAGGAAATAGAGCGAGTGTTGATCTATTCACACAGAATTTCAAAATGATGTTGCACATTAAACTGGTGAGGTTTGCTACACTGGGCTAACGTGGCATGTTTTACAGCTCTGGGTGTGTTCTATAAATGAGCTTAGTCATAACGTTCCCTGCCCAGTTATGCCAATCACAACACTCACCCCAACGGTCAGCCCTATTCCCCCGTGTCTTGTCTCGCACTGATGATGTCACTGGTGACATCAGAAGCCATAAACCCTGACGCATGCTAATGATGTCCTGCCAAGGTGTCAAACATGGGTTTTCCAATTCTCTGCACAAACAAAATGCCTCATGTAGCACGGATTTATTTGGGCTAATTACCGAGCGTGGGACTGAGGCAAAGTTGTGTTTTATACGAAACTGAGCTTTGGAGCTTTCAGCGATTTAGTATTGCGCTTTCATAAAGTTAGAGACAGATTGAACAAAGGATGGTTAAAGTTAATGCAGCAGAGGTCGAGATATCTACTGTGCGTTCCCATACCCATACTACCATACTATTTAGTATGCCAGAAAAAGATTTAGTATGTCCCAATACATAGTTTGTCAAATGCAGTATGCCAAAAATACCAGGATGTCCTACTGTATCGGGTTGCATTTTGCAGTATGCAAGCCAGCATGCTTTTCTGGCTATTGTGACCCACAATCCTCTGCACAGTGGATATATGAGCAACAAGGTCAAATTTCAAGGCCCAATGTTATGACAAAGCAGTTTGTCAATTGTATGCATGCAAAAGTACGTACTTTGTAAGGACAGCTGCAGTATGCACTAAAAGTAAAAAGTAAAAGTATGCGATTTGGAACGTAGCCCTAATATGGGTAAAATCCCCCCAAAATATGGGCTCCCACATTTCCCACAATGCAACTCAATAGTGTCTATCGTCCCTGCCTGGTAAACACCAATGTCTTTTAAACCTTCCCCAGTTTCCACAGGACTTCCATTACAAACTTGCAGTCTCCACCAGCCCTGACCGAGAGCCAACTACCAAGTACGTTCTGCGCCTGCGTGAGAGGAAATAACTCTCCACACCGGCAGGCGGCGGTAGTCTGTATTCGTTATTCAAAGAGGGAAACAGGAAGACTGTACTGCAGATATACAAGCCGTTTTTATGATACGTACATGAAATAAAGCAGCGTTTGCCGACCATTTTCACACCACTCTCACTCACCACTTAGCTTCATTCCACATGACCACGTCGTGATAATATCCCTGTATTGGAGTGATCAGATGAGATGAAGATGAAAAAAGAGAAGAGCCCTCTGTGTTTTTCCTCTTGACTTTACTTGCTTGCTTGCTTTCCTCACTTCCGTTTCTCTTCTCGTGCACTGATTCGTTTAAGCTGAACAGCCAATCAGAGTGATTTCTCTCACCGACGGGCGCCGCTGCTGATTCAACATGCTGAATCGGCCAAATAACCTCGGACAAGGAGAGACTAGAACCAACGGTGCGGGACACACCGCTATGGCACCATTTATATTCACATACAGTGAGTTTTATTGTGTTGCATCTGCTCTTCTCTCGTGCTTCGCTGACCGCTGTGTTTGCAGGGACACCTGACCAAGCCAGAGTCACAGCAGAGAGTCTCTGCAGTTTATTTACATTATTATGTTCCTTGGAGTTACTTTACTTTGGAATCACATTTTAAATGTGTAGATAACAGCAAAGAACTAAATCAGAGGCCAAGTTTAGAGACAAACTGCAGTTCTTCCCTCACACAAGTTGAGCTGAAGTGAAGGCACTATATTACTGACAGGAGGACAGAAAGGTGGCTGTTAGTGCGTCGTAGACAGTAAAGAGTCTGTTGCCTCCTCTCCTCTGGCCTGCGTGTCAGGAGACAGACTGGATGGAGATATATGGCAATGTACACGCAGGACAGTTAACCACTCCAGCACTGTTACTGTCATGAGTAAACACAGGCCCAGGCCAATAAAAAAAAGCTTGTAAAAAAAAAAAAAAAAAAAAAAAAAAAAAAGCGTGCCCATAAATGATGTTTAATTGAAACTGTGCAGGAGGGCAGTTTGCCAGAGCTACGGCTCCCAGGAGTCCACACACATACACACTGTAGCTGGGGGAAGGGGAGCAGGAGGAGGAGGAGCAGGAAGTGGAAGAAGGGAGGTTAGGACTGATTGAAAAGGGAGGTTAGGATTGTTTTGGTCTCCGAAAGTGAAAGCAGAAGAGAGAATTGTCAAATGCATGATTCAGAGCCAAAACTCCTTCCTTTAGGAGGCATTGACATTTTAATATTTAACTTCTAGTCATTCTGAATAAGATGAATAATTCCCATAAAGCAATGTACTCTCCCAACATCTCTAGGTCTATTATACGCACTGAAAAAAAACTTCCCAGCAGAGCTCAGGAGTGAAGTTTATGCATACTCAGCTGCAAATGTTGGCGCCTACCTTTGTCAGGTGGAGCTGTTTTCACAATCTAAATGACGAATGATCACCATGACAATGCCATGGTGACAGACAGGGGATATAAATCACATGGGAAATAAATCACCACAGGACCCTCCTCCCCCCCCTTTTCACCTGCATCACTCTTTCCAGCTAACAAGAAGTCCACTGTTTCCCTGAATGCCAACACAGCTCATTTCCTTTCACCCCCACCCCTTTACTCAATTTGTCAAATTCAAATATGCTTTCAACGTTTTGTTGGTTCTTTCTCTGCCTGTGTTTGCGTCTCCCTACTCCCCCCCCCCCCCCCCCCCCCCCCCCCCCCTCACTACCCCTTTCTGACTGGATGGAGTGATTGTGTGCTGCTGAAAGTTTGGGGGCAGGTAAAGGGAAACTTTTCTCTCTCATTCTGTACAGTAAGGAGGTCATTAAATAAAAGTGTGCAGTGAGTGACGTGCCTCTATACCTGCCTGCCTATACAGAAACAACAAGAGCCCGCTCTGTCCTGCCCGAGCAGGACGGGATAATTATAGCTCCTGACTTAATCACTTATACCTCAAAGCTTTTTAGTTCTACAGCTTCTTGCCTTTGTGCCTCTCTTTCCCTTTTCAGATTTGACGCCACCTGCCAATTGTAAAGTGTTGCAACATTATGGATCTGTACTTTTTTTTACTTCAGTCTCAGACAATGATGGGTGTGGGCAGGGTGTTGCGGTCGAGTTAGTTCATACATGCACAGCGTGGGGCAAACAGTTCAAGGTGTGCTGTGGGCTTCGACTCAGACACACTGTGAGTTTTGGGTTCACTCGCAGGTTAGCATCCATCTCCTCCAGGCTCGACACATTCGTCCATTTCTCACATTTTCCAGGGAAGAGTTTGGACTCTTGAGTGAGTTAAAGCTGCTGCAGTAAGCCTGAATCAATACGATGCTGATCAATAACACATCGCTGCTGTGCTTCTACCTCCTCTGCACACTGAATATTCTGATATTATGTATACATGGTCTATAAACTGATTAAAGTCAGGTCTCCGTCCGTCCCAGCTGGGAACATATGAATCCGTAGGTTGAACCTCAGCCCATTTCTGCTGTGAATACGCTCCCTCCCAGGCTCCGTGAGGTGGCTGGCCCCTGGCTGAGCAGTGAGAGGGGGGGGGAGCAGAGGAGAGAGGGCCCCTGAAAAGGTGCTTTGTGCTGGTTTCGAAGGGCCCGAGGCTTTAGCCTGTCAGAGGTTGTGGTTCTAGGCCGGCAGCCAGGCCTTCAGACCCTCTCGCTGGCAGCGACTGAACTACCATCTGGAGTGACGGGCCCTTCCTGAACCGCTCCGTGAGCTGCACAGAGCCAGGCTGAGCCGAGCTGGTTTTCGGCTAGGCTGAGACGCACCACAGAGGGCTGCAAAAATAAACCATTGGTGCTTCGCTGAAATTCCTTGGCTCCGGAGCCTTAACTCTGAGGATCGTTCCCATGGGAGAGAAGCGGAGTGGCCTCACACTGAGCAGCAGAGTACAGGACTAAACTACTTTACTAGTAACCTCTGAACGCGATCTGGCTTCTCGTTAAAGATTGTATTATGATGATGATAACGATGTTTGAATTGCACTCAGAAAGCTGCTCAGGTTGCGTTTGGCTGCCCGCGTAGAATGCCTTGACAATTGATGAAAAGACAGAAAAAAAGGGAATATTTGGTGTGAGATGAGTCGCTATCATCAAAAGTGATTTAATGTGTTTATGGAAGTCTGTGCCATGGCTGTCGTCAGTAGAGGCAAATGGGAATGATCAGCGCACTACGTGTAGCTGCAAACACAATGAAGTAAAGAGGCAGAGACAGGCCGACTCCTGACTCACCCACTTCTTTCACGGGGTTTGTTTACATTTCGGTTCCAGACCTATAGTGCAGGAGTCTATGTGTATGTCTGAAGACGGAGTGAAAAGTGTAGCAGAGTGAGTTGCCTGGCAGTCAGACTCTGCGGAGTGCATACACTGTAGAGCTCAGTGCTGCATTTCAGCCACACATGAGATGAAATCAAAGTTTTCCCCTTCAACTGGAAAGCGAGATAATTCATGGTACATTTAGTACGAGGGGAGAAAAAATGTGAACCATATTGTGTCGGGCGTTTTAGTGGGGCAGGTTTCTGTTCTCTCCCCCATCCCCCCACGACTCCTGCTGCAACAGAATAAAATTCCTCTGCCTCTCTGGAGCTGGCCCAAGCCAAGCAAATTATGGACCAAAATCTTTTTATATGAACTCCTGTCACGCAAAAAACATCACTAAGCCCCATCTCTAGCTCTCCTTCTCCTGGAACGGGCCCTGTTTTATCCCATTCCTCCGAGCGAGGCCATTATATTGAATTCTGGAGGCCTCTCCCTGATCGAAAGAGAGAGAGAACACAAACAAAAGAGAAAGAGCCCGGGCCCTGCAGAGACCACTTGAGAGAATTTGATGCAGAACAACAAAACTGGCAAGTCACATCGATAGGCCTGGACAATGTAGCCCAACTATTGATCAATATATCAAAAAACTCAAAAATAATCATGTCCTCTCTGAGGCTTTGAGTCACAAACCTCCCAGCGATCGCAGCTGGAGCCATCGTGGGGTCCAAAAAATGTCTTGTCTCATCCACACAAACGATTATTAAAGGACAATGACATTTTATTTTATACCTTGGGCATTGTTCCATTGTTGTGTTTGTTATGGCCATCACTACTATAAATATGAATGATATTGTGCTCTCCAAGTTAATTACTGAGAACTGGGAACACGACAACATCATTAAAATAAAGTCCGACGGGGCAAAAACCATGAGCAAACCCTGTGGTTAGCCAAGCGTATCTGGAAGAGAAAATGAGGTTGAACAGGAAAATGTTACTCAAACTGTATCAGGGCTGCACAATTAATAGTAATTTTATGGAAAACGCGATATGTCCTCCTGCAATTTTAAAATTGCAACATTGCGCCTCCTGCAATTTTAAAATTGCAGGAGGCGCAATGTTTGTTAAAGGCGAAATGTGTGTCAAAATATCATTTTAAATTAGATATTGTGGTGCTGCAGAGATGTCCTGGTCTACAGATTATATTACACAGATTTTTTTCAAAATCATTCAGCCCTAAACTGTACATTTTAAATATCCATCACAGTTTGGGAGACTCTTTTTGGGACCGCCACAATTTGCAAAGTGAGGGATGAGATTGAGGAGCTACAGTAGCTAGAACTTTGACCTAGCACACTTATTGTAGTTTTTGAGTCTTGAGTTTGTCATGTTATGATTTGAGCATATTTTGCATACTAAATGCAGTACCTGTTAGGGTTTCTGGATAATATTTCTCATTGTTTTGTGTTGTTAATTGATTTCCAATAATAAATATATACATACATTTGCATAAAGCAAGCATATTTGTCCACTCCTATGTTGATAAGAGTATTAAATACTTGACAAATGTCCCTTTAAGGTACATTTTGAACAGATGAAAAATGTGTGATTAATTTGCAATTAATCGCGATTAATCATGGACAATCATGCGATTAATAGATTAATTAATATATTAATTGATTGACCGCCCTATTTACAATCCATCTGATCATCTGAACAGTCACGATTCTTGCCCCATCGGATCTGCACTGAGATACTGTAATAAACCGCAATTATCCTTTAAGGCATGACAAACAGCAAAACTAAGTTACAGATTTTTGATTAAAAAAGGATACTCATCCTCCTCAACACCACTGTTTTTTCTATTTATCAGTAATCTTCATAAGACACACCCTACATATGTGCAGTCGGATTGTGTCCCCCCCAGCTTTCACCTCTCGAGTTCAGCCTGGTGTGAACCACTCAAATGGCCCTGTTGTTTACAGTAGTGTTAAGTGCGTGCCCCTCCAGGATCAGTCGGAGCCATAATCCCCTCTTCATTCCCACTGAGGCCCAGAGTGTGTGTAAGTGGACATGGGTGATGGCAGACAAGGAACGGCTCACCAGCCCACCCATTGAAGCCAGCCACGCCGCTTCAAACACACACATGGCAAAAACACACATGTGAACACACATATTCATTCTCAGACACACACACACACACACACACACACACACACACACACAATGAGAGAGCACACGCTCAAATAATAGAGAATGAAAGAGAGCAAAGGAGAAAGGTTTGTCGTCTTTTTTTCCGAGATATTACCCCGTTCGTTCTCTGCTCTCCCTGCGTTTTTATGTCATCTCACCTTGTAAAAAGGCTTTATGGTCTTCCCAGGCCTCATGGCTACGAGTGTGGTGAGGTAGATTGTGGGAGCTTTAGAACTCCTCCAGGAACAGCACTTAGTGCGAGTGACAGGAGAGCATCTCCAGAGAGCTTTAGCTTGCAAACTGGGAAACTCTTTAATCATACTTCCTCTCCTATTCCTGATTTTTTCTTCTCTTTTTCCTCTGTCTACAAGGATAGGCTTACAGAATGGCAAACTAAAAGTACTTCGGTGGCTGTTTACCAAAAATGCAAAGTAGAGCCAGTGGAGCATAAAGTCCCAAAAGATACACCTAATAATTTGTATTTAGCTGACACTAAATTTGATAATAAATACATGTTCGAAGTGACCTTTTTGACCTTTGACTCTGCTATCAACATCCCAATAAAACTGACCAAAAATGAATGACTACTAGGGGTGTAAGAAAAGGAGGCTAAATAACGCTCTAAACTTACGCAAGATTTTGGTGAGGAAAAACTGGCATGGCCATTTGCAAAGGGTTCCCTTGACCTCTGAACTCTAGATATCTGAATGAAAATGGGTTCTCTGGGTACCCACGAGTCTCCCCTTTACAGACATGCCCACTTTATGATAATCACATGCAGTTTTGGTCAAAAAACCATGCAGTTTTTTTTTCATGCAGTATAAATGTGTTATTTTCGCCTATTCAAAAATGGTGTATTTCTGGTGTGTTCTTTATACTATGACAGTTTTTCTAATATTACATATAAAAAAAAAATCGCAATATATCGCCTTGCTTAAACATTATCGCAATATCTTGAATCGTTACACCTGTATACGTATAGTATCACCAGATTCTTGCCAATACACAGCCCTAATGACTACCTTGAGGTTTTCGTCACAGTCGTACACACACTAAGACAACAGTCTTATCAGTTTCACACCATATAGATGAGGGTGAATTCACCTGAACCGGTTCCACTCGCCCTGCAGGTCACACAACACAGGACAGCATGTGCTACTGCAGTCATTTATACGATGTGCAATATAATATGAACGGTTAAAAGAAATCGTCTTGAGGGGCTAAATGGGAAATCCGTATGACAGAGAGGAGAAAAAAAAAAAAGAAAGGAGTTGGTCGTATGTTAATCTAATCAGGTAGGTGTTACCCATTAGCACCGAGGTCTCATATCAGCGACTGTAACCTTCATCTCCTCCTTCCTCTCCCCCCACTTTCTATCTTCCGGTCCCTGCGCAGGTCTGCCTGTACAATGTCCACACAAGGCCAACGCGGGGCCTCTCCGAGGTGTTCAACAGCGAGGCTTTAAATCATGCAATTAGTGCTCAGCCGGGGGATTCATACTTTCTGGCAACAGCCCTTCTTTAGCTTATATATGGCCGTGGGGAGACGACCCTCTAGCAGGAATGCAACAATAAAAACAATCTGAGAATCAGATTTCATATCACATCACATGCATTACTCAAATAATTCACTATATTACTGTATTTATAGTATAATGCACATTGTAGTCGCTAGGTGAAAACCTTTTGCATCCCATTTTAGTCATTTTTTATGTTTCAATTTCAGTTGAAGGATACCATGCTTCTCTTTACTTTCAAAAAGCTACTGGATAATCTCAAAATTGCAGGCGAGCTTAAAACAAGGCTGCTTTTCAAGTTCCAGGAAAGTTTTAGGAGGTACAAGGTTTTTATGCTACAGCTGTAATGTGGGAATGTGTGTTGTAAGTACAGTTCTTGTATAGTTGTGTGTAGGTTTTCTTTTGTCTACCCCCCCCCCTCTCTATGTCTCAGGCGTCAGTCTGACCAGTTTTATGTCTTTTCTCAGGAGAAATAAACAAGCTAAAATGAACATAATGAGCAGCGAGCAATGACTCCTCCACTTAAACTGCCTTTCCCGACATGAATGTCGTCACAAAAGCAAATAGTGCGTTACTAAACTTTGGAAGGAAATCTAATTTTTTCCCCTACCACCCCTTGCATTTTAATCACGGACATCTATATACACACTCAACACAGAAACCAAATAAACAATGGACAATACAAACACACGCTGACCTTGCTTCTCACTGATGCCTTGGTGTGAGAAACCTACGAAGTCTTGTGTGTGTAACAAAAGAGCTGACCACAAATTCCTGACAGTGTCCAGTTGTCGGCCACGGCCTCGAGTCCAAAACCAAAACCAAAACCACAAAACATGCAAGACCACAGAAAATGCAGCAAGAGAGCCCATTTCCTCAATGGCAAACACACACATGACACTGATACTGCACACGCTTACACATTACCTACTACCATAACAACTAATAACCAACTAATAGACCTTTAGTCTTCACCCACACATACAGACGTATGAATTCATTCACAGTGCAGATCCACAGAGGGAGAGACAGAGACCCTTTGTGAAGACGAAGACGGCTGTCACACGAACACATTTAGACCAAATTGAATCATCATAATGATCCTCATCAATCACAGCTGAGGTAAATATGAGTTTGTGTTGGGGATGAATCACGTCTGATGAATTGAATCCATTTAATTGGGCAGGCGTCCTGAAGATGAGCAATGAGCTGAGGACATTCCCCAGATTTGATTTGCCATTAGCCTGCTGAAGTGAAGAAGGGCAGTCACAAACAACCAAGAGCTGGAAAGCAGGGATGCACCGATCCTACTTTTTTAGTCTTGATACCGATAGCGATACCTGGGCTTTGGGCATCAGCCAATACCGAGTACCGAACCGATATCCGTGTTTAATTAATAAGCTGTATGTCTCACTGTGTGGAAGTGACTGGGATCATTATTTTATGTATAAGATAACAACAGGCTTGACTTAAACATTACTCTCTTAACTTTGTAAAACAAAATGTAACAAATAAATATTCTGTTACTGTAATTTTCAAATGTTTTCAGAAACATCTTGTAGTGTACTGTTTAACTATAAAATTAGAAAGTTTGTGACCCGACAGCCATGTTGAGATCTGTTGAAGAAATACCAAGCACCGCCCACCAGCCGCAGCACAGCCAATAGGAACGCTCAATATGAACACTTTTAGATTTTTTAAAGCCTGAAAACAGAGCCATGAGTAGGTGCAGATGTGTAGTTTTATCTCAGAACACTTGAATTACAATATGCTGAAAGGTTATTATGGGATTTTTGCCCAATGTTGCCAAAAAATATTCTGCCTATTGCCACTTTAAATGTTATACACAGGTGGAACATCAGCAAGGAGACCCCTTCTGTGTACAAACCAACAGACGGGCACTCTACTCATACAACTGATTATCAATCATATTAATATACTACTGCCTTCCTCAGTGTAGCCTCACAAGAATTAACCATAAGAGACAAAACTCAGACAATTAAACAAAAAATGATCAACCATAAATAAAACGAGCTATGGGAAACTTCTTTTTAGAATCATCAGTTGCACAAAACATCACCAAAGCAGACAAAGTGAACATGTAAACAATATCAACATCTGCAGCCACACGAACACACAGGAGAGACCACGAAGCGCGACACACTCAACCACGTTGCTAGGCAATGTTGTGAAGTTGGCAATCTCATCAGGAGAGTTTCAGCAGTATGTTGTTGGACTCACCTGTCTGAAGAGCGCTGCGAAATCCTCCACAATCTGCTCCAGGGTTCAACCCCTCTACTCGTTCACTCTCACAGTCCAGCACCTCCTGTCCCAGTATAACCAGTCCACTCAGGTGTCTAGCATTTAGCATGTTACCTACTAGAACCAGCCAGCATTCACCTACTGTTCAGGTCATGAACATCGTGGGTGTTTCACTTAGCGTTAAACTGTTGCGTTAAATCAGATTTATTAAAAAGAGATGCAACATTTTTGTTAACTATGCCGAGGTATAATAACGATATTTATAACCACACCCTATGTGTGATCCTTAATTTTAGCTGTGCTTGAAGTGCTAGCCCCGACCGTGACCTCGGCGGTCCCTGAACGCAACAAACATTTGTGACGTAACACTTCCGGTTGCGCAGAGCGCCTCCTTTCTGGAGCTCTGCGCCCTCCTGCGGCCGCGCACACACACACACACACACACACACACCTGCAGCTTCTTCTCTGCTGCATCTCCTTTCTTCTGGTCCATTCTCACACAGTTTATCAGGACTTTTTCATGTGAGTTTTGTTTTTACTCTGCGACTTGAAACGTAGGAAAGTACAGAACTTTTTATAAATAGTAGAGAAGTAAAAGTAAAATAACCGATTAATTAACAACTATCTTGATAATTGATTAATTAGCTTGAGTATTTTTTTTTTAAAGAAAAACATGTAAAATAATTATCTGATTCCAGCTTCTTTGAATGTGAATGTTTTATTTATTTATTTTTTTAACTCCAATATGACAGCAAACTGAAATTGTAAACTGTAAATAAACATTTTTTTTTTCAGTCGAGGATTTGGTGCACTTGCAAGTACTTACAGCAGCAAGTCAGTGTATTTGGGATTGACTCAAAGTAAGCTTAAGTGGCCATGTTCATTGTTATGAAGAAACTAGAGCTGCAACGATTAATAAATTAGTTGTCAACTATAAATCGCCAACTATTTTGATAATTGATGAATCGGTTTGAGTAATTTTTAAGAAAAAAGTAAAAATTCTATCATTGCAGCTTTTTAATGTGAATATTTTCTGGTTTCTTTACTCTTCTTTGACAGTAAACTGAATATTTTTTAGGTGTGGACAAAACAAGGCATTTGAGAACGACGTCTTGGGCTTTGGGAAACACTGATCGACATTTTTCACCATTTTCTGACATTTTATAGACCAAACAACTATCGATGAATCGAGAAAATAATGGACAGATTAATCGCCAATGAAAATAATTCTTAGTTGCAGCCCTAGTTTATTCATATGAGGGGAGATAGGCTAAAATGCGTTATCTGTTTTGGTAAAAAAATAAAGTGACTTTGTTTTAAATAACTTTCAAAACACCCATTTCATGATAGGAATCCTTTTATTTGAGTCGGCGTTAAAATGGTAAATATTCTCTGTTGAAATGAAAATCTCCATTTGTACTTGTGATATATGATGCTCTCTCTCCCCACCTTTTCCATCCCACCCTGTGTGTGTGTGTGTGTGTGTGTGTGTGTGTGTGTGTGTGTGTGGTTTCCTGTGTGGCATACTCTCCAGGTTGTGCTCTTGGAGAAAATTTACGATGGAGGATGTTTGGTCTTCCTATAGCTCCAGGGCAGGAAAAGTTGTGAAATATGTGTAAGCAATAAAAAAGACCAGCGTGTTGTGTTTAAACAGCGCAAATAGTAACATAGGCACGCACTGTATGCATATAGACACACACATGCATGCCTGTATGACTCTCACTGGTGAACCACAAAGCTGAGGACAAAGACTGATTGAATCAGGGAGCGAGAGGTACTGCAGAGTACAAAGAGAGAGGTGAGAGAGAAAGACATTGGGAGATTGAATCTGTGTAATTCTTGGCGCTGTATTCGCACCCTGTTACATTCCTTCCATGAAAGAATGCAAAGAGTATAAAAGCTATTAACTGTAGAGGTTGTCGAACAACAGCCTGGCCCATTTACTATGCTATAATTTACTGGCTTGTTAATTATCTTGCTGCATTAAAATACACCATTTTGACCAAAATTGGGGCTGGTGTGCTCGAGTGTGGTTTTAGCAATGTCTGAAAGAGTTATTGTGCAAAATAGCTTGTTTTCCATTGGTCAGATACACATTCCTCTGTTAGGCGTCAGGTTGTGGGTTCTTTTAATTGGCGAGATTGAGGAACAGTTGGAGAAATAAACTGCTGAGCAACACTGACAAGATATGACAAAATGGCAGTGTGTGTGTGTGCCTATTTCCAGGTTGCCCGATGTGTGAACGTGTGAAAAGTGTACGTGTGTGCAAACATTTATCACCTTGTATGCCCAAACTTTGAGGAGGCAACGCTTACACACTGGACACATTGTTTCTCCCAGCAATAAGCCAACTGGACGGGCTCCAGTGAAAACAGTATGAAGGACGAGATGGTAATCTATTTACCCATTTTCACATTCTTGAAGCGGTATGGCCTCACCTCAGAGGGGGGAAGCCATTAAGCACTTTCTCCAAGCTGATGGCAAAACCATATTTTTCAATTTCAGTTGTTGGGGCGCTGCTTTCCTACAGCTATTGATCTAAAGCCGCTGATCGTATTGAGGAACGCTGACCTGCACTGAAACAAAACATTTGTGGGTGAGTGAATGACAACGTGAGCCCAGGAAAAGCTGCTGAAATCCTTTAATGGGACTTTTGGAGCCACTGTTAAACCCCCGTTCACCCCAGCTCCCTCTCCCCACACGGCCCATATCTCCTCACTGTGGCATACAGTAAAATTATGGCCTAATTAAGTCGGGGGGTGAGAGGAGGGGGTGCTGGTGGTTAGGTTTCAGGGCTGCTGCTCTTGGCGCGATGCTATCTGCTTCGGCTCAGGGGAGCACAGAGAACCAACATCTAGCCTTCACCCCCCCCCCCCCCACCCTCTTAGAAGCTATGGGTGCAGACAGTTTGGTGCCATGAGGACGAAGTCCGGAACCAGTAATGGACCGAGTGGTGGCTAATGAGCTCCCTTACGCACAAATGGGAGCATGTGGTGTGGGCCACATCCCCCTGCCGCTTCTGCAGAGCTCACTGGAGATCACATGATGCAGGAATCGGTGCTCCAACTTGTCAAGATGCACAATCTATTTTTTTTATTGATATATCAGCCCGTTCTCATTCCCAGGGCATCAAATACCGACACTTTGTCACGGCCGTCGGCGTTAGATATCGACGCTGAAGGCACTCTTTAGTGCACCGGGCTTTCCATTAACTACAATGTAAACCCATCCGTGTCATTATTAAATGCAGACAGTGCGCCGGGAGTGTGGTGACGTAGCTTTAAGAGGGAAATGACACAGAGGTGGATGGGTCCAACAAACACAAGGCTTTCATCCAGGACACCGCTGTTCGTGTCCCGTGCGTCACTCACACACTTTAATAGGCTACTCTCTCAAAAAGGAAGCACAACTACAAGCCAAGTATTCTTTTGTGTAGGCCTATAAGGCAAGAATACTTAATTATACTTTTCTTAAGTATATCTCGATCAAAAGATTAAGTACAAGTAGGTCTATAAGCCAAGTATACTTAGACTTTTCTGCATACTTGTCAGTATGAGCCAAGTATACTTATGTATACTTTTGTTAAGTATATCAATGATAAGTACATAAAAAGTGAACTTAAAGTTTACTCTCTTATTTTAAGTTTAAAAGAGGTATACTAATAGCACACTTGAATAAACTTCTTTTTGTTAAGGGATTACAATCAGCTGTTCGTTCGTGTCCCGTGTTCACAACGTTCAGTGTCATTTTCACTGTACAAACTTAGTAGTTTTAAGCCCAACCATGTTGTTTTTTCCTAAATCTAACTATAGTGGTTTTATTGCCTGAATCTGAGCAAGTGTTTTTGTTTACTTCAAGACATTAAGCACGTATTTACTGCCGAAAAGAGTGATGCCGAGAGGTCTGAGAAGCATATATATGACGAGTTGGGATGAAAACGTGTTGGATATATTTGTTGCTACATTGTAATTTCTGCAGTATTTTGCACAAGATTATCTTTCTAGCAGTGTGGCCAGTGCTGTGACATCCTCTTCCTTTGGAATTCTTCTCCTCTTTTCTTGTTATTGTTGCACAAACAAAATGAATCACTTCCTCACCGGATGAAGTTCTTAAAAGCAAAACAGACAATGTCAAACTGTCATGAAAAGAGAACCACAGCTGTGTTACATGAATTGGTCAAAGAGTTGCAAAATTGACATTTATTTATATGAAAATGTTGCACATCATTAGAAGCGAGAAATAATTTGCTTGCCAAATGCAAATAAAAAAGTCCCTGTTCCTGCGCTCCACCACTTCTTGGCACCCCTCTGGCCTGCGGTTGTTCGGGCTAACATAAACCCCGTTACAAAGGGATGTGGACGTCATGTAAGCGTGTGAGCCATTTGTTGTATCACTGACACCCACAACAAACCAATTCCTTCATTGTCCTCCCCCCCCCCCTCTCCAATGGGTGCTTTCCACAACCCCAAACACATCAGTTCATTTCTGACACAGTCATGACAAATTACAAACCATTCCTGTGTTTGGGGTTTAGCCGGGCCGCGTTGCACCACATGCAGTGTGTTTGGAGATGAAGGGCTGACGAGAGCCAAGCTGTTGTCAGAAACAGACTGCGCACACAACTAACAATGCAGCTCTGAGAACCACCATTGACCATATGGTGGCACTTAGTTGAACTCTTTGTCAGCATTACAATGTTTAATTTCATATATGCCTGCCTAAGAAAGAAAGAAATATGTTTATGTTTACTCCACTAATGGAATTTGGATTTGTGCAATGGATAAATATTTACAGCCCACATAAAAAGTCATTCATCAGGTTTATGATGGCTTCTCAGGATCGGAACAGTTGGTGGGATTTCTTAAACAGACGGTTTATGAACTAAAGTTGTCATTGTTTCACCCTCTCTGTTTATTTTAAGGTGACGTCACCGTGTCTTCATCGCTTTGCAGGGATGATCACCCCAAGTGCTGCCATACTGTATACATACCGCTACACTTCTGAACTCTGGACATGCATCAACGCAACCCAAATGAAATGCAACATCCCATTTTATTCCCAGTTGAACCCGATCCACCAACAAGCGGAGGTCTAGTGAACCCGAAGCAGCAATATATGAGGTTAGTTTTAGGTTACCAAGTGGATGATTGTCCACTCAGCTAACAGAGAGGTGATTCATTGAAGAGGTAGAAGGTGATCAATGGTCCATTGCATCAGATAAGCACCTGACTGGGTGGCTGGATGGATCCCGTCTCAGGAGCGGAGGGTAAACAATGCCGTCCTAGAGTCACCCGAAGGCACCTGAAAATGAAGGGACAATCAGAGCTTTTCAGAGCGGGCAGCGAGGTGAGCGAGCGGGCTGGTCAGGGGTGAGGCAATAAAGGCTCTGTGATTAACATGAAAATAACTTGGTTGATGGATTTGGTGACAGTGATCGTGTGTTTCTGTGTGTGTGTGCAGCGAGGATGTCGGAGCAGTATTGCTAGGTTTGCACTACAAGGGAAGAGACAGACAGTGTTTGGCGTTATTGTTGATGGATGATGTGGTAATGGATAGAAGATGGGTTACAGATAGAACTCCAGATGGAGAAAGCGAGGGATGAAGGATGAGGAGGAGGAGTGTGGAGGAAAGACACCATCTTCGCTGTAATGTCTCCCTCACAAGCCATGATCTCACACGCGTGAGCAGGAACACCTGTTCAGAGCTGGCTGTGTCTGTGGCACATTGATATGTAGCTGCAGAGACAGAGACGAGCAAGAAGAGTTGGACCGAACATCTGCTGAGCTGGATGATGTTGAACAATAAAGCTCAGTGATGTAAAGTCACATTAAAATGGCATCGATTAAACACATGAATGCGACTGAGCTGACACGGAAAGTTAAGAGCGTGTGGTAAAATGAATTCAACATTTTTGGTTCATGTAGTAAACTGAGAGAAAGAATATCAGTCCTCCTTATTAAAGGAATATCCACTGAAAATGCGCTTTTGAGTGTCAAATACTCACCAGCTGTAGGCTTGAAAGGTGGCTCTAAAGAGTTTGTTGCTCCTGGAACGTCCTTGTAGCGGCATGGTTAAGGCACATACTGCAAGCTGGGGACCTGTGTTGCACGTCGAACCTCTCTCTCTCTTCCCTTGTTTTCCTGTCTTTCTCTTTATTGTCCTGTACAATAAAGAAAAAAGTTAGTCATGCCTATGCGGAGGACAGGAGCTTGTAGTTAGCTTGGATTCATAATGCTAACATGACATAGTGATAAAACAGCCCGTTCTCATTCCCAGGGCGTCAAATACTGACGCTGTTCATGGCCGTCAGTGTGTGATACCGCCGCTCAAGGCCCCCTTTAGCGCTGGTATGAAATGCTTTCCATTAACTACAATTTAAACCCATCAGCGTCAACAGTAATCATACAGGAAAAGTGTGCCGGGAGTGTGGTGACTTAGTTTAAAGAGTGAAAAGACACACACAAGGCGGGTGGGAGGGGAGGTGGATGCGTCCAACAACACAGGGCTTTCATCCAAGAGGCCGCTGTTTGTGTCACGTGTGTTAAGTTTCACTTTCACGTTACAATCAGCTGCTCATTCGTGTACCGTGCTCACAATGTTCAGTTTCATTTTCACTTTACAAACACAGTAGTTTCAAGCCCAACCATGTCGTTTTTTGTAAACCTTCTAAAGCATGCTAATGTATGCTTATTAGCATTAAACACAATGGGGGCTGGGAATGCTATTAGATTAGCAGGTATATTTGGTGAGAAAGTATTGGACAAATTCAAATTTTGATCTGATGATGGCGCTCGATGGAAAGTTAAGTTACAACAATTAATCCTGGGGGGGCATGAATGTCCCAAAATGAACCACATTTCATAACAAATAAAAAAACACACAAATGTCAACCTCATGGTGGCACAAGAGGAAAAGTCAGCAAATTATCAAAGTCAGTATGATCTATCCCCTGGGGACCAAAAATATCTGTGCAGAAACGCAAAAAATTTGTGTCGAAACGTATCAAAACATACAGGGAAACTTCTCAAAATCCTCCTACAGCATAATCCACTATATTCTTATGCTTGGTATGAGTTAAATCTGTAAATACGGCACCTCAGAGGTGCTATGAGGAGGCAGTTGAGCTATGTTGTGAAGAAAGATTTTTGGAAAGAGTATTCCTTGAAACATAACACATCTTTTTACATTTATCTACATGTATATGAGTGCATGTGTGCAAAGAAATCTGTCCCATGTTTAGGTGTCTGTTTGTATTTGTGTTCCTGTCTTTGTATATGGGCCTGTAGTAAAGTGATGTATGTATATTTTTATAGTTATTCACTTATTCCACTTTTTGTGTTTTCATTTTGGCCTCTCTGTACCCATTACCTCATGCCCTGAGATCACACACACACGTCACACAAACACTGCATTTAAAGTCTGCCACTAAAATGCTAACACCTGCACCGCAGCGACTGCCACTGTGCGAAATTAGCTCTCCCTTGTCTTGTACATAATCAGGATGAATTCATGATTTATATGAAAAAAAAAACCCATGCCTAGTTCCTCTTGTGCTTGGATCGGCTGAGAGCTCCGTCACCAGTTTCCCTGCAAGGTGTTGGCAGGGTGTTTTGTGTGCACACCGCCCTGGGCTGGCCAGGAGACAGTAGTGTGTGTCATGGTGTGGCCTCACTTTGCATTCCTTTGTATTATGTCCTTTCAGGCCTAAGGCAAACATCTCTGCGCTCAGTGACACACAAAAGCACAATAACACGTCTCAGAGTGTCCCAGCTTGTGTTTTCAAGTGAACTTGAAATTTTGTACCGTCGTGTGAGAATAAAAATCACAGAAACTAGGATGTAGCCATATGGGAGGAGTCAGAGGAGGAGGTTCTTATATAGATAAAGACGAAGAGGTCAAGCTGCCTGTGAACACGGAAACTTGATCTTTAATCTTGATAAAGGGGTGACGGCTGGATTGAGTTAAGTTAAACCAACAGCGGCCTGATTGGAGGACAGCTTTGTCCACTTCAGACGTTCCTGTAAAACCTGCATGTATTCTGCTTCAGTGAATGCCCTTTCACTTTCAGGACATGTTTTTGTTTTGTCTCCCAGAAGGCAGCCTCTCCGTGTAGCTCTGACCAAAGCCCCGATGTTTCCAGTTAACCCACAGTGGAAGTCTCTCATTTGACAAACAGCAGTTTTGCTCCGGGAGCTTTGGTACACGAAGAAGAGAGGCCTTCCACTTGAAGGCTGGCGCTGGCAAACTTTTACTGATCCCACAAAACACACGCACTCTCTCACACATACAGGACCAATGATTTACGCTCGCCTGTGTAGTCAAGATGCTCCGAACCAGCTGCACTACATGATAACAGTGTAGTTTATGAGTGTGGATCATCACTCGGACTTTTGCAAGTGGTTTAGTAACTCAGCAGGGGTTGTGTGCTTGAACACACAGGCTTGTGTGTTTTCCAATTGTTTAATGATATTGGGTTTCATGTTGGTATCCATAAATTTAAAGTCCTCTCCTGTGAGGGTAACTGAGGTCAGAGAGCCCCTTTCCGCTCCCGATTTGACTGTTATCAGGCCATTAAATAGGCGTTATCAGTCGCTATAAGCACCATAAATGTGGGTCATTAGGGACCTATTATACCTACTACATTGTAAAAGTGAAAGTGAACCTTAAAGCAACACGTTCTAACATGTTGTAAAACTGAAGGAAACGTCACGTTTTGAACACAAACACAACGGTTTCTTTAGGTTTCGGTAATAAAAACTTCTTTAGATTTAGGATAAAGAAACAAAAACGTAATTAAGTGTAGGTAAAATCATCGTGTTTTGGGTTAAAATAACTACGAACACAAAGACAACTACACATTGTTTGTTTCACATGGAATGCAAACTCCAGCTTCCTGGGTGAAAACCCTGTGTTTTGTGTCCCATCTATCGTCCCCATCCTCCACCTCTTATGGACCTTCACATTGACTATACTACAGCGCCTGACTTCCGCTTCTGCTCCTGTCCAAATTACTACCGTCGCTAGAAGTCACTGTCATGTTCTTTAATACCATCTTTCAGTGATCTACCATGTGAATAGATGATAAAAAACTACTAGTGGGTGTAGTAGTCCCCTATTGACCCTTATCTATGGGGCTTATAGTGACTGATAACGCCTATTTAATAGCCTGATAACAGCCAAATCGGCTGCTTTCCCAGCACCGTGCCAGTTACAATGTACATGTGGAAAATAGTAGATGCTGTTTCCTGTCAGGATGCTGAGATCAGAAAGCAGGTGATGTGAGTAGATTATGAAGCCATGGAGGCAAACAAGAAGAAAACAGAGTGTAGAGAAGGCAGACAAGACAATTTCTTAACTCTGTGGCTTTGCAGCACAGTGATGGATGTATTGCTAAATGGTTGGTCTCAGCTGTGCTGCAGTGGCAGCGGTGGGTAACACTATTTAGAGTCTTTTTAATGTCTAGCAAGGTGCTTAGTGGTCTCGATGAAAGGCATGTCCCTCTGGTTGAGTCAAAGGTACCTGGCTGATGATAATAACAGACAAGAATAGGTGGGGAATGGAGAGGGAGAAAAGTAGAGTGAGAGGGACAGAAAAAAACCCTTTTTACTAGCCTGCACAGTAGATCACTCTCACCCGGGGGTGTAATCAGGAAAGGATGGGCTGCTTTATCGACTGCTTGGCAGCTCGCTGTGAGCGGAGGGGAGGGATGGAAGATCAGATTGTCCTCTCAACTGAAACAGTTATAATCCAGCAAGAGTTACTGCTCGGCCCTTATATGCACAAGTGGCAGGTGAGATTCAACTAGAGGGATTACTGTGAGTGAGGGATCGGACGTTAGAGAACCAGATCATTCATGTTACTATGAAAATCAGCTGGTTTAAACGTCAAACTGGTTTGTGCATATTTTGTTGCCTTTATTTTTTTTGTCACATTACTGAAAACTTTACTTGTTGGTAGGCTACATGTAGCTATGGAAGCTCCAACATCTGAAATAATGTATGGGAAATGAGTGTTGCATTCATGAGCAAGAAGCTGAACCCGAACATGACCAATAAGTAAACCTGATGTGCATTACAAAGTGTGAGAAATGTGATTATGATCATACCTTAGATTCAAAAGGTGTCTATTGTCGGGGCGTCATTGAATGCACCAACAAGTTGAGTTTTTTCAAAAGCAACTGCATTACCAAGCGATAATTACATTCTGTGACTTTGACAACACAAAGTAAGCCAAAGAAATGTTTTTATTATAATAACAATGGGATTAAGGACTATTTGACAACTGAATTTACATATCATAAACTGCACTGCTAATTCATTGTTTGATGTCATTTGCTGTTTGTTTTAAGTCTTGTTTTTTTTTATGTGAAACTTTTTACGCTGCCATCTTGGCAAAGGACTCCTCGAAAAAGAGAATGTCAGTCTCAATGGGAAATATTCCTGGAAAAATAAAAGTTTAATAAAATAAAATTGGGTTGCAATAACCATCTGAATCAAGTCCGCACATTTATTTTCATGGTGATAACGTGATAAACTGAAATGGCTGGAAGATGTCAGAAGAAATGTAAATAATATTTTGTAGTTCATGGTTTAAGGTGCATAAAAAAGCTATCATGGTCATATGACTGTGTTTGAAAGAGCTGTTGTTGCTTGTTTTGTTGAACACATGTCATAATGTTAATACTGAGATAAGCTGTCACTGAAAAATAAAGTTGAATACACTTTTATCTGCAGCCTGCTTTCAAAAGTCATGCCGTGACCCTTGCTTTTGTTAAAGTTACAAGAACACTTACTTCAATGTCATTTTATTGCTTTTCCCTCTCACACTACATCACAGCTTTCATATTGTTTTCAACAAGTAGGCACATGATGGCTCACCTTCCCATCAGGAACAGCAGCAGTAATAAAATACAGCCACGAGACAAAAATGTAGCAACAAGCTGCATATTCTTTACTTTAAATGAAACTAATAAAAGGTGCAGCCTATGGCCTAGCTGGTTTTCAGCACAAGTCAGGACATTTTTAACACCTTCAGATCGAAGATTACAGCGTTTCGAAACTAGAGGATTTATTTGCTTCAATAAAATAGCTTCTTCAGCCCCTGGGTAGAGAAGGGGATTAGACAAAGAGTCAGTAGGAAGTATTCAACTCCACACCTGCTCACTGCTGCATCTGGGGAGAAACCCTGTTACTCAACAACCCTGGGTAGCACCCAAAAGACACACACACACACACACACACACACTGAGGTGTTCCAACTTGTTGGAGGACAAAAAGATTAACACTGAATAGTTGCTGCACACATCCACTGCAAGGTGGGATAATAACCCTGCCAGGCTGCACCGCTGCTAAAAGAGCAGAAGAACATCTTGAGTGAAGCTCCTCCAACTTGTGTATTTATAGTCTTTAATTCTGCCCTGCAGCGAGTGTGTCTTCCCTGTCTGTCTCTGTCTCTCTCTGCTGTTTGGGACCTGCCAAACAGTCCTAAAGCAAAGACAATCTGAAAAGCCCGCCGGACCCGGCAGCACCCAGACATAATGAGAACTGCCACTGGTGGCATGAAGTCACCCTGCAAGACTACACATGCAGCCTCACCAGCAAACACTCACCAGACAGACAAGAGCAGTTCTTCCTCTTTTCTACTGATTAAAAACGCTCGAGGGGAAGAGCGACACTTGGCAGAATTGGCGGGAGAGTGATCATTGTATTGAATTGTCACTGAATTGTTGTGTTTACTATGTTAAAGGGCCCCTTCACCCAAATCAGAATACATATTTTCACAGTTACTCTCATCATATTTTTTTTAGCTAGCATTTTTTGCTTTATGTGCCCTGGTTTTATCAAAATAGTTCAACATTTTGGTTAATACGCTCATTTTCTTTTCTTTTTTTTTCATATAGTAAATATGAAGCTACAGCCAGCAGCCGGGTAGCTTAGCTTAGCATAAAGACAGGAAACAGGGGGAAACAGCTAGCCTAGCTCTGTCCGAAGTTAAAGGAACAGTGTGTAACATTTCGGGGGATCTATTAGCAGAAACGGAATATAATATTTATAACTATTTCATTAGTGTATAATAACCTGAAACTAAGAAACGTTGTGTTTTCAAGCCAACTTGACAATATATCAGACACACCACAGAATGTACTGCAAAGCTACATCAAACAATACACCATGTCATAAATACCTGAGCTGCAAAGCTATTACTGTACCACTTCAAAGAAAGTTTTTTCCTATTGTGTTGGAATAATCTGGCAAAGCGTGAGAGCAATCTGATTCCATATGTTTACCAAAATGGAGAAGGAGACCATGTTGAGTAAATTCAGGGTGTGACGCCAGTGTGTGTGACAGTGTGTTGATCTGTATGGAAGGTGACCCGCGTTAATCACCTCTGTGGGCCTGTTTGCGTCACATGGGGGCAACAGGCGTCTGCTTTATGGCCGGGTGATGACAGTTTTTCTAGACTATGGAGTCGCAGGGGAAAAACTCCACACAAAACACAAGGATACACACGCTCAAATACTCTATTAGCTCACATGCACCCACACGAACAAACAGTACGTCTCCACTCAAAGAAACACATTTCACAGCAATCTAGCACCCCGAGATTGTGAGAGACGAGGCAGAGCCGAGGGAAAGAGGACAGAGAGTGAGAGAAACACAGAAAAAGACTTTGATTTTCAATGTCCTTTAGTTAATGAGGTCACGGCAAACACCTTAAAACATGCACAATGTACAACAGCTTGCACACAAACCTCCGCTACACCCAAGTGCAGCCCCTCACTGCAATAACAGAACAGAGAAACCCCAGCAGGCCCAGTGTGCAGACATAACAGTAACAGTATACTAATACACAAACATGACAATACAACGGACCCACCAGTGAAAGTCTGATTCAGTTGAAGGCCCACACCAGTGGTTGTGTGGAGGTTTTAGCCCATTTAAACTGCTGCTGCAACATTTTTATGTTTTTAGGTTGATAACCTACTTTGCTTTTCAAAGTAAATCAGCATGCTAGTCTCCCATTAGTAGGATAATTCATTGCAAGCAGAGACCATTTTTGAAAGCTGCCTCAGTGGTGCATATAGTCAGCAGCTGAAAACTGGAAAACCTGAATCCAAAAACACAATAAACAAACACTGACAAGGATCATGCATAAGTTGAATGTTTTTTTTGTCATGAAAACAGGTTCTGCAGCTAGCATCGAGCAGTGAGCATTCTTGTACAAACCAAATTTTCAAAACAGGCTCTGTTGGCAACCGCAATACAATAATGTAACTCGTTCTACAAGTTCATTTTCATTGTGATAATGCAACCAACTGCTGTCTGAAAGTCCTGAAATCAATGTAACTTTAAACTTGTACAACATGTAATAATAAGCATTTTTAGTCAAACAGCAGGAAGACAATGTACAGACTGATACTGAGCACAGTAAGGAGAGGTGACGTGGTCTCAACCCCATATTTGAGTCCACTTTAGGCAGAAACATGTCTGTTGCCCTGCACTGATCTTTTGGGTGGAGACAGCTTATAGAAAAACAGAGACGGAGACATAAAGGAAGGGAGATGGACAAATGGCACGTCTGGCATGTATAGTGTTTCTATAGTGTGCTGCAGCCAAATCACTGATGAGAAATCTCTCTCCGCTCAGCCACAAAGGGAGCTAGAGTTACCCTGTGACTAATGCACTGTCCCTCTCGTTTCCTACACCTTTTCCAACCTCCTTCACTTCCTCTCATCTCATCTGTTTTCCTGCTCATTTAATCTTCCTTTTGCTGTTGGATCCTCGCCTCCTCCAATCTTCTATCTCTGTCCACCTTCGGGTTGGATTCTAGTAGACACCGAACTTTCATCGGCCACAACGCCACGCGTACAGATGGAAGTAAGCGGAGCTTCGCAGCTGGTTGGCAAACGGGCGACTGCGAGGCTCTCGGGAGCCACCGAGGGGGGGGTTCTCTGGAGTTCAAAGGTGAATGAGATCTGGGCTCTGTGGGACGGAGTGATGAGGTGAATGGGAGTGCTGAAACAGACTCCAGACAGAATCAAGTATCAGTCCAAATCCCTGCTTGTTCACATCCATCAACTCCGGAGTGTCTGGTGACGTCCAAAACGTTTAGAAATAGTAAATCTCGCTGATGTTGTGCAATCTCTCTTTTTCCTCTCTCTTCAGTCTTGTCTGTCTCTTTGACACACACATGCGTACACACATCTTTCTATACATATGAGGACCATTGACTACATTCAGTTGCTCACCTCAAAACCCTAACCTATAGCCCACTACATAACTTTAAACTTTTAAGATGATGCAGAACCATACAGATAACAAAAAGACAATCATACAACAATTGAATAAATCAAATCAAAAGCAATAATAATAAAAACATAACTATGCATTTTGTTTAATTGTAGGACGATTTTGATGAAGAGTTACAAGCCAAATGTGTTCACTGATCTGCCACTGGATGTATCAGAGAGAGTTGGCGTGCATCTTTCTTTGTTTTAGCGATTTCTTTAATACTATTAGTGCACAGCAGTACTGCAGCTTTTCCTGCTGAAAACACACACAGCTTGTAGTGTTAAAGCTTATGGCACAATTTATTGTTAGAATTAACTATGGCTGTCCTTGTGGATGGGAATACACTTTAAAATATACAGTAAGTTTACTGCTTTCAACTACCATATGAGAGTCAACTGGCTCTCACGTTCGGCATGGTTGTGGCAAAAAAGGTTATTTTGGGGCAATGGAAAGGCAGGGTGGGGGGGCTTAGGTTTTTCTTGTTCTTTTTTCTGTTTTTCTTTCTTGTATTTTGCAAATTGGAAAAACTACAAAAAATATAATATATACATATGTATAAAAAATACAGTAAGTCCTTACCCAAACCATATTGTAATTCTGCAGTAGATTAAACCCTAAACCTCAGCCAAAATGACATCACTCTACAGAAACATCCCCTTTCTGAAGCCTTAAAAGCTCAAACTGTTTCTCATAAGTACAGTATCATGTGCACATACACACACTCAGCCAAGCACACAGATATCAGCGGCGATTTGATTCATCGCACTGTCTTTGAGTTTTTATGCCCGTTCAGACTGCTAGTAAATCAGCTCTGTTGGACGCTGTGTGTAGGACTTTGAAACAAATCCCCTCGTTTTCTTTAAACTGGTCCACATGGTGGGGTATCTGGACCCTAATACCCCTGATCCCTATGCTTCTATTGGGATGTTTTACCAGTCGAATCCACGTTCACATACTGGAACTTTATCTTCAGCTATACATTAAAACAAAATGTTAAGGTAAGCAGTCAAACCACACTTTAAAAAGCTCCAGTTTAACAAACAATTGTTATTAAGTCAAAAAATCTTGTGTTCTTAAATCGAAGTAACATTCTGCTACTGGAGTGAGATTTTACTAAAATACAAACCAACTTGTTTCTATAGACTATACCTGGCTGAGAATGAAAAGCAGCAGCAGCAGTTTGGGAGACAGTGTACAGTTTCTCCTGGACACAGTTGAATGCACTGCTTCCTTACACTGAAAGTGTGCTGCTAATGTCTCATAATTGCTAGCATGTGTGTGAATGTATTCAAGAATGGGTCGGTTGTTTTAGCAGCTCTAACTTTATTTTATAAGCAGGATATTTGTGCAATCACTTTCAAGTGTACTTGAGAATGTGTCTGTCCAGGCAGGAAGCTCCACAGCTGAGGGGCCCCTCGCCCTCCGTATTGAGGCGAGCTGTCTGAAGAATTTAAGCTAACCAAATTAGAGTCATCTTTTGCATTATTTCTGAAAGCAATAGTTCTGCTTTTTGGGAGATACACTTATTTGCTTTCTTGCGAAGAGTTGGGTGAGAAGATCGACCACGCTCATGTCTGTACGGTAAATATGGAGCTGGAGCCAGGAGACGGTTAGCTTAGCATGAAGACTGGAAGCAGGGGGAAATAGTTTGCTTTGCTCCGTCCAAAGGTAAAATATCGGCTTATACCAGCACCTCTAATGCTCACAAATTAACACGTTATATTTTATTTAAATTTAATAATCCATGTAAGAACCTAAAAATGTAAAAATGTCAATATTTATTTACCCAGAATCCCCAGTAGTTACTACCAACGTAGACACTACTCATCCTGAGGTCTGTACAAAAACACTAGGACTACATCACTATGTTAAAGTAAATATGTAGTAACAATAATAAAACAACTAATGACAATGATAACAACAAATGAACCACAAGTCAAAAAGGGAACAAAAAAAACCCCAGAAGAAAACAAGCAAACAACAACAAAGAAAAACTACTAATGACAATAACAACAAAACAACAAGTACCCACACCTTAAAGACATTCAATACAGCTCAAAAACAAGCTTTTTAAATGGTTTTACAGGAAAAAGCTAGAAGCTGTTTCCCCTTATTTCCAGTCTTTATGCTAAGCTAAGTGATCCATCTCCTGGCTGTATAATAGACCGATATATGAGTGGTATCAATCTTATCATCCAACTCTCAGCATGAAAGCGAATAAGCTTTCCAAAATGTTGAAATATTCCTCAGAAGCTCAGTTTTATAGAGAGGTTTTCTTTTTTTATTGGTTTGCTTTTCAATTGGAACCTTTTGTTTTACCTTGCTCTTATTTATTATGTCTTTATTTACTTTATTTACTGAATATTTACTGCCCTTCTCTGGTATTCCCTAATTTGTTGTGAAGCACTGACTTTGTTTAGAAAAAGAGTGGTATTAAAAACAAGTTTTTATTTTTATGAGAATAAGAATTTAGTCGTGTCACTTTCTTGTTTCTAGTGCAGTATCTGCCATATCCTTTTGTTTCAAGATACTTGGCATTTTAGCAAATTTTATTGTAAAAATTTAAATGATCTCACCAAATTTTCAGAATTTTCTCTTGTTTTAAGAGAAATAAGTCTTGACAGCCAAATGTGAGACTGAATGTGCTATAATATGATAAAATAGAACATAATAGAATAATATTAGTTAAACAGAACACAACAATATCAATGATTATTGCCAGAATATGTTTGATCCTTTGCTTAAAACGTACCCAGACCCTCCACAGTCACACATTTTTTCTTTTATTTCTCACATTTCTATACCTCTCTGTTCCTGGAGCCAGCGTTAGCAGTAAATCCCGGCTGGCAGAGACTCTGACAGTTCAGCTCGTGTGGATCTGTGGATAATTATCTGTGTCTGTACACGAGGAAGACGTCTCCGAGCTGTAAAGTACGGAGGTGAAACGGGCCAAAATCAGACCAGCCTAATAAAATCCCCTTACAATTCTGTTTCTAATGTGTGGAGTCCACGCTTCTTGCCTGGTCCTGATGTTAAACCAACAAAGGTGAGGGGAAGGCTAAGTGCTTGAATGGGCATGCTGACTGTCTGAGTCAAGAATAATTACGGCAAACATTTGCTGGGTTGATGTGATGAAAAGCAGCACTTCGGTTCTTGTACAGCATATATTCCACAGCCACCGGGTGAAAAGGCCACATACCGAGCTAATTGTCAAGAAACACAATGTCGGAGCGCGCAGGTGTGTGTTTGTTTGCAGAAACCAGCGGCGTAACTTGATAACGAGTGTATGTGCGAGGTGTGTGTGTAGTGTCGGGTTGCCCCGTTGTCTTGGAAAAGCGTCGCGTTTCAATCTTCTCCAGGAATCCGAGAGTTCAGCTCGGCGAGCACGTGGATGGGTCGCCGGGAGGGAAAGCCTGCGATTGGCTCGGAGAGTGAAAAGCACCTCTACAGCAGCAGCTTGGGTGACAGTGTACAGTTCTCCCTTGACACAGTTGAACGCACTGCTTCCATGCACTGAAAGTGTGCTGCTAATGTCTCATAATTGCTAGCATGTGTATGCATGTATTCAGGGATGGGGGTTTTCCAGTTGTTATAGCAGCTTAAACACCATTTTATAGGCGGTGTGAAGTCACTCTCTGGTCTTTGGTGAATGTGTCTTTGCTTGTGTTTATGATGCAACTGTAACCCTCTCCGTGTGACCGGAGCAGGTTTAAGCGGCCGGGCCGGTCCTCAGGTGAGCCACCGAAGCAGTGCGGGTAAGGCGATCCACCTGAGAACTGCCCAGGGAATTGTGGGCCATTGTGCGGAGGAGAAAGGCAGGGCCCTCCAGCGTGTGTCTGCTGAATAAGAGCCACTTGTGCCATTTTACACAACACACAATAACACCACCACAAGACGAACCAATCGAATCAACAGGCTATTCTCTTCCCTCTTTGCTGTGACCTTGTGTACAAATACCTGCAATTATCGCTTCCCACCGCACTGGTAAACAATACCAAGACAGTATATGAACACCACATACCATTGTTCCACTCCAGGAAATCATGTGGCCTTGAAAATCTATATTCTAGCTCAGTATATAGTTTGTGAAGAAGGGTAACTGATGCTTTTTTTATTGTGGGGCAAACACAATAGATTGTCATGCCTGTGTTGAAATACAGGGCAAGATGCTGCTACCTCACGAGAGATGCAATTAAGTTGTTTTCTTCAATTTACCTCTTTACCATAGAGACTACTTTTAATTTGTCTCATTTTCGGCTTTGCAAACTTAATGACCTGTTGCTGCGGGTGGCCCCGTTCACTCCTCACAATGGCTTTAATTAAACCAATGTTTACCCCGCACAGAAAGACAAGAATGTGAGATTAAGAAGAGAATGAGAGACGCAGCGCTTTAAGGTAGAACACTTCTATATAGCTACAGCTGGTTCTTCTCACGGTGTCTATTTGGGAAGTAAAACAGAGAGAAGCAGGGAGGCTGTACAGCCATAGGCGAGCACATTCTCTGCTATTGAGTTTCACACTCATGCATACTCAGAAGTGCCTCAGATGCATTTTTGGTCCATCTTGTCGAGACACTTTCAGGTGTCAGGAGGAATGCTAGCTGCGATGATTTACAATCGGCTTATGAATGACAGGTAGGATCTATGAGGGGCTTGGGGAAGAGTGGAGGGGCGTGTTGGGGGGGGCAAGACCAGGCAGATGTGGGCGGAGGTGGAGAAGGAGTCTCGGTAAAGTACATCTTTGTGTAGGTGCCAAACACCCCATAGACGCCACCATCACACGATGCTCTTCTTGAGATCCTCTCCGCTCCGTCCTGACTGCGTCTACAGCTACATGGTAGAGTTGGCGGAGGGGGCACACCTTCTACATACAGACTGACCTTTGTTTCACGCTCCTACCTGCGCAAAGTGCCTGTCACTCACATAAACACACAGCAGAAAGATGGAGGGAGAAGGAGGAGGAGGGGGGGGCTCGCCGTTAATACCTGCTGTCAATCTCCCCTCTGACCTCTTCTGCACATTCCTCCCCTTCTTTGCTTATTAGTCGTATATTAGCTTTTCCATTTGTCTCCGCTCACCCCCGACAGGCTGTGTGTTGTCATACTGGCGTTGCGGACGGCCACATGAAACCATTTGAGAGGTGGGCACAAAGGTAGCTCTGTTTTTCCAGACGCGAGGCAGCCGTGCAAATTGAAGCGTCGGTTCAGACTGTGACAGCAAAAATGGGCTGAGAGCAGGATGTGTGTGTGTGCGTGTGGATGTATGTGCATGTGTGTTGCCCACTCCGCTCCCCCACAAGCTATCCAACCCCCCCCCCCCTCCTCCAGCCCAAACCCAAGCCAGCCAACACCTGAAGCTTATTAAACATAAATCTCCACAGCGCCATAGAGGTAACTTGAAACCCATATTGACTTTTAGGGGGAGCTTCATAAATCTTTTTGCTTCTCTCTTTCCTCTCTCGTCAACATTCCTCATACATCCCACATTGTGTTGTTTCAAAATGAAAACATTTGCCACTCTGCTGTTGACAACATATTTGAACTTCGGAGGCACGCTAAACAAACGTAGCGCATTCAGAGAAACAGGAAAACGCATAAATATTGATTCTGTGGTGAAATTGAATCTGTATTCATTAAAAGTGGAGGGACACTGGAGGGTACTCTCATATGGAGAAAATATTAAAGTTAATTCTGAAGGAATGTGTTGAACTGTAATGAAAGGGACTAGTGTTAAAGGGGAATTACACCAAAACTACCATATATGTTCTGCAGAAGTAATTTTACTGGCTCGAGGCATCAATTGTCAAAAAGTATCTTATGTTGTCAAAAACAATAATGTTGACAAAAACTGTAACTTTTTTTGGTCCAGGAATTTGTTTCAGTAACATTACTTAGAAATAATGAGTTTTATTGCATTATTTAAAGGTACAGTGTGTAGGATTTGGCAGCATCTAGTGGTGTTGTTGCAGATTGCAACCAACTGAGAACCCCGCCGCTCACTCCTCCCTTTACAAGACTGTGCCAACACCGTTTGCCTCGCTCAGAAGCCATCCTTACCGTAATATCACTACTTTATTATTAGCAACGGAAGTCAGACGGCGGCTGGCGGTACCACGGTTTTGCACTCTGCGGCTCACGTTACCGCAGTTTCACAAGCGTGTTGCAGAACAACGGTGGCCTTCAGGTAACGTAAAAATGCGATAGGCTCTCTCTAGACTAAATGTTTGGTTTGTCTATTCTGGGCTACTGTAGAAACACGGAGGACTCTGTGAAGAGGATCCGCTCCCTATGTAGATATGAAGGGCTCATTTTAAGCGAATGAAAACACAATGATTCTTAGTTTCAGGTGTTTAGACACTAATAAAAACATAGTTATGATTATTATATTCCATTTCTGCTAATAGATCCCCTGAAATGTTACCCACTGTTCCTTTAACCAATCTCAGTAGATTGTACTATTATGAAGGCATCGTTGCTTCACTAGCAACTCGGAGTTGAACAGACTTAAAGCCTGGATCACATATCCCTGATCATCACTGCAGCACTTTGCCAGCATCTAATTGGCTAATTCACTCAACCTGTCCGGGCATAATCAGGGCTTTTATAATGACAAAGAAAAACAACTGCCATGTTTTCTTCACATCGCCAGTCTGTATCTCACTAAAGGCGCCTTCTCCTCAGCAGCGGATAAGTCGGCTGGACTAGCCGAGTTATCTGCTCAGACAATGTGCCTCCTGTCTGGCCCAATTTATGAACTGAATCACGCTATGAGAGCGCTGACAGTGAACCAAACAGTAAAGTGGTGGCCACTATGCCAAAACTGCTTAATAGACAATTTGGTGGTTTTCAAAGTGGGGTCCGGGGACCCCAAGAGGCCCTAGAGGGGGTTCCAGGGGGTCCCCAGGAAAAAAGGGGAATAATTTGATTTCACTATAATTCCATCCATAAGTAACACAATGACAGAATGTATTTTTGGTCATGGGTTTCATACACTTTGTGTATTAAAAGCATCTAAAAGCAAAAATCCTACCTGACGGGGGACCCTAGGACAAAATATTATCAAGCGGGGGGCCGTGGTATAATTTGTGTCAGTTTAGGGGTCCTTGACGTGAAAAAGTTTGGGAACCTCTGGACTACTAAACGTTATTCCTGGGGCTTGAAAAATAGACACAGTAATCATTTCTAGTGCAGTAACACAATATGTCCATGGTGTAAAGCCCTTTGGCAGCATCATCATTTCACACCAATGAAGAATCTCTGCATTGAGTCAAAGTGAAAAACAGAAGTATGTAAGTAGTAGCAGGAACTACAGGAAGTGATGATTGGTGGGGCCTGGAGGTGCTTTCAGGTTTGAGATGAATCTATCAGCAGCGAAAGGGAGAAAATCGATACCATGATTTTGCAAGTACACCAAAGCGTTATAATACAGCCGAACATCTGGGTGCTATTCCCATCTAAGCAAGAGACACAGCAGCAGGATGTTCCAGACCGGGGGGACCCGGTTTGAATTTGTGGCTGCTTCACAGGCCGCCACTGCCAGAGCCCTGGGCTTAGAGCCGCAGAGTTCACGACACGCTTCCCTCCCTGGAAAGAATGAGCGATCCCTGCCTACAATAAAAACCGGGCAGCAGTTTCATGCGTGTTTATATGTGCGTGTGTGTGTGTGCGTGTACATGAAAGTGTCAGTGGGCAGGATTGGCAGCGGCTGCAGAGAAAGGGAACGGCGTAAAAGGAGAGCAGAAGAGAGAAGAGTGGAGGTGTTATAAAGCGGGGACGTGCACAAAGGGCCCTCTGTGCAGGGGTGGCCGCTGGGTCACACACTCGCTTTCACACACACACACACACACACACACACACACACACCTTCCTCAACCTGCCGCCACTACCTCCCCCAGGGGAACCTTCCATTCTGAAGCTGCCCAGCGTGAGCGGGGTGAGCTCATATAAATAACACGACAAATAAGGAAAAAGTGAGTGCAGAAAAAAAAAAAGATGGAGAGGAAAGACATGAGAGGGGAAAAATGCAGCGACAGCAGCCTGTTGAATAGGGATTTCTTCTCTCTAGCGACAATGTCTCATTGTTTTTCAGAGGAGGGGTGAGTGGGGGAAAAAAACCACTGGAATTGTGGAATGTATGAGTCTCATTCATTACCCCCATTTTCTCCTGTTTAAAACATCCCCTGTAATAATAGCTGTGCTCACATACATAAATACAACAGTGATTTCCTTTGGCAAGCGGAGCACTTATGACATCTACCCCCAACAGGGAAAAGAGACAGGGAGACTGTGTATGTCTGAGCGATAGAGACGTGTGTTTATAGACTCTGGCATGCATTTGTGTATTTGTGTGTCTGTGGACGGTTTATACAAGAAACTGTTCTCTTTGCCCCCTGCAGAGCACAGACCATCTGACAAGCTGGTTGGCACCCCATGCTTACTTTGCTGCTTCTTGCCAAATCTGCTACCCCACAGTGCTGCTTAATGCTAATAAAAACCTTAAGCACAAAACAAACATCCAGTGGAAAAAACAAAAATCATTTGTCGCCAGTTGCTTGTTGTGTTTTTCTTATTCTTGTGGAACCGGCAGTGTCAGAATGCCCATAGCTGTGTTGTTTTTTTTGTTGTTCGGAGAGGAGCCCCCTCCAAAACCACACCAAAGTGAGGCTCCAAATCCAAACATTATGGCTAGAGTCACACACCAAAGAGGACAAGCGTCCAGAGAGCGGAATTGGCCAACTAAACAAACAAACACAACACAGGATAAACCGCAGGAGAGTGGGAGGCGAAATGTCTCCTAACTCTGCCTGTCAGTACAGGACAGGCCGAGCCGAGCCGAGCCTTTTACTCTGCCAGACAATTTTCCATATGGAGCTCCGCTAACCCGTAAAGATTAACTATCTGATTCTCTCATGAGAATCCACACAGAATGCTTTGTGATGGGAAACACACATGAGAGGTGAGATTAATGGAGCATTATCCAAAGACTGCAACAATCCAAATAGTGCTCCATTTATGGGGCTCCTCCTCCCCCCCTCCGCCTCATTTTCCTCTCTTCCGATACAGTAGGCCTCTATTCAAGAGAGACGGACATAAATATTTACAGTAATTTGATGCATGTAAGGACAAGACTTTCATCCGTAAAAACTCAAAAACAACCAGCAATTGGGGATAATGTACCAGTGGTGGAAGAAGTACTCAGATCATTTACTTAAGTAAAAGAAGTAGGGCTGTTAATTGATTAAAATATTTAATCGTGATTAATCGCAAATTAATCGTACATTGTTTTACCTGTTCAAAATGTACCGTAAAGGGAGATTTGTCAAGTATTTAATACTCTTATCAACATGGGAGTAGGCAAATATGCTGCTTTATGCAAATGTATGTATATAGTTATTTGGAAACCAATTAACAAAACAAAACAATGACAAATATTGTCCAGAAACCCCCACAGGTACTGCATTTAGCATAAAAAATATGCTCAAATCATAGCATGGCAAACTGGCAACAGGCAACAACAGCTGTCAGTGTGTCAGTGTGCTGACTTGACTATGACTTGCCCCAAACTGCATGTGATTATCATAAAGTGGGCATGTTTGTAAAGGGGAGACTCGTGGGTACCCATAGAACCGATTTTCATTCACATATCTTGAGTTCAGAGGGCAAGGAACCCGTTTGAAAATGGCCTGTTTTTCCTCGCCAAAATTTAGGGTAAGTTTGGAGCATTATTTAACCTCCTTCTCGACAAGTAAGTGTGACATGGTTGGTACCAATGGATTCCTTAGGTTTTCTAGTTTCTGAGCCCGGTACAACCTCTGGAAGATCGATTGCAGTAATGCGTTAAAGAAATTAGTGCCGTTTAAACGACTTAGTGCGTTATTATCGCGTTAAGTTTGACAGCCTTAAAAAGTAGCAATACTACAATGTAAAAATACTCAGTTACAAGTAAAAGTCTTGCATTCAAAATCATACTCAAGTAAAAGTACAAAAGTATTAGCATCAAAAAAATGTAAAAGTAGCGCAGGGCAGAATGGCGCCATTTCAGAATAATATATATTATATTATTGGATTATAATTATTGATCCATTAATCACTTTAATGTTGCAGCTGGTAAAGGTGAAACTCATTTTAATTACTTTATATACTGCTGGGTAGCTTAATCTATAATAATATAGCATAGTTTGTTGATTCGTTTGTATTAATAATCTAAATCTGAAAAGTAACTTGTAACTAAAGATGCCAAATTAATGTAGTGGAGTAAAAGTACAATATTTCCCTCTGAGATGTAGTGGAATAGAAGTATAAAGTAGCATAAAATGGAAAATACTCAAATAAAGTACAAGTACCTCAAAATTGTACTTAAGTACAGTACTTGAGTAAATTCATGTCGTTCACACCGCCCTGTTGTTTTGAGATTCATCTGTAATGAAGGATTTATTTAGTTCAGGAGTCTAAATAGAGGCAGGTGTAAATTCCTGGCTTTATGGGAGTCTCACGGGTAAAGACATGCGCTCGCTTTGGTTTAATCAGTTATTTTTCTGGATGAATACACGGTAGACTTGCTGGGTATGTCTCTCTCCAGGCTAAATTGCTTCATTGAACTCTTAAATGGAGGTCGACCTTTGACCTACTACCAAGATCTTGCCTCACGTTCCCCTGCGGTGCTTTGATTCAGATTGGTCAGAGTGAGATCTGGTGGAGCCTCGGCTCGATAAAACAGCTGACATGTTATGAAACAGAGAGATGAGAGAAGAAATAACTAGCCTCTGATGATATGTAGCGCCAAAAGTGTCAATGAAAACTAGCTTGGCTACGAATCAGTGCTACATCGCAGGGGTCCCTGTGGCTGCAGCTCGGACCCAAAAAGGTTGACATGAGCGGAGGAGACAGAGGGTATGTAGTTTGCCTCTTGGGGAATGTTTCTCAGAGCTCCTGAATAGGCCAAAACACACTCAGCTGTGGTGGCTAAGCAGATGGCTGCCTGGGCTGATGATTGCTTGTGTGCCTCGATTGATTTCCTGTTGCCAGAGCGGACAGGAAGTGATCTGGTGATTCAACCCTCGGACAGAGTTCGGGGCCTCTAACTGATTCTGACAATTCTGGGAGAAGGATGGTCCTGGCACTCATTTGGGAGATGATCGACTAAAGATTCAGCTTTATGACAACTTGAGTGTTAATTTTGGAGTTTTGCCCATTGTTTCTATCAGCTATAATAACACCAAGTTAATCAGGAATACTGTGACATCACTACAACAAAGCCCGAGGGGGCAACAAACAAGAGATCAGAGGATCGGACAGGTCTCTCCCCCCTTTCAAAAACTATCTCTGTCTCTGTCAATAAAGCAATAAAAGCTCCAGAAAATAATCTTAAAAAAAACAACAACAAAAAAAGAAATATATTTTAAAAAACAAAACAAAACAAAAACTTCCAAAAAAGGTGGAGGGATGGGGGGGAGAGGCTTACATGCCATGACCATACCCACTTAGGAGACAGGGTGTGGTCCAGAGTGTATACCAATTCAAATTATTGCAGAGCTTATAATGCGTCATCTTTGTTATAGAGCATCTCTGCCGCTACACACACACACGAACACACACACACACACACACACACACACACACACACACACACACACACACACACACACACACACACACACACACACACACACACACACACACACACACACACACACACACACACACAAACACACACACACACACAACAAGACTTGAGGCAGTAGTTGGAATGAGGGTAGCGCAAAGGGAGTGGTATGGTAATAAGATGCAGTGCAATGTATAGAATAATGTGTAACCTACAACATGTACTGTATAACATTTAGAGTTGAGGATGTCGGTCTTTAAACTGTGATGGAACAATTTGGGAAATAATTGAAGGTTTTGTCTTCTCTTCTAGATTTGTGTGGCTAACCTGGAGATTAGTTTGTGCCTGAACTTCTTCTCACCTCCTTATTATTAGCGATACTGTCACATTCCCAGATCTCTGCAATTCATTTGGTGAGTATGTTATCTTTATTGATAGGAATGATGGTCAGACCTTCAAAAAATAGGAAAAAAGAAACTGGAATTTCCCTTTAGGCGAAAAAATATTCTATGTTTTTGTTAATGTCAACAAACTCCCTGACTTCCCTACTCTGTCTGTTGCTTTCAACCCCAAACCCACTCGTTCCTACTGAAGACACAAATCTTAAAAATGGGTCATGAATATATAGGATTGATTTAAAATAACCTACATTCCACATAATAAGCATCATTGTGGCTTATTAATGAGGTTTTAACAGTTTTTGACAATAACAAAGACATAGAATATCACTAGACTTATCCTTAAATATTGTTTGTCTTACTCCGTCTCATCTATAGAAACTTCTAAAGCACAGAGAACTATCTGCAAGCTGATAAATCAACTTGTCTCTCTGTAGACACATAAGTCATAAGTCATTCCAATAATAATCCTGACTGGGCTGCTTAAAGAAGAAGCTCCTAATCAGGCTCTGTGTGCTGAAGCTCAGCGTCTCTCTCACACCTGGACCAGCTCCGGGGCCCGGGCTTTAAAGAGCTGTCTGTCAAAAGCTTAAGCTCCTGTGTGCTGGCTCGGGGCACCACTTAACCCGCCCAGCAACTGCACCTGACTGAGCTTGTGCCGGGACGCCACCTCACCTCAGGGGGAAACAACGCTGACTGCACCGGCTCACCCTGTACCTGCTGGCATGTGTGCCACTGTGTCACAGAGAGAGAGACGGGAACACCGAGTTTGTCATCCTTGATGATTTGTGGGAAAGTGCTTGAATATAACAACGCCTCGCAGATATCTCCGTGCACTCCCATTGCCCTCGCAGATCTTGGCAGTCCACGGTGAAGTGAGATATCGAAAGAAAATAAAACAAGGCTTTGCAGTGCTGGACCCGAGCCCCTCTCACACAGCCTGTACGCAGTGTGTGCTGCCAGAGCAAACACGGTGGCTGTTATTGTAGAGGACAATTACATACAGTTAAAAAGCATACTCCTCAGCCAGCGCCGGCCTGTTTTAAAACCCACTGTGAATAGAAGAACAAACACTGGGAGGAGTTCTCTCTCTCACACACACACACACACACACACATAGTACACACCAAGTGAAAACACGCGGCCACACATACACACATGTGTATCCGTGCATTTGGCTTCAGCCAACCGTGAACTCCCAGGCATCCACTTTCACCCAGGCTGACTGTTCGTCTAGCGACCCCGCTGTCCGGCGTCCAAACGGCACAATTATCTGCAATTTATGCTCAGACAAAACGGATCACTTCCCCGGTAAATGAAATTCCCCATTAGGAAGAACAACAACGGGGAGGGGATAAGGTTAGTGATAGTTTCTCTGGTATGGGGCAAGAGAGGTCACAGGGCATGCCGAGAGCCACATCATTCCCAGAAATACAACCATACAGATGCAAGGATCAGATGTTTTGGAGGGATTTCCTTAAAATTCCTTAAAAAGAAAAGTGAAGAAAAATGCCTCCTGAGGATGAGAGTAGAGGGAGGGAGGACAGAGAGGTTCATTAAAGGTACAGTGTATAGGATTTGGTGGCATTTAGTGGTGTGGTTCAATTAAACTGTTATCAGGCTATTAAACAGGCATTATAAGCACCATAGATTTGGGTCAATAGGGGCCAACTACACCTATTAGTAGGTTTTATCATCTATTCACATGGTCGATCACAAAAGAAGGTATAAAAGAACACGACAGCGACCTCAAGCGACCATAGTAATTATGACAGGAGCAGAACCGGAAGTCAGGCGCTGTAGTATAGACAGCACGAAAGTCTATATGGGGTGGAGGTCAGGGGCGATGGATGGGACATGAAACACAGGGCTTTCACTCAGGAAACTGTTTTGTTTTTTTTCAAGCCAAAACATGACGTTTTTCCCTAAATTTAACTTAAGTTGTAGTTGTGTTACCTAAACCTAAAGAAGTTGTAGTTTTGGTGCCTAAACCCAAAGAAGCCTTTTTGTTTGTGTTCAAAACCTAAAGTTTCATTCAGTTTTATAACGTGTTAGAACGTCTTGCTTTTAAGTTTTACTTTTACAACGTAGTAGGCATAGTAGGCGTAGTAGGCCCCTGTTGACCCACATCTATAGTGCTTATAGCCACCAATAACGCCTTTTTAATGGCCTGATAATAGTCGAATCATGTGTGTGGTTGCATATTGCAACCAACTGAGTACCCCTCCGCTCACTCCTTTCTTTCGAAGACTGCAGTAACGCCGTTCGCCTCGCTCAGATGCCATTCTTATCGTAATAACACTACTTTAGAAGCAACAGAAGTCAGACGGCGGCTGGCGGTACCTCGGTTTTGCACTCTACGACACATGTTACAACAGTTTCACAAGCATGTCGGAGAACTACGGTGGCCTTCACGTAATGTAAAAATGTGAAACGCCTTCTGTAGAGCCAGTGTTTGGTTTGTCCATTCGGGGCTACTGTAGAAACATGGCGGAGCAGCATGTTTCTCCGTGAAGAGGACCCGCTCCCTATGTAGATATGAAGGGCTCATTCTAAGAAAACAAAATGATTCTTAGTTTCAGGTGATTATAAACTGATGAGAACTTAACATAGTTATTTCTGCTAATAGATCCCCCGAAATGTTACACACTGTTCCTTTAACTTGCTCTCCCTCTAGGAGAGTCACAGCCATTACAGTCTAATATCCCAGCAAGAGACTTGAATGACTTTCTCTTAATGAGTGATGGGAAATTAAAAAGCCGTGGAAATCCAATGCTACGCTTGGATCCGACTGCATTTCCATTAGCTCTTCAGACATCCATTAATCATGTTAATGAGCCTGGAGAAGTCAGTGGCAAAAACAAGAGATCACTGAGACAATGTTTTGCAAATGTTGTTGCGGGTTATAAAGAGCTCTGGCTCGTCTCCAGCGCCGCTCTGACCAGGAAACAATAACAAGTGTATCTGGTTGACTCAATCTGTTTCGTGTTGACATTGCAAAAGCGTGTTGAGGCGATTGTTTCGAAAGACTACAAGTGAATATATATTGGATTTCTTCCTAATGCGAATGTCTTGTTAAAGTGTTATTTATGACTAATAAAACTGTTCCAACTTAAAAGTCATTTTTTACAAGGCATAGCTAAGTTGCTCAAGCCTCCCGGATGTGAAGCTGAATTCAAAGATTTTTTTGATTTACCTTTCATCTTGTTAAGTCTGTGCTTGTTGGGACACGCAGGCTTTCAGCTTCTAAAGTATATTCCTGGATGTATGAAAATGTACACAGACATGCATAGAGACGCACACCTAACAGGAAAATTCCATCCTTGAACTCTCTTGAAGCGTCGTAAGCAATCAATCTTTTGCTCAGCGCGTTGTGGGACGTGTTGCAATTTACTTTTCAAGTGTTCCCACTTTCCTTTACTTTGCTGCCTCGTCTACAGTACCTCTGCTGCTGGTTGTTATTTCCAACGTTTCCAAGCATGACAAACCCAGTCAGCGTCTGAATAGGTTGAATTTATAAGTGTAGGCAGAAGGAGCAGTAGTAATGGCAACAGCATAGCAGCATTAAAAGCAAGCTTTCCCAGTTGAGAAAAAGTGATAGAAAAAACATGTAGCTGCATTGCATTCTGGTCTATTTAGGCTTCTGTGGGTGTAAACTAGTAATAGGTCCTTTAAGAGTAATAGTTTATACCATAAAAGATCGATACTTGACATCCGTGTATTGATACAATATTGCCACGCTAAATATCGCAATACTATGCTGTATCAACTTTTCCCCCCCACCCCTTGTGGTAACCTTAATATTTCTGGATTTTCTCCAATTAATTTCTCTGCGTCATTGTCAAATATTCACTCTCCTTTTACCTCTGTTTTTGGTCTCCACCAACACCTGAGGGAAATATCTGTCTCTTTAGCTGCGAAACGCTCCACTATGTTCATCAGCTAGTCGCTAACTTTATATGTCTGCTGTTTGGTGGCGGTTTTTAGAACTATTTCACTGAAAACAGCTGCGGCTGGAAACGGCACTGTTGAGAGTGAACCAAACATTAAAGTTGTGGGCTGGTAAACCAAAACAATGAGCTGTAAGATGTTAAAATACCCTGTGGAGCTGAGGGGAACTGGAGAGTCAGGTGATCATTTCTGCATGCGTTTGTCACTACTGTACAAGGGACCACTTTCACATTTTGCATAATCATTGGATCCATTGTTATTATATAAATATTAATCATAGCTGCCCCTAAGGTCCCCTAAAGTTGTAGCTGCTTTTTAACTGGATGACATGTTGTCATGGCATCAAACAAATAAATGTGTAATAGTTTAAGGGGGGCTTAATGCAACACTAGTGTGAATAAGGATCACACCTCACTTGTCTTGCCTTATATACAGTGAGAATATAAATGCACATATTCATATCTATGCCATCAACAGCCTCACTATGCAAACACACCTGAAAGAGCACAACATGCATATACACACATACACGTGGATCCCAAGGTCACCTGTGTTTGACAGATTAAGGGTATAAATGGCTGCTGTGTGTAGCTCTAATGACTGATCTGTCATCAGTTTTCATTAAGTGCCCTGGGTTTACCAAGGTGAGACCATTCTGTCTGCACAGTCTGGATGGAGACGCCGAGCTGCGGATTGTGGACGGGAACAGAGAAAGTTGACCTGAACTCCCAGTAAAACACTGGAGCAGCAAAGAAACTGGTGTTGCGTGTTTGGCATGTGCATACAGAGCAGGTGACTCGGGTCGCTGAGCCCTGTGTCCTTAAAGGCAAATTCCAGCAAAGTCGTCACTTGGAAGAAAAATAACATGCTGCATGAACTCCAGAGTAGTCTACAAGATGTGTTGCTTGGGCAATCTTGTCCAATCAGCAGGAGATGATCGCAGATACAAACCAAGGTCGTGCATACCAAACTATAACCACATGACGAGGAACTGAAAAGGTAGAAACACATTTATTTTCCCAAATGAGCCACTTGTTTCTTAAGTTGAAATTTGAAGCCGTCTTACTGCCTGTGGGACACCATGGAGCAGAGCCAGAGCCGGGGTCCAGGACAGGAACCAGAGCCTCCAGCGTGTCACCTCAGACAGAACACACAGCAACACGAGGAGGAACACCGCTGACAGTATTTAGACATCTGCTTAAGTCTCTGTTTCCCGCTATAACTCACCCTGCCTCGTCTTTCCTCCTCCGTCTTGCACCTCCAGGACCACGGAAGGAAGATGCTGAGATGAGCGTCAGAGACAGAGAAAAAGCAGTAAACACAGAAAATAAGATGCATGAATTCTGTCACTAGATGGTGCTGGAATCTCCAGTGATTTTGTAAATAAGTGTCAGGAAATGTAATTTGTAAATATCATTTAAGCTGACCGAGAGGAAGGTTTCCTACCACTCGCTGTGCTTTTAAAAGAGAAAATCCTGCAATAAGTCAAGGACATCTACAGATTATCTGATCTGAACAGAGGCGGAGATGTGTTTTTCCCACAGCAGTGCAAGATAACACTAGTTTCGGTGAGATTAACCGAGATTTGAGGAGAGCCATTTCCTTTTTAATTAAACATTAATATCGCGGGACAAATATTCAACATAAATGATTGATCTGGTTTATCACAGTTAAACAAACAGCACAGATTGCCATCTGGAACAGAGACTATCCTAAAATGCCCTTTCATAACTGCATTTATAAATAGCTTTGGAATCAAATCCCTGAAAGAGCCGAAAAAAAAAAAAAGAAGGAAAACAACCAGAGAGTTAACATGCTCCCAGTTCCAAGAATAGGCTGTACCACAAGGTCCGGGATTGGATTTAGTGATAAGCCAGCCATATGAGCTGCATTCTCTATCTGCTCTGACCCGGCTGCATGTGAGCCGCAATAACAAAAGGCGCTCAGCAGTGGGCCCCAGGGTCCGTTTACTCAGTGGTGTAATGTTTGTGCTCTCATGGCCCTCGCAGCAGCCCTTATCAGGGGCCCCGGCCTAGCTCGCCACTGCCCTCTGGACGGTTGCGGCTACACCGCACTGTGTATTCTACTACTGCAAACAACCCTCGCACAAAGGAGAGAAAAAAGCAAGCAAAGGGTGAGGAGGTAAAGGGAAGGATGAAAAACAGAGGGAGCTGGTGCCTGGGGTCTTGGTTGCTTTCCATAAAGGGGCCTCCATCCCTGCTCCTCTGGAGGGAGAGAGGAGAGGAGAGGAGGGTGGAGGGTCGGGGTGCATTCCTCTCTCCTCATGCCCTGGAGGGGCGTCGGCTTTGGCTGCAGAACGGGGAATGAAGGCAGGCCTAAGCCCCTGCAGACACGCAGGCCTCGGCTGCTTAACGCTCTGTTGGCCTACAGAAGGGTCTCTGGGTCCATCACTTTCCCCCAGACCAAAGCTTTGACCGACCAGAAGGCCTCTCTGCTCCGTCCCTCTCATTATACATGGATGTACTGTTCAAAGCCAATCTTGACTGTGAGAATAAAAGCGTTGTTGTAAGAGCAAGAAAACAAAAAGGAAAAAGTGTTTACAGAAACCACGTCCCGCTGCGAACTGAGCTGAACTCATTGCAGTTGTTTGGTGAGTCACAGTGCCAGTCCAGCCAGGGGAGAAAAGGACTGCTCTATATTTTCCATCCTCATTGCTGCTTTTTGGGTTTTTCTCCTCGACTGGCACGCAGGCAGGCATCAGGCTGGCATTGCCGCTGTAATTTCCAGCTCTGTCCTTTCTCAAAACGCCTCAGAAAATTAGTGCTTAATGTCATTCTTATGGGCCAATTCAGTCTAATTGGAAATATCACATCTAGAAATACCTTCCAACCACAGCAGAAAGACGAAAAAGAGTGGTTTTCTAGAAAGTAATCCCAGTGGACGTGGGAAGAAATAAATAATTTCAAAGCGAGGATGATGCCACTTTGAAAAGGACTTCCAAAATGAAATCAAAATTTCCTCTGTAGAATTAGCTTCAGCTATGCGATACCAATGATTGATGCGGAAAACTTCCCAAAACCCACCAAAAAAAACCTGTTCCAGCTTAGTAGGAACCATCCCACTCTGTGACCAACAGAGGCCTTCCTCCCATCGGGCAACCAACCCACCAACCCACAGCTCTCTCTGGTTTCCCCTGAAAACCAACAACGAAATAGGATGCAGGCCTGCAGACTGTTCTGAATTGCATCCATAAAAAGGACAGACGGAAAGATGGAGCGCTCTTTTTGGTCCCCGAAAGTAGAGGAATGTTAAGCATATCCCTAAGGAGATTAGGGGTCTCCTTGGTGTAGCACACAGCTTTCCCTCGATGTGCCAAAGGACCCGTGTAGATCAAAGCCACCTCGGACTTCCTCGTCATTAGCCGTGGCTTATCCCCAAATGCTTTCACCCTCTGATACTGACCCCCCTCATTATCCCAGCACACCCATCACTTCTGCTGGCTTTGGAAACAGAGTGCAGGGCTCTGGCACAGGATGTGATTCCCCTCTTAAAGACCCCCTTCCTCTCTTATTGAAAAAGTTACACTCACTCAGTCAAATTCAGATGTAAACAGCGCAGAGGGCCGCGCATATGCCTCCGCATTCGAGGGTACTGACTCATTTTTGTGTTTTACAGTTACCTTTGTGTGCTGTTTCCGCACATTTTATGAGCAAAAAATCAATAATTAATACATGCAGCATTAAAATGTCTAATACCAAACACACTGACTTATGGAAAAGATGTCAAGCAAAAAGCCTTAAAGGGAAACTAGTGAAGAATTGTTTGTTTTGATATTACTGCTTATTCTTTTTCCTATTTCTCTTCCTCTGTTTACAATACTAAATGTGAATTTGTTAACATTCCTCCATTGGTCCTTTGCCGTCTGGAAGCTATTAATGTCAGGGGTTTGCTTGCCAAGAAGGTTATAGGCATATTTATACATTAATCAAAACAAAGACTGGCCATCTGAGCCAAACATTTACAGTATGTATTGTTTGTGAAATAAAAATACTGTGTGGGTCGAAGGGATTTGTAATTAGTATTCGGAGCAGTGACAGGAAAGAAGAAAATGCTATTCACTATAGCTGCCATTTTGTGATCCATAATAAAATGAAGCAGTAATAGATTGCACTGCACTCGGTTCAACCCGCCAACATCCGTCTAACCAGCCCCCTATCACTAAAGTCAATATGGCTCGATTAGGCGTGAAGGAAGCAGTTCAGGAGTGCCTTTGTTCCAACATTTATGAATACATTCCTCTGTACTGTAGATTATCCAGCTACAACACGGGAACAAGCCTGTCACACAGAGATGGATTTTCTCCTCAAAGTATAAAAGCATATATAGTGTAGAGCAATCCAAGCGTTCAGTGTGTTTGCTCAGGGTGTGTGAGGCCCGCCGTGGTGGAGCTCGCTCGGGGTTGCTGGGAAGGCCACCTGAGCGGCAGAGTGCCTGCACACCTGTTCTCTGTTTGGTCAACAGCGCAATCGTAGCCCGGTCGCACGGCACAATGCTATCGCTGCCGATCTGGAGAGCAATCCGCCGCTTATCTCTTATTGGCTCTGATTGCAGCCATTCAGGCCAATTAGGAGCTCTCCCTCCTGTTCAGTGAGTTCCTGCCCTCCAGCAGCGCGGCCCCGCTGCACGGCTGCTGCAGTTCCTGGACCGGGCCGGGCCAGCCGGGGTTCTGAGGGAATTAAGATTTAAGCAAACATCACTGGACGTCAATTCCCACATATGGATGTGTTTGCAGAAAGGGGAAAGAAGGTGGAGCAGCTGCTGTCGTGATAGTGCAAACCTTGTCACAGCAATTAAGTAAAACTGTTTTCACAAAAATAAAGTTCCTGCTGAGTGGTGTGCACTCTTTCACGGATGGTTGGTTTCAATCCACAGTAAGGCCCAGGGGCAAAAAATGGGGATTCTGGATCTTGTTTGGATTGAACTTGCAACCTTTCGGTCACAAAACTGTGCAGAAGGAAACCCTGTCTCGACAACATTATGCTGTCTGTGCCCACACAGCACCAGTCAGTCAGTCAGTCACACAATGATTAAATGAAGCTCTCCCATTGCCCTGGTGAGGATCAGTCCTGCTAAATGAGGTTGTGCCAGCAAGATTGAGAGAAGCCAGGGTGCTACAAGAGCTGCGAGGTGCCAAAGTTTGCCCCACCAAAGCAGAATCTGGCACTGACCCTCCGTTCACACCGCTGCCCACTTCTCAGGAACCAGAAAGAAGGGCGGGCAGGAGAGAGGACTTTAAACACACCTCAAAAATACACACACACACACACTTGCTATTTCCCTTGGATGGACTCACCGGCGAACGTCACCAGCCTGGCTACGTCTGACCATTGCCGTGGTGACGATTCACAGCCCAGCCATTAACACGGTGGGAGCACTGGAAATCTTGACACAAACCTGGCAACTTGCGCCTGCTGTCCACCCACATATCCCGCCTGAAAATCCCAAATTAGACGTAGAAGATAGAATCATGCCCGAGAGCTGGGACTGTGCCGGTGTGTGACGGCAGCATCATGCCCGCTCACGGTGTGTGTGCAGGTGAGAATGTGTGAATCAGACCAATACCTGAAAATAGCCAGTGGGCACGGTTCATGGAATCAGGTTAATGATTATTTTTTTGTCAAATAGCTTTGTTTAAACTTTGACACTCACTGTGATCTGCTGACACATCCAAAGTTGGCTAAATCAAACACACAGATTTACTAGTAAATAAATACTGTGAAAACAATGAAAAAAAGAAAAGAAAACGGATGTTGTGTGTTATAGGACATACACAATAAAGTGTCAGTAAGATCTCAGCCATAGAATACAAGACTGGAAGCAGAACAGTGCCTATCTATACACAGGATGGAGACGCAGCACCACATACATCACAGAGGTGTTGATGAAGAGGAAGGAGATTCATCTCTCTTCTCCATCCTCACCTCATGCCTGGCAGAGCTGTGCAGCATCAGTCCTTGACAGCTCAGAGTGCTAACGGAGAGCTCTGGAAAAACCAGACGCTAGCCAGAGACAGAGAGGATACTGGATATGAAGAGGGGATTTAGAGAGAAAGGAGACAGGACTCTATCTAACTCCTAACAATGACTGTGTATATGAGAACATGCACAGCAGAACAAAGTTTCAGTACAATGGATAGAAATCCGGCCTAATGCCTAAAACAGTGCTTTTTCTTGGCATGATTCTTTCTAATATACTTTCCGGGAGGCGATTAGCCTAGCTTAGCATAAAGAGGGGAAGCAGGGGGAAACGGCTAGCCTGGCTCTCTAATTAACACGTTGTATGTTGTTTGTTGAATCTGTACACAGGCAGAAAAGTAAAGATGACAATGACAACTGATACTAACAGTGTCTACATACTGTAGATAGTGTACAGATTGCAAAGTCCCCTGAGGCAAATTTGTGATTTGTGATTTTTGGGCTATACAAATAAAATTGACTTGACTTGACTATATATTTTTAACCAATAACAATGGGTTAACGGCACTAATTAAGTGTGTTTTCACAAGGCAATGTTTAGTCTGTTTTAATCAAACTCTGGTGCGGTTCGTTTGGGAAGTTGTGAACGCAGTAATCGTACTCTGGTGCGGACAAAAACAACCGGTTTGAGACCGCCTGCGAGTGGTGGTCTTGGACCATTTCCAAGTGAACCAAAAGGCTGCCTGTGCGGGGGTTTGTTGAGATGGACACAGGTAAACGACAGGTTAACATGACTGGGAGAGGACGGAGCTGGACTTCTGCAGAAGTCCGATGTTTGCTTGACAGATCATATGCTAAATAAAGTCCACAAAAACAGTGATGTTTATAAAGTCATTCTAGATAAGGGATTTGTGTGCACAGCAGGTCAGTGCAGAGTCAAAGTGAAAAAACTTCAACAGCAATATATAACAGCTTGTGAGTCCCTGCATTGAAGTGGCAGCTCTCGAGATGAAAAAGATAAATTTGCTCCTTCGTACACGCCACTCAGCAAATATTTCTTTTAACTTGGTCCGCTAAAATTTGTGCACTGTGAAACCGAATCAGACTAAATCCATTTCACTCTGATTTGGACTAGCCAAACAGACTATGGCTTGTGAGAGCACCCTAAAAGTCCCACAAGGACCCGAGACTGTGCAGATTAACAGGCCATTATATACAGAGATTTATGACTTTGTTGGACCTCTGCATGAAATTCTGTAATCATCATGCTGGAAAATGTCAGCTCACCACAGAGAAAAGAAAAGCTATTATCACTATGAGGAAACAAATATTGTCTTACAGTGAAATTGCCAAAAGACTAGTATCTTTCAGCACCACAGTTTACAGGATCTAGAAACTTGAACTGTTTTGTTTTAACAACAACTTTGAAAGAGTTCTGGCAGACCTATCGTATGCACAGATACCACTACCAACAATGGTAAGACACATATACAGTATGCTGGCCACTAATGCCTAGTTAGAGTGATCTAGATGCCATTTCTAAGTAAATTAGGTGGTTTAAAACTTACCTATGACTACCCCTTATTTTGTCCTGGTATTTTCAGTGGTCATGTTGGTTGAGATTTCAACAAAAATGCTAAAACACTGAGTTCAAACAGTTTTGATTGACAGGCCTGTATATCTAAGTCTTACAGCCACGATACTGAACCTTTCACTGAAACACTCAAATGACGGGGAAGAAAAGTCTGAATCAATGAGATACATATGACTAACAGATCTGTAGAGTCATAGATCTACTCCTCTACTCATGGAAATTATTCTTGGATTGCCTTGAGAGGCAGCCAAACCATGCCGCAGTCACTGAAAATCAAACATGCAGGGCACGGGACATATGAAAGTCTTTATGGGACCCTATAGTGTGCCTCATTCTTTGCTCCACTCACCCTTTCCCTCCGCTCTCCCTGTCTTGTCATCCTCAGGGCTGTGTAAGCTCTGTGGTTTTGGCAAGCCGGTGCAGAGATCCCAGTAGTTCCTGTTGTGGGGAGAGCAACTATTACAACCCCACACTGCTACAGTTCACAGAACAATTATCATAATTATCATTTCAGCAAATAGAGCCATGATATCCAGTGATGCGGCTGCTGTGGGTTTTGAATGTCAGCTCGTTGTGCCTGATATGTTTCTATTTTACAGTCTGTCTTTAATTTAGTGTCTTTTGTGTATTCAGTCGTGGGAAGTAGTGACACGGCCGTTCACAGAAAGAATACCGTGTGTCATTGGATGTGTTAAATTTATGAACCAACCACTTTCTAAACTGATATACAAAAAAACATTATGAAAAACAATTAGTGCATTTGAGCTTTTTCCTTCCCGTTCCCTCCACTCATCTGGCAGTACACAGGCTGACCAAAGCCAACATGCAAAGAGAAAAATAAAGAACAGGAGAGTAATGAGCAGGAAGAGACGAGGCGTCCGCTAGTCTCCCAAGCAGAGGAAGAACAGAGAAGAAGTGAAGTCAATAATAGTTTCTATTCAATGCTCACATCCATCCTCCATCTCCATCCAGCTCCTCGGCCACAGTCACTGTCAGAAACGACCGCGACTCAACCGATACGTGCAGCGGTGAGCATTAGACACCAGCATGTCTGCCATCCAGCAGTCAGTACGCCGCCAGGGGTGAAAGGTCACATCTGAGCATGGGGATGGGAAACCGCTGCAGCCAGAGGAAGGGGGATAAAGGGAAGACCAATGCAGGGTGGTTATGTATTCACTGGCAAAATGAAACGAGAAGCAGTGGTTAGAGAGAGAAAAAAGGGATGAGGTTATAAGTAGAGGTTTAGACTCTGGGTATGTTCATATTTCCTCTATGATTTTTGGCATGCAATCTGAGCCAAATCACACTTAATTCTTTGGAGTGATCGGCCTTCCTGTTTAGATATAAATTCAAAAACCTCAGATTCACTTTTGTCTAAGATGATTAGTTGAAAACAAGTGATGCAGTCTAAAGCAGAGGTACAACACAGGAGCTTTGTATGGAGTCAAATTAAACTCAGTGGAAGAATGTAAACATAAAAAAACATTTAAAGGAAAAATCTGTGAAAATGATAGCGGAACCGTAAACATTAAACTGAAACTGTAAGCAGGAAGCTGCACCGAAGCGGTCATGTTATCCTCTCCCTATCGTATAAAATAGCTGATTTCTCCTCTCTGAACTTTTGGCTGCTTTTACGTATCTTTTTCCTTTTCAAACTTTTTTCTCGCTGCTGAGCGTGTTTTGATGAAGTGCCCATAGACCACCTAGCTAGTGATTAACATCTGATAGACCCATCTCAGTAGAAATAAGTTTAGTAATGACTAAAACAAAAATTACACTCTGCACAAGACAAACGGCACCCCGCATGTTTAAAGGTGCTAAATTCTGTATTCAGAGCATTAGATATCATCAAACAGCTATTTGCTATGTAAAGATATAGAGCAGTAATGTCTACCTGAGCAGAGAATGAAGTCTCTCTCCCTCTATATGTGTTGTAATCCGAGCTTCTCTGTACTTTGTTGACATAGCAGGGCCGCGCGTGTTTTTAGTGCATGTTCGTGCATGTGAGCGTGCCCCACTGGCTAGCTAACGGCCGCCGCTCTGCACTGCTCTCATATGGCCGTTACAGCTGATGTCGTAGGCAAAGAGTATAGAAGCAAAGAGACGAAACTCTACCGCTGTTAGCTGCAAGCCGCTGGCTCAGCCATCGCCATGTTGACAGCCTTTTGGAGGCACTAGATATTCACCCAATCTCGCATTTAGCACCTTTAACTATATATCTAGTCCTGCTCCATACTCATCCTCATTGAGTACATGCTGTGACAGTATAATTGAGGCCATATAAGCTATATGATACTAGGAAAATCAGGGTTGATGGGTAAAACATGTGCCTACTGCAGTGCCATCCTTTATTTGCCTCCAGTGAGCTGATGCTTTATCTGTGTTGTATTCATCAGAGTGAGCTACAAGGAGCCGTAGTGTGTTTGTCTGCTGTCAAGAAGACGTCTCGCTGCACAGATTCCTTGAGCTGCTGCAGTGAGAATAACCAGTTTCTAACACAGCAGGTAAGACACATCATGTAGTCAGTTATGATGGATCACTGCTCTAAAACATCTGTTGACAAGATATCTGCAAGATTTTTGTCAACGAGTTAGCATTGTAAAGAATTGAAAATTGGTTATAATCTGAAACAATTACAAGTCCTTAATATTACATCGTGATTTTAAGCTCAGCCAAATCAGATGTTCATCATGTTGTCACTAATCACAAAATATGAAAGGAACCATAAGAGATCAGATAAGATAAAACTTGATTTATCTCAAGGGAAATTGCTACAAGTTCATGTGCATGGTTTAGATATCACATTTATTATTTTCATTTATCAAATGTTTTTACATTTACATTCCTTTGAGCTTAATGTGACGCCATAGCTGTGTCCTACACCTCTTTAGGAAAGGTAAAAGTGCAGATGAATACCACATTGAAGGAAGATTTATACATAGACGCACACACGCACACTTGTTATTTAACATTAACGCAAATCTAACGTCACGCTCACTACCCTCTCCCATTCCACTCACTCACACTACATTTAACAACGCGCTCCTGCATACTTGTGGCTGTAAGTCCCAGTGAAGCCACATTTCCTTCATTAAGATATATTTCACTGGCACACAGTTCTGGGTGCAGCCTGTTTCAATAAGACCCCAACAGACTCAACGTGGCTCATTTATCACCATTAAGGAAGTGCAAGGAGCTCGGGACAGGTGCTGAAACCTGCTTGCAGAAAACTCCCTGTATTTTGACACAAAACACCATCACTATCAGTGTTTTGGACAGTGGCTGAAGTATTTATGGCGCTTTAAGAGAACTAATGATGAAGTGAACAGCAGCACTATGGAGCAGTTTCATCTTGTTACAGACCTTTAAAATGTACCAAATTACCAGTGGAAAATATTTTAATATCAGCTTAAAGTGGCCTACATACCTCTATTTTAATTATGTTGCTAGATCCCACAAATCTAATACTCTATAAACATCGTGAATTATGTGTAAACATTGCTTGACTAAGGTCTTTACTTGATTTAGAGTTGTTACCCGATCTCCACCCTCAAATCTTTCAAAAAGCGACTGGCAACCTGGTCTCCATTTAAGCACTTAATTTAACTACATAATGGCTCCTCAATGCCTTAATCACCGCAGCTCGAGGTACGTTTCTCAGTTGCTCCTCAAGAAAACAAACCTCTGACTGACATTTGTTGCCAGGCGTTACACTCAAACCCAACTGCAGAACAATCGACTGGCTTTTCAAGTCTCGACGATTGACAGGATTCAGAGGTGTGGTGCAGCTCAAGAAACATTTAATGTGAACAGCTCATGTCACGACTTGTGTCTTGTCTTAATTCTCATTATTCAAGCTTGGAAAAGTAATTTCACTGTTTTCTTTTAGTTGAGTAGACCTGTTGAAAAGTCTAAACTTGCTGTACTATCCTTGGCAGACAGTGTGTGTGTGTGTCAGTGTATTGTGTGTTTGAAGCAGTGCCTCGGGGTTACCTCCTGGGCTGAATGTGAGGAATCCGCCCCCGCGTTCTCGGTAGACGTGCACCCAGTGCCCTCCTCAATGGCAAAGCTCACCTGGCCCAGGTGTGCTCTCCACCCCTGGGGCCATCAGTGAACCTGTGTGAAGCTGCGGGCCTGCTGGGGTCGCCCAGCCAGCCTGGCCTGCTTTATAGCTCATCTCCTGGGCCTCTCTCCTCCTCCTGTCCAAGCAGCCGTGTAATGAAGGCCTAATGAGCCTGTCACTCCAACTGTCACTCTTTCTCACCTAGGGGATCGACACAGCAACAGAAGGGGAAACCGAGGGTGAGGAGGAGAGACAGGCTCAAAGTGGCAGGAAATGAAAGAAAGAGAAATTCATCAGGGAAAGGATTAAAGTGAAGACAAAACAATTAAGATTGTAGAGCAAGCCAAGTTGGTTAAAGATTAAATTTGATAGAATATGAAGGATTATTACAAATCACTTTACAGGAACACCAGAACATATTTTACAAGTTTCACACACTTGTTGCATTGGAAGGTGATTTTCCATTAAATTTCTTTTTTTTTAAAGGCTCAAACAGTTAGTTCAGTTATAGAAAGAAAGAAAGAAAGAGATAATAAGTAACATCCATTACATATGAAGAGTGGTGGAGGAAATATTCCGTTTTAATACTTAAAGGAACAGTGTGTAACATATCTGGGGATCTATTACCAGAAATAGAATATAATATTCATAACTATGTTTTCATTAGTGTATAATCTCTGAAACTAAGAATTGTTGTGTTTTGGTTAGCTTAGAATGAGCCCTTCATATCAACATAGGGAGCGGGTCCTCTTCACGGAGTCCGCCATGTTTCTACAGTAGCCCAGAACGGACAAACCAAACACTGGCTCTAGAGAGAGCCTTTCATGTTTTTACTCCAACTGAAAGCCACCATAGTTCTCTGACTCGCCTGGAAAACTGCAGTAACGTGAGCCGCAGAGTGCAAAACCGTGGTACCGCCAGCCGCCATCTGACTTCTGTTGCTTTTAAAGTAGTATTATTATGGTAAGGATGGCCTCTGAGAGAGGCGAATGGTGTTACCACGGTTTTGCACTCGGCAGCTCACGTTACCACAGTCTTGGAAAGGGAGGAGTGAGCGGAGGGGTACTCAGTTGGTTGTAATCTGCAACCACACCACTAGATGTCACCAAATCCTACACACTGTACCTTTAAGTAAAAGTACCAATGCCACAATTTATTCAATTTTACCCCATTACAAGTAAAAGTCCTATTTAAAATCCCACTTACTCAAAGTTACATAAATATTATCAATTATGACTTATTTTGCTTGAAAATTGTATCATATACAGTATGACGTTATTAGATTGTTAATACTGATGCATCAAGGTATAAGCAACATTTCATTGGTGTAGTCGAGGAGTAGCTTCTTTTAACTACTTTATATAGTACTGTAGTTAGGTATAGTCTAGTGGTTCCCAGCGTGGGGGTCAGGCCTATGGACTGTATATAAACAGTCATTATGGTCAGGCCCCATCCAGGGTCACAACATAAATCGATGGGGTCATGAGATGAAAGAAGAAAAAACAAAGTCCTAGACACAAATGTGAATTTATTTTTTGGAATATTCTCTAATTTTTGCTTTTTATGTGAAATATTGGAGAGTTTGACCTCTTTGAGCCTCAAACAGTTCTTTAAATGAAACCATCTGAGAAGTTTAGGGGGGGGGGGGGCTCTCTAACAACTTATAGACATCTGAAATGCGTCAAGGAACCCCAACCAGACTCTGCTTTGTGTAAAGGGTTACAAGCCAAAAAGGTTGGGAACCACTGGTTTAATCTTTATCACCTCTGAATCTGAAAATAACACCCTTTAAATAAATGTTGTGGAGTAAAAAGTAAATATTTCCCCCTGAAATGTAGTGGAGTGGAAATATAAAGCAGCATAAAATAGAAATAATCGAGTAAAGTAAAAGTACATCAGTACTTGAGTAAATTTCCTGACTTACATTCCACCACAGCAAATGAAGATAAGTTCTGTGTCTTGTGTGAGCTTCATCTCTACCACAGCGTGGAGCCAGTGAGCCGTTTCCCTGCAGCAGCAGCAGCAGCAGCAGCAGCAGCAGCAGCAGCAGCAGCAGCAGGGAGAGAAAATGTTCCAGAGAAAAGGAGGGAGTGAGTGGAGGGGGAACAGTGAACAGTCGTCTGGCAAAGCCAGAGGTTGCCTGATTAAAAGCATGTGCTGACCCCCGATTCCCAAGCTATGACAGACAGACCGCAGCAGATACACAGACATGAACAAAGACGTAAAGACCTCCACGTTCATGTTATAGATGCTCACGCTTGCAGAAACACATTTGGGAATGATATAGGTAGTGTTGGGGGACATTCACTGGTGAGGTATTAAAATGTACCTCCACACTGTTACACACCGAATCAACAACATAGAATAAAATGGTATGAAGCAGATGAACAAGACTGTAAAAAGTTCCACACAGAGAAGTTCAAACCTCCATCTTTTTCTTTTACATGCAGAGGTTTTCAGAGAGGATTGTGTCCTCCTGTTTGGATGGTTACTTAATGATAACAAACACACTCTTGAGAATCAAGAGAGGATAAGAAGAGGAAAGGTGTGTGTGTGTGTGTGTGTGTGTGTATGCGTGTATCCCATGTCAGAGCATCACTGGCCCATGACGTGAGGAACTGAAGCGGGCCAGGAGAAAGCAAACAGGAGCAGAAGAGCGACTCAGGGTCCAGAAAGAACAGCAAAGTCCGAACCCAGAGAGAAAATATACACGGCGAAGGCTTTCAAATGAAATAATAATATCTCTAAAAACACAAGAGCTGGGCAGCGAACTCTGCTCCAAAATGACAACATGCAGAGACTCTTTTGTTCTCCAAGTGGTGGGCCGGGATGCCAAGGCTTTGAAGCCGACAACTGACGAATCCAGACCAAGAAACAAATTAGGGGGAAAAAAAATCATGACCTTAATAAAATAAATTTATATATTTTTTCTTTATTTAGACTTTGCGTGCATTGTGATCCCTCACAAGGCGTTTGGTGTGGCCTGGCTCTGGAATATTAAATATTTATCCAGTCCCTGGAACACATCGTTCAGTCTTTTCTCACTGGTGTGGGTTTCAAAAACACACATGCTGACTAGTTTATGTCCAACTAAACATTTTCAAAGGGTTGGTGTATGGGTGTAAAAATGCATCAATCTTTGTATGTCAGCGCTGCCTTGGCACAATGGGGATTTCAAATGGCGCGGAGGATTGGCGAGCAGCAAAACAAGAGCGGTGTTCATATACTGTAGAAGATCTGCACCCAGAAGAAGTGGTCATGTCTGGGGCTGCCATGTTTGTCTGGTTCCCCTTCTTATCTTTTGTTTATCTGGCTCTCAGAAGCCACTGCCAGCACTAACAGAGACCATTACACTTCCCCCCATCACAACGTATTTATGCTAGCTTTGATTAATAGCCCGTACGTTTGCAATGAGACACACACGTTGATTGAGAAGTGGAAAAGGCTGATTTGAAAAGGAGCTTTAATCCGTTCCCACTCCTCTTGTGACATTTCAGTCGTGCACCGCATGAACAGGAGAGGAGGCCAAGGAGGGCAGCCTGCATGCTACATCTGCAAACAAGCCCCACCAGCTGTGTAGCGTATAGATCCTAAGACTCTTTAAACCCTCACGTCTCTGTTCATTTGTCAAAATTTACATGGAAACAGATTAGACATGCATTTCTGAGAGCTGGTTTCCAAGATGGAGGAGGATGTTTTTTTGTTTTTTTTTCCAAAAACATAATTTTTCCCACAATTGGAGCAAAAATACTGTACGCCTCCGGTTGTTTGGAGCACACTGTAAGATGAAATGTTTCTCAAGACGCGTTAAGAAAAATCATTTTCACTGCAATTAAAGCAGCAGTACACGAGATTGGAGCAAATATGATTAAAAAAAGTTCATTTTATAAAACGGTTGCTATATCCTGACAGTAGTGCATGAGACAGGTAATCTAAAAAAAAATCATGTGCCTCTGTGTCCTCCGGTGCTCCTAATGGCATCCGCAAGATTTCACAGACGGGAGGAAAACAACCAATCAGAGCTGATCTGGAGTCTGCCGTCCGGCTGCAACAGCGCTGATCAAATATTAATCAATATTCTGCTTCTGTAATGCCTATTTCTCGCCTCAAATGTTTTCAGAAACATCTTGTAGTGTACTGTTTAGCTGTAAAATGAGAAAGTTTGTGACCCGACAGCCATGTTGAGATCTGTTCAGGAAATACCAAGCACCGCCCACCAGCAAGAGCACAGCCAATAGGAACAGCCAATAGGAACAGCCAATAGGAACATCCAATAGGAACAGCCAATAGGAACGCTCTCTCTCTGAAATGACCTGTGATTGGCCAAAGTCTCCCGTCACGGGCTAGATTTTTTAAAGCCTAAAAACAGAGCCATGAGGAGGTGCAGAAGTCTAGTTATTTCTCAGAGCACTTGAATAACAATATGCTGAAAGGTTATTATGGAATTTTTGCCCAATGATGCCAATAACTTTATGCCTACTGAAGCTTTAAATGAAGCACAAAAAATGTGCACAAAGCATTTAGATCTATTTATGTTTTTTGTTTTTTTACTTTACTTTGTCTTGTCAGGCTTTAAAACAAACCAGAAAGACATCTGTAAAACAGGATTTTATTGGCATGGTGAACTAAAGTGTGAAATCACAGCAGCCCATTCCAACAGAAGCGTTGCTCAATCCCTGATGTAAACCCAACGTTCCCACAATGACGGCTGGGCTCACCTGTCCCTGCATGAATTGTGCTGAGAGCAGCGTTCTCCTGTAAACAATGCCCTACTTTAGGGGTTGCTATAAATATTTTACCAATACACTGCGTTACTATGGCTTTGAACAAGCAGCTACCAGAAGCGTACAGTAAAACTAATTGTCAGGTGTTACTGTAGGGCGTGCCGTCCTTCAACATGCCAGGTAAGAGAGTAAAAGCCTCCAACACACTGTTGCATAAGGTAATTCCCAGTTATAGTTCCTGCTGCAGAGTCAGAGCTAATGCTGGGACTGTACTGGTCAGTGCAGCTGTACATGGCTGCTTTGCATTAAGGTATTCCCTCATTCCCCATTGTGAAATTTGTTATCTATCATGCAACTGCCTGGGTTCCATTAAAGCTGACACCTCCCTCCATCCTTCCTCTCTACCTCCTTCTCTGATGGGAGCGACGCAGCATGGTGACAGATGGCGTTTCTCCCCACGTTTACGGATCTGGACTGATGTTTATTTGTGCAGCAGCGGGCCCAGTGAGAGTCTGTCCTTTCCCTGTGAGCGCTCCCATATATAAGAGAAGCTGCAACCCATACATCCCTGCGTTTACACTGTATGTCATATATCTATCAGCAGTGCGTAAAAAGCTGATCAGCATGAAAAAGACGTCAGCCTTATCTGTGGAGCTCAGTGGAGTCATACAGTAGGTATGTAGTAATGCACATTTATGATAACCCAGATGTGCACAAACCTATCGGCCTCTCTGGGCTTGATAACAAGTTGGCGCCACAGCAGAACTGATATCACATGACAGGGTGAGTGATTGTGAGAGACAGAAAGAGTCTGTCAAACATATGACCAGATAGATAACTCTCAGCTAGACCTCCATCATTCACTCTCTTTATCAATCCCCCCCACCCCACCCCCTGTTGCCCTCCAACTCCCAGCCAGGGGTGACCACTCCGCTGGGCCACAGCTCCATCCAGACACTGCTCTGTTCCCAGTGTCAAGGTGATGGAGAGGGGTTATCAACCCAAACACCTCCCTTTTCTTCCCCTCCTCCAGAGAAAAGGCCTGGGAAAGGAGCGAGGCTTCGAGGGATTGAGCTGTTACCCTGGTCTGAATAAAGTGGAGCCGTTAGCCTGATGGGCATGTCAAAGTGTTGGACTGAGACGGGGTCGAACATAGATATCAGTCAAGTGAATACCGTGCGAGAGGCTCTTTTACAGTGATGCATTGTGCTTGTTCAATATGGTATTAGTAGACTTTAACAGTAGCTTTAAAGCGCACCCATCCGTCTGATGACAGCTACATCTCTCAGACTCGCTGTGACAAACGTTGGGATTATAGCATCTCAAAATAAAATGCTTTTTTCTCTCAGATTCTGATGCAAGACTCTCCCTGGAGCATAAAAGAAGACAAATAAGTTGTGGAATGGCAGCGACCTCGGAGAAAAAGTGAAGTACTACATCACTGATTGTTGCTAAATACAGAATTGGGAGCATTTCTATTGCCTCTCAATGGCTCTCAACATGGCGACGGCTAACCAGCGGCTCGCAGCTAATGGTTCTAGAAAGTGCTAAATATGAAAACAACGGTGAAAGTGCTGACAGAGCTAACAGTGTTTACCTGAGGAGGAACAAGACGGTGGGCGCTACGCTTCCGCGACGACAACGTCGGTCTGGACGGTGTTATCAGCTGTAACCGCCGTATGAGAGCAGTGCAGAGCGGTGGCCGTGAGCTAACCAGTGGGGCACGCTCACATGCATGAACATGCACCAAAAACACGTGTGGCCGGCCCGGAGATGTCAACAAAGCACGGAAAAACTTGGATTACAACACACACAGAGGGAGAGTGACTTCATTCTCTGCTCAGGTAGACATTACTCCTCTATATCTTTCCATAGCAAATAGTTGTTTGCTGCTATATTAATGCTCTAAATATCAAATTTAGCACCTCAATATACTTTTCTCTTGAGAAAAAGATAGGAAAAACAATGTGTCAGTGTTTCTAAACTTTAATTTCTCCGTAATTCAATGTTTTTTTGTCACATCCCTCAACAACACACAGGGGTCAGGGCTCTGGAAAAGCTAAAGTGAAGTCCAAGAACAACCACCTCTTCGTTTCACACATGCGCACACAGCACACACCCACACACCCACACACACACACACAAATGTCGCCCAGCTGTGAAAAGAAGCCAAAATACACTTAACTAATCTGCTTGATCTAGCAATTTATTGACGATGAATATTTCAAAGGGGTTGAAACTTGAGCCACATGCGTCTCCTAAACCATGGCCAATGCAATTTCCACTGCCAGGCAGGGAGGGGGTTATAGTGGGAATGGTCGGACCAGTGGACGGAGCTTTATTGGTTGCATTCGCCTCGGCATAAAACTAATTCACCCTCGATGACAACCCACGGCGAAGGGGCGAAAGGCGAGATGCATTCTTTTTACCCCCTCCCTCAACTACCTACTTTATTAGCTGGCCTTTCTGTGACAGAGCCATCATTCTCTGCCCTGAAATACTGACACACACTACGCACAAGCCCTCTTTCCCTCCTCACACTCACACACACACACACACACACACACACACACTTCTGCACACACCGACCAACCAACCCAAACATGTTATATTACCGGCTGGGAATTTATATCGCTTTCAGAGTGAAAAAGCAACTACGCCTCAGTCTGGGCAGCGGGGCTCCATCGCTCATGTGCACAGGCTGCCCTTTATGGCTGCACAGTAGTGAGGCCCCTCGTACACACTGAGCACACGCAAAGCCGTTACACACACAGGGAATTACAACAGTTATGTCTACATAATGTAATAAAAGCGCCTCTTTATCTGGTCTTGCTGAATATTAATGAATGAACAGACTGAGGATACAGAGCATGCAGGATATTTGTCTTGGTTAAGTCATTTATTCATCCCGTCTGGAGCAATAAGTTATCAGATATCAAAGCTAAACAGCTTGTCATTAGTAGCTCTATCTCAACTCGCCATCACCTACGCTCTTGATAGGGCCATAAGTCTTCGTGGAAGAATAAAAATAAAGAGATAGTGCGGCTATTTCACTTTCAGTAACACCTTGTCTGACACGCAGTCCTCCCATCCCTCCCAGGGTCGCTGTGAAGGCCAGGAATGTGACCCTCCTCACTTCTCCCAGGGCTCCAATGAGCTCCACATTGTACAGAGGTTAGGTACCCGCAGGTCCAGCTGGGCTTTACTAGCAGTCCCGCCTCCAGCGGCTCCGCAGGCCTATCGAGTTACCCTGATTTTGGGTCAGCGAAGCCCTCCTGGTTCCACTTAGAGCCCTGTTTCATTATTTCAGATTTATCACTGCCATGTTTGCCAGTTGCCGTGTTTTCCCTCCATACGTCCCCAAGTGTAATTCATAGCATCTAATAATGCACAAACCAAGACGTTTTAAGGGACTGCAAGTTGGAGGTGTTCCCAGGCTGGAGGGATTAGGGGCTCTCGAGGGGCCGCTGGGTAAAGCGGTGGAGAGAGACGCCAGTCTCAGTGGAGTGAACATTACTGGATATTTACCGAGTCATTACGTGGCCTCGGGGTCCGGCCTGGCAGCCACCCGCACTCTCCTCCCTGCATGGCATCGTGCAACGCAGATCGAGTCCCAGAGGATGGCACAATGGCAGAGCAGTGTCATGGATGATTTCAAAATCTTTCGAAATCTCTCATGCTATTGTTTACCTCACTGAGGCAGAACATCATTACTGTATCATTATCTCATCTGCTGCTGATTTGCAGACAATGACCGATTGATAAATGTGAAGAATAGAAACTCGCAACACTGTCGTGATAAATTCAAACTGCTTGGGACACAGATAAATATCAGTTTCACCACTCACTACATCCATGCAACAGTAGGACTTTGCATCTAATCCCTCGGGGGCCTCCAGGGGCCATTTAACTGTTGTGTTCCTGCGCCGGAAACTCTCCGGTGGGGGTGTGCATGAGGACAGGAGACTTGGAACTGGGATGGAGCAAGAAGGACAAGGAAGCTGGGATTCATCCCCCATCACCATAATAGAATTACCGTGGCGAACAAAGCAGGCATTAGTGCGCCCACGGTGGCATTTGGAGAAGATCCATCTCTCTTTCGTCTGCGGGCCGGCCCTCGCCGCTTAAAGAAAAAGAAAATCTACCCTTTGTTCCCCCCTCTTTCATGAGCCTTGCCAGATTGCAGCGAGGGGCTCAACGGACACACAGACCTGCACAAACACACACAGCGTGCTTCTCGCACTTGTGTGTGTGTAACGTGCGCCTGCATGTGCGCACTCACGGCTGGCCGGTGCCTCGGCGTTCGGCAGGCAGCTTGACCTGCCCATCAGAAGGGATTACATCTACATAACTCCAACAAAACACTGTCAGCACCCTGCCCCTCCCTCACCCACCCTGCCTTCCACTTCTTCTGTCATCCTGCTTCTCTCCCCACTCTGTCTCCTCATCACTTTAACCTTTCAATCCCTCCTCTCTTTCTTCTCCCAGTCTACGACACTTCTCTCTAGTCTGATGTAATACATTTCCAGCGCGCCAGCTTTTCTCCCAGCTGTGTTGCATCAAATATCACTCAAAGTCCCCTCAAAGAGATCAAGCAGGCGTGTCAGTGAGCGGTGACCTCCAAATATTCATCACAAGTGTGAGCTCGGTATATCTGAGAGGAGGTTTTCCCTGCACAGAGAGCTGCAGCGGCTATAAGGAATCGCTGCTGCGCTGATTCACAGATTAGGCAACAGGCAGCAGTGCTGGTGTCAGATTGTCTCGGTGATAGAGGGAATATGGCGCCGTCACGCACAAACACAGTGAGCTGTTATGAAATGGACCCGCGACTTCTGGTTGGCTCTCTCACTGCATGACCCACTAACACACACCTCAGCCAACGAGACGCACGCAGCAGACGCACTGGAATGTGACTCTTTTCAATGGGATGCAGACTAAAAATCTGCGGCCTAGTGAGAAAAAAAAAAAAAATCACATGTTGAATTAATGAGATTAATTAACCAGTTAAGTGAAATGCATGCAGCATGTTGAGGATGATGCTGTGAAATAACTTGCCACTGAACTGCAGAATATATAACAAGCAGTTTTAATGGGATCATTAAGAAGATACATTTTGTTTTCTTAATTTGCCGCATCTACAGAACAGGCTATTTTAATTTCTAATTTATATACAGTATATCTGGAAACTGGTCCAGGGGATCTTAAATCTCCAAACCCTAAATCAGGAGTTGGACTTGAGGAGGAAGATACTTACCACCAGACACATCACACACATCTGTTCTCCAGACCTCTGCCGCCCCCTAGTGGAATCAGAATAGAGATATCAGGCCATTATTAACATTAAAGTACAGTACACACTATGTACTAATGTTGACAGTGTATTACTTTGGCAGGTAGTGCACAAAACATCATTTAGCGGTGCCATTTTCTTTTTAACGAAAAAAAACCCAAACAATTTGTGCACAGACAAACGTTCAAACTACAACTTTGAAACAATGCATTGGGAATTTCAAATTTGATAAATATTAGCTTGTAAATGTGGGTTTCAAGATTTATTTCTTGAGTTGTTTGTGTTTTGGGCCATCACTTAAATTGTGACAGCTTTATCCACTATCCATTATGCTTTTGTGCTTTTTGCCTTTCCTTTAGTATGTTATATAGTTTTTTGTGCATGTAAAAGGTCTGTAAAGTTACAAAGCCTTGAGTGAAGTCCGGCCTTTTCTTCCTTCACATGGTGATGTCACCAAGTAACACATTTGCATAACGGCTAGTTTGGCACGCCCTCAAACAAAGCTAGTTAGAGCAGAGCTGGAGCAGAGTCCAAAGAGTTTAGTTTGGTTGACCAATCACAACAGTGGGCGAGCTGACCAATCAGAGCAGACTGGGCTGCAGCACAGAGAACAGTAAAGCGTTTTTTGAACAGTAAAGCGTGTAAACATGTTCTAGTTGAAACCCAAAATACAAGTATGCACCTGAAAATAAGACTCTTTAAGACTGTAGACAACCCTCCATTTCTGTGGTATGTTGCATTGTGGGACATCAGTGTCCATCAACGCCACACTCATAAATCCTTTAGTCTTTCCTTTTGTCTTTCTATAGCCAAGACATGGTCAGAATTAGTAGAATAGAATTGGGACACAGTGCTTGTATCAACTGTCAGGAAGTTTATAGCTTTGCACCTCATACTGTAGATATGACTATTCCGTGATTGATCGTCATCTCAACTTAACAGCACAGCGGATGTTTTCCTTTGAAAAGCACCGGAGAAAGACCCAGTCTGGACCCGGTTCTCTCTTGGCAGCCTAGCACGTGCTTATCCCCAGGAGTGAAGGCCTGCACGGGCCGCAGCAAAACAGCCCACCGCTCCCGAGCCTCCAGCGTCCCCCCCCCTGGCCAGCACCACCACCACCACCACCACCACCCCCCCCCCCTGCTCTCACACACAGGCCCAGTGTGTCCGGTCGGACTACACAGGGAGGAAACACACGTACTGCGCTTGACTAGAAATAAAAACACGCAGCTCCGCGAGAGACCCAAACACAGCAGGATAGTCTCTCTGCGCTCACAGGAAAGAGGCCAGCAGGGCGGTTAAACTGGGATCACTCTGTACGTTCAGACAACCACAGCACATACTCACGAGTACACAGATCAGATAAACACACATACATGCACATATACACAACCAACACCACAGGAAATGGGTCAGCTGCAGCACAGGTATCCTTTACATCCTCTACTGGCTCCCACTGTCCGCCGATGAAAGGGAATACCCCGGGTCTGCGCAGCCCTGGGCCCGGCTGGCCGAGCGTACAGCGGCTTATAAGAGGCCATTTCCTTCATAATCATCCCTGCCTTCCCCTGCTCTAATCTCCCAAAGGACAGTGGCAATTAGCCCGGGGAGGGCCTCACTGTAGTAGGGGCATCTGTGGCATCTCTATTACCTCATGGCCTGCCATTGAAACACATTTCGGGATCAACCAGAGGCATTGCTTGGATTTCTGGGTCCCTTTGAGTCCTCTCTGCATAGAATAGACCTGGTTTTTCCCCTCCCTTATATGCATAGGCTACTATTTGTTCATTAGAGCCGCTTCTTTCTTCATTTCTAGCCACGTTATTGTTTAGTTTCTATTAATAGATATTACAGTCATTAATAGGATCTCTCTGCAGTGTGTATTAACACATAAAACTCACACGCACAGTCCCCAGAGGGTCTGGATGTGGTTTAAGCTTTGTCAACAGCAGTTGGGAAGAGATCTGTCAGCCGTGTCTTTACAGCTTGTTGACATAGCAGTGAGGGTTTCCTATTATACGTGGCATTAATATCATCAGATAAACTTCCTGCTCCCAGTTTGGAAATTTACCCCAGCAGCAATAGGCCTGTCAATCTGATGAAGTCTGCCACTGTCTGAGTCTTAACCTTTAAGCAAATCATGTCTCTTTCTCACATAGCCCTGATCATCCTGTCAGGATTAGTAGTGTCGAATCGTGTAAAAGCCTGTGCAGGCGCTGCAGACCACACTGCAGTAATTGACAGAGGCAGCCCGACGCTCCTGACACAATGCACTCATTGATTCCTCTTTGCTTCTGTAAATAACAGCCCCGGCCGCAACATGCACGCGTGGAAGCCACAAAAGAGCTGTCGTAGAGATAGCAGGAGCTTTTTAAAAGATTATCCTGTCCGCAGGTCATTACCGGGGCTCGATAAGAGTTTGTCATCGTGTGGTAATGTTCCATAGATCCTGTTGTTCCCCTATGCTGCCCCCACCTATAGTCCCTCGTCCCCGCTTTATTCTCTCTCTCTCTCTCTCTCATGCTTCTCTTAAATGGGAGCAGTGTGGTGTTGTGGCGAGGCGAGGCCACGGTCTGCTGAACACTGTGACATTCATATAGATGGAATCAGATAAAGCTGGGGGCCTGAATATCTTCAACATAAACACCTGGAGCCCCCAGCAGGGGCCCCCGGCGGCACTGCTCGGCCAACCGGAGTCTGCAAACATCAGGGGGAACGGGGAGCTCAACCAGTAGGAGAGGCTGAAAGGAGGGAGGGGAAGTCATTTCTAACCAATCTGAGGAGCTGCTGGCTGCGGTTATCGGATGAGATCAGGCCTGTGGGTTTCTTCCACGTCAGGCGATACCCCCAGATGTGGGCGAAAGGAGGTGATGTGGGGGTGAGAGAAACAGATATGACTTTTACACGTGTAGATCAGGTTCCCTGTGGAGCGGACTGGGAGTAAGAAACTGTTGACAGCAGTGTGGAGAAAGGTCAAATAGGATGCAGATCAACGCAAAGGAAAGCCTATAAATGTAATGCTGTGAACATGGGTCAAAAGGACAAGAGTGAAACAGCAATCAACATACCGAGACAAATAATTATCTTCATAAATGCAGCCGCAACCCAACCCCAAAAATAATTCCACTACCTGGGGTGTGACCTGCCTAAAGAATGCTCCAAAATGTCTGAGAAAACAATGGAAGGTGGGATAATTACAGAGAAAATGAGGAATGAACTCAGCGGTAACCCTCATCGAGGAGGATAAAACACACAAACGCAGAGGAAGACAAGGTGGGTTTTCTGTAAGTAGTGCGAGCAGGCACGGACCTGCCCATCCTGGATAAAGCTATCTGTCAGCACCGGAGGAGAACATGCTCATGGGAACTGGATGACCCGGTGTACTTCACACAGACTCTGCTCGCTGCACATGAAGGCCCGGTTCGACGGCTGCTTAACACAGATGATTGAGAACGCGTAGCAGCGAGACTACCGTATACAATTGATTTGGAGCCGGCTGTTAATTCTCGCCCGTATGCAGCGTGAAACAGTGAAGGCTGGTGATTTCCATCTGTTAAATGAACATAAGTACACCTCACGGCTCTGGATCCAACCCACACTTAATCTTGTGTTTCTGACACTACTTTATGTCAGGAGCGGGGGGTACTGAGAGGTGGGAGCCAAGCAGCAGATGGAAACAAGGCTTCCAGGAAAACAGTGGAGATGGGGCGCAGCGAGAACACGAGTTGGCATGCTTGTTTTTCTGCAAGGAGAGATAGATAAAAAGAGGGATAAAGTACATATGAGGTGGAGAAGGGGAGCGACAAGTGAGAATGGCTGGATGGGAGTTGTTATCAGAGCCATTTGGCTAGCTGGGTGGCAGCCTAAAGAAGAAGCAGTGGGACAGAATAGAAATCCTGCAGCGAGGCCCTGCATACTGATGACCTGGCTCTAACGGCTGGATTGGCTCTCCGGCAGTTATTCATTAAGCCATTAAAGGAACAAAACCAAGTCATTTGTGTGGCCTTCTGTTTCAGCCTGTTTTTCTTCTCTTTGTGTTCTGCTTTTCTGCAGGAGAGAGAGGGGGGGAGAAAGAGAGAGAGAGAGAGGGGGAGAGGGGGAGAGAGAGAGAGAGAGAGAGAGAGAGAGAGAATACACGTCAATGAATAAATCTGAGGTGAAGAAAAGAGTGAGAACGGTTGGTCCCGGGCAGCGAGCTGAAGCCAGCTGTTGGCCCTCCTGAGCCCAAAAGAAGTAATTAATGGCGGAAGCGACTCATGCGGGAAGTAATTCACTATTAAGACAGTTTGATAAATGAACCAACATTCAAATTCCGTCTACCTGGGTTGAAATTAAAGGAGGATAATTGCAAAGAGCACTTGCTGTAACAGGTCTTTTCTCACAAAGTGCCTTCCATTAAACACAAAAGAGCCACTTTGCCTCCCATCGAGGGGTGAGAGCGCCCTCTTCAGTCAGGACACGGAAGACTGAAAATATAAAGTTAATCATTTTATTGCCATCCATATATATACATATATCTTTTTTTTTCTCTCGTAATATTTATATTGCTTAAAGCATTAGGATCACTGTACAAACAATAATCACAGAACAATGAAAACTTAGTTTAAGAAAAGCAGCGAGTGTTAATAACACTAGTGCCTAATCATAAAGAGGCTGTACAGTACATGTTGCTTCCACAATACTGCACGACATGATTGGAGGAAGATACACAGCGTCAGGTAAACTACAGCTGATTATCTGCTGGGTTGTGTGACTCTCTATGAGATACTACAGTATGTTAGCGGATGTGAAATGGATCTAACATGAAGTCCCCTAAAGTAGGCCTGGGTTGCCATAGTGACACTGCCTGGGGTTAACTGTATCACAAGAGAAAACAGCACTGACGTGTTTATGAAACACAATAACACACTAAAAAAAAAAAAAGGGTCCCGTGGATGGAGTTACTGTCTCGTTTCAGGACAACTAAACACGTCACAAGGCAATTAAACACACAATCACTAAAGTCTTTGCATTGTCGTACAGGTGGTTTTGATGATATTTACTGTGAAAACGTGAGGCAAAAGCAGAGCGAGGGAGATATGGCAGCAAGTCTAAACCATTTTTCAAACTGCGCCAGGCTTTGTGATTGTGATGAGCAACAGTGGGAGCAGCACAGATTATTGTTTGTGTGTAAAATGATCCATCGGAGTTCTGATTAAAATGAGTTACAACACATTTCGACAGCTCTTCTTGTAATACGCACACCAGAGGACAACCTCATTATACAAACACCGAAGAACAACAGAGAGCAAAGTATCCTCTCAAGTCTTCATAAAAGTAGAAAATTAAAAAAATTTCCATTGGGACTAATGGAACGGATTAATGAACGACCAGCATCTATTTAACTGAACTTAACTCTACACAAGCTAATTAAATGGTATCACTCAGTTCAGATTCCTCTCCCCTCTGTGTTCAGGGAGATAAATAATATACTAATAAGTGTCTAATAAGCGCAGGGTGGCCTGGCTAACTCATTTTAGTGTTCCAGCTGCAGAGGCTGGCGCAGTAGCTTTGGTCAGTCAATTATACTGCAGCACCTGCTGTGGATGTAACGGCCAGTCTGTTATGTGTCTGTCTGGAGTAATACTGTGTCTCTTTTGCAAGGAGGGTCAAGAAATCTATTCATTCAAATAATGTGTTTTTGGTTAAATCAAGAGTGCAAAAAAACTCATTTTGGAATTCAGTCATGAAAGTATGCATGAATGGAGTAGTGGTGGGGGCCGTCTCTAAGGGCAGTGCATTATCAAAATGAAAAAGGGAACTTATTATTATGGGTTAAATTAACTCCGCCACATAATCTCAGCAGCAAAAAGGCAAATTAAACCTGTTACCAGCTACTTTGAAGTTATTAATACAGGCACACAAAATAAAGCTTAACAAGCAACCATTAAAAAAATCGAATGAGTTAAATTCAACATAAACACAGACCGATATCAACAGTGTGTAGAACTCCACTCGTTGGGAGAATCCGGACAAAAGTGTGTTTCCTTTTGGGGCGGTTACATGCATACACGTAAGTGCACAAACACACACTGATCATACCGAACATTAAGAAATGTCAAACTCGTTATAGTCACAGACACAGTGACGGACTGACAGCTTCACATGGAGGAAACTCCTCATATCTCCTCTCCTCTCATGATGTGGAGGTTAATGATCATGACCCCCCCCTGGATGCCGACACAATGGTCACGTCATCACCCATCGTTAGTGACCCGTCTTTCCGAGGTCACTCTGCGCCCTCCTGGCCCAGCTCGACTTCCTCTTGGCCAATGTTGGCGTCCGGCACGCTTCCCTCTCCCTGGAACAGCTCCTCCATCAGCTGCTCCCCGGCGCTGCCGGCCCGTGATGCCCACAGAGCGGCGCCCTCCCGCAGGCCCAGTGAGCGCAGCAGCCGGGCGTACTCCAAAAACGTAGCCTTGATAAGTTTATGTGCAAACGCAGGTCAAGGAGAACTGGTAACATTTCGTGGCCACAAACACAGCGAGCCAATGAAAGCTGTCATCGCTCAAAAATATTCTTTCATTTAATGTCACACCCTTCAGCTGTCAGCGCGGAGAGACTTGAAGCTACCACACGCTAGATTATCACATCCTACGAATTAAAAGGAGCAACACAATTAAATAAGTGGCAACCAGTGTTGATCCAATGAAGCTGATTAGAGGCACAACTTGATTAACATCAACATGTCCACATACAAACACCTGAATAACCGAGTGAGGAAACATGATGAATGCAGGAGCTTCCACACGGGATAAAAGGGATCACTGAACAGTTTGGTGAGAATAATAATAATAAGAAGAATTTATATGTGGGGACGTTTGCAGTCACCAGATCTTAGACACTATGAGCCTTATTTTTCTTGCCAGTGCAATGCCAGCAGTACCGCACATTCAGCTGAAATACAAGTTTTGGCAGTTTTCTTTTTCTCTGTGATTGTGTGGTTTTTTTTCCTGGCTCCAAACGGACCAGCTTGCATTGAGCTGAGAGGAGTACTGTTATACTGTTAGATAAAATACAAACTACAAGAATGTCAATATCATTGAATCAACAGCTCTCTGAAACAGCTTCGACATAAACAGGTCTTTATCACCTTCATGAAGGGAGGATTTATTGCAGGACCGTTGCATTGACCACAATAGCTTCTCTTTTATCTACATTGCACCGCACTGCGCCTCGTTGCTACTGCCGATGGTCAAGATTAGATGGACACACACACGCTAGTACTTGTGCCTGAAGATTTGCAACTGAGTTTGTGTTCGGGCCCAGTTTATGTTGGTTTTACAATAAATCTGTCACTCACCTGTATTTTTAAAAGAGAACCAAAGCGGATATTAGGTCATATGCTCACTAACTCTGAAAATGAGATATCTTTACTTCTTGAAAGACAACTTGTGTGAGGCAGGAGTTGCTCAGTGATATCCCCTGGCCTCTGATTAGACGGTGGTAAAAAATGTTTTAATATAAATTTTATGACATAGATTAGTCCCAACCGGTCGACTCAGTCAGCATTGACCTTGCAAGGTTCAAGGCTGATTTAGTATTCAGTAGATGCGTGTTGAGAAATGATGATGTTTTATAAATTTGGTAAGAAATGTCAATATTAACACCAGCATTGATGTGTTTCATCAAAGTACAGTCATATCATTTAGTTTATAGCTCAAACAACTTCCGCCAATCAGACAAGTTGCAGTTTACTAGAGTTGTTCCGATACTGATACCAGTATCGGAAATGCGTCTGATACTGCCCAAAATTTGGTATCGACGAGTACACCAGTTTATACACCGATCCGATACAATCATTTATTAACTTAAGGAAAAAATCAACTTGTTTAACCGGAAATCAATTGTTCTTGGCCGCTCCAAAGACAGTAGGCTTCACTGTGCTGTCGCCCTGGATGTATCATGGCTGGCACCGGCAACTATTACAGTTTTAGAGCAGCGGAGAAGAACTGATTGCAGGTAATTTGTCACGTGACGATAGCAAACAAAAACACACTAGCACCGCGCTAGTGGAGAGTGCGGATCGGCCGCAAGTTCCGGTATCGGGAAGGAAAAAATGGTCTTGGAACATCTCTACAGTTTACATCCATGTCTGTCCAAAATGTCATCACTTCATTTTATCCTACTAGACATTTGTGCGAAATTGTTGAGTTATGGCCAAAAACGTGTTTTGTGAGGTCACAGTGACCTTTGACCACCAAACTCTAATCAGTTCATCCTCGAGTCCAAGTGGACGTTTGTGCCAAATTTGAAGAAGTTTCTGAGATATCGTATTCACAAGAATGGGACGGACTGACTTAAAAACACCGCTGTCAGCAGCGCAGAGGCATAAATAAGTAGTATGTGGTAAAGTGTGACCAACATATACTGTATAATTTTGTTCTATATGTCTTTGAACAGAAGTTTGCATGTTCTCCCCGCGTTAGCGTGGGTTTTCTCCGGGTTTTCGGTTTCCTCCCACAGTCCAAAGACATGCAGGTTAGCTTAATCGATGACTCTAAATTGCCCGTAGGTGTGAATGTGAGCGTGAAAGGTTGTCTGTCTCTGTGTGTCTCAGCCCTCTCATAGTCAGGCGACCCGTCCACGATGTACCCCGCCTGCCCTCCCCCCCCCGACCCTGAATAGGATAAGTGGTTACAGATAATGGACGGAAGTCTTTGATCAGTGATACAATATATGTGATACAATAAGTTTTCTTATGAGTCTGCGGCATAGCTGAGTTCTGTGGAGCTTTAAAAGTGGCCTTCATTGTGAAAAAGCTCTCTGCTATCGAGTGCACGTCTGTAGTGGAGATAGAGAGAGTTAGCAGGGGAGCTACCTCTGGTTGTAAGTGGCCCTCAGAGTGCAGTAATGGGTTTTCGAAAAGGATATTGGACGAGTCGTTGGCCTCCATCACCCCGTGCTGCAGACAGGCTTCGATGAAGAGGGCGGCGCGATCAAAGTGCCTCATACTGCCCAGCAGATGGAAGGAGGAAGAGAAAGACACAGGCAGAAGGAGGTGAGAGCTATTGTCAAAAAAACAGCATCATCCCTGCCTCGATGTCTGTGATCCTAAATCATACATCATCCCGGTCGTCCTCTTGCTGCTCTAACTCTCTGAGCTTTTACCGCCAGAGGCATCTCAGAACACGAGCTGTCAAGGAGGAGGACGAGTAGACTAACAGCGAATTGATGCTGAGGTAAAAGATACGAGGTCAGACCATACCATACACTCCAGTGTTTGTGATGGGGGATGAAAAGAAGAGGAGGGCAAAGGAGAGGAAGGTCACGCAGAAAAAAGTTACAGGGTAAATACATTTTATAAAATCAAATTTTGAAGGGGAATCTCAATTTTCGAGGATAAATTGTGAAACAGGATATTTGCATGGATGTATTAGTGTGGAATGGAATGAATACAAGACAGTGAATTACAGGGTTTGTGTTTCTCATTTCAAAATTCAATACTTTTCAAGACCTCAGTCTTAGACGATGCCAAACTCTCGCACATTTTTTAACATCTGAATACATAAATATATATTCCTGGTTCTTACCTGTTGAGCATCTCTCCTACTTTGTAAAAGCAGCCCAGGGAGAGCAGCACCAGGATGGCTTTGGATTTCTGGTTGACCTGCGGGGAGCACAGGTGCTCTGCCCAGCGCTTCAGCACATCTGAGCTCTCTGCTGGGGTCAGACGCACCTGCAGACACACACACACACAACATGCAAGGCACTGAAACTCCAACTGCTTCAAACTGTCTTTCTTAGTGGAAAATTGTATGTACACAGTGTAAGAACATGGTTGTGTCAATCGATCAATTAACAATCACTGCATAAGTGTTAAAGTACATTTTTATAATCTCCTTACAATTACAAATAGAAAATATAAAAACTAGGGCCGTCAATCGATTAAAATATTTAATCGCGATTAATCACAAATTAATCACACATTTTTTATCTGTTCAAAATGTACCTTAAAGGGAGATTTGTCAAGTATTTCATACTTCTATCCACATGGGAGTGGGCAAATATGCTGCTTTATGCAAATGTAGGTATATATTTATTATTAAAACAATGACAAATATTGTCCAGAAACCCTCACAGGTACTGCATTTAGCATAAAAAATATGCACAAATCATAACATGGCAACAGGCAACAACAGCTGTAAGTGTGTCAATGTGCTGACTTGACTATGACTTGCCCCAAACTGCATGTGATTATCATAAAGTGGGCATGTCTGTAAAGGGGAGACTCGTGGGTACCCATAGAACCCATTTTCATTCACATATCTTGAGGTCAGAGGTCAAGGGACCCCATTGAAAATAGCCATGACAGTTTTTCCTCACCAAAATCTAGCACAAGTTTGGAGCCTGACAAGGTAGTGTGACATGGTCGTACCAATGGATTCATTAGGGTTTCTAGTTTCATATGATAACAGTATCTTCACTCTAGCTTCATAACTGAGCCCGCTACAACCTAAAAATCGCAAGTTTAAATATTATACATTTGCGTTAATGCGTTATTATCGCGTTACCTTTGACAAACCTAATAAAAACTCAAGCAAACACATACACAGTATGTACACAGTTAGCACCAGCCCACCACCCACATGCCCACACACTCAAAAACTATCCAAACATTACCACAGTATCTGATGTTTCCTGGTGATGGACGCCGTCATGCTGAGTTACCTTAGCCAGCCAGGCGGCGCGGTTCCACTCCCCGTAGGTCTGCAGGTAGCGGCAAGCATCAGCCGCCTTGTCAATCAAACACAGCAGCTGTACTCCCTCTGACAGACAGCGAAAAGGGGGGGAGACTTTGTTCAAGGATGTGAGATGGAGAGATGATGGCCTATCACTACGCAGGGTGGCAAACTCTGACTCAGACACCGGTGTGATGATTTCCTTTACACACTGTAAATCTGCCGACTGTAGCCACACTCATTATGCGAACATTTTAATCGATATGCAGGTTGGTGAGACTGCACTGTTTTTTCAGGTGATTACTAGCCGTAACCTTTTTAAAACCTTTATAAGTTCATAGTCGAGTTCATTTAAAGGCCTGAAGAATAGATGAATTATTTAAAGATATTTTAAGGGCCTTTCAAGGCTGCAGACACCCACATAATGAATGCTGCTGGTACTCATTAAAATAAGAGCAGAGAAGGTTGCTAACTGTTATCAGACATAGAGGAACAGTACCTGCTAGCTTGCCGTTGGCGATCATGTTGGTGGCCACTAGCTTGATGGTGGACTGCGAGGGGCCCGAAGAGGTGATGGTGGTCACCAGGCAGGCCTTGAGTGAATCACAGTAGTAGCTGGAGTTGTCTGCGCTCGTCTCCAACAGCAACTGCACAGCTCGGTCCGTCTGAGAGCGACAACAAAGAGGTGATGTAGTGGAGAGAAAACAAGGCAGCGGCAGCTCAGCCAGGTAACCACCGTGTGAGCCGAACGACACGGAGTAACAAGGGGAAATTATGTTCATTATCGTGCTTTTCATCTGGCGTAGACGGAGGCTCAAGCTCGCGCTCGGGTCAGCTCGAGCTGGCCTCGGCCTGTCTGCCTATTGGAGGACTGACTCTCCAACACACAGCCGGCTGATTGCAGCCCGTGATTAGAAGGAGAGTGGTGACATTGAGAGGGGAGAGAGGTGACTCCAATCCCAACAGGCTGAGACGCCGGGGAGGACAGAGGCAGCAGTTATCGTCCATCTTTCTGGCTCCACAGCACCAATATGACCTGTTTACCATTATGGCAATAAGCATATATGCCGGTAGGTATGGAGTGTGGAGGTGTTAATGTGTGTGTGAGAGAGAGAAGGGTGGTATATAGTCTGAAAACTGCAAGTAAGAAAGACGGAGAGAGATTGTACAATCGGTGTCACATTTATCTTTTGAATTATCTAAAGGATGTTACAGCTAAAATCAAAAGCTAAGAATTAATCCATTCATGTGTGAGGGGAGATTATGTTATAGTATGCTAGCCCAGTGGTTTTCAAAATGGGGTCCGGGGACCCCCAGGGTCTATTTCACAACAATGGGTTTATTTCACAACAATGACCCGCTAGCTGTACATTATCCCTTACATATTTTCACTATAATTCCATCCATAAGTAGCATAATAACAGAATATCATGTGCAATATTTCTCTTTATTACTTTTTCCATATCATTTCCAATATTACTGTCTTAATATCATGTGCACAATATTACTTTTCTATTTTAGTTTACTTTTTTTTTTTACTAAATGCATCTTATTTTTTATTGTTATTCTATTAGGCTCTGGTGTTAATATTACTTCTTATACAATTTATATTTATTACTCTGTTGTGTTTTTTATTCTTATGTTGTAATTTTTGAGCAATCTCTGGCAAAAGAATTTCTCTCTTATGACTATTTTGGTTATAGGTTTCATACACTTTCTGTAATAAAACATCTAAAAGCAAAAATCCTCTCACACGGGGGACTCTGGGACAAAATCTTATCAAATGGTTTAATTTGCATCAGTTTCGAGGTCCCTTGACGTGAAAGAGTCTGGGAATCACTGTGATAACAACCACAAAAGACATGTGTGATGAATCCCTCTGTCATTTTGTTTATCTGACTCTTATCTATCATCACTCCTATCTGATGTGAATGCAACATGTATCTGCAGCCTCCTTGCAGACATCATTGTGTGAGCAGTGTGAGTAGTGCAGTACTTACCTGACCCAGCAGGAGGAGCTGGTCAGCACATTTCTTAGTGTGCTCATAACTGGAGCGCTTCACCTCCTGCAGGTGAACCCGATCCAACTGGAACTTCTGTTGAGCAGTAAAGGTGGAGACACAAGTTACTGTTTTATTTGTTGTTTTCATAGATCCATGGTCCAACCTGGTACATGTGTGTGTGGAGGAGAGAGACAGAGATGGATAGATTATTGGACATTAGACGAGTAATGACGAGCAAAAAAGACATAGAGGACAATTATAGAGTGCAGAGATGGAGAATGTAATAATAAAGTCTTTAAAATATTCAGGAGTTTTCGCAGTGTTTCTGGTGCCAGAGTTTCCCTTACTCATTATTGGTGCCTTTTCCCTCATTATTTCATTACATGCTCCCTGATGGGAGATCAGATTTTTTTTTTCCAGTGAGGGAGGCATGAAACATGAAAACAGCAATAGATATTTCAGAGTATGAGTTTTTATATGAGGACTAGAGGGGGAGGATGACACAACAAGGGGAGAGATAACAGCATAGTAGAAAATTAGTTATATAGGCTGTGTGTGTGTGTGTGTGTGTGTGTGTGTGTGTGTGTGTGTGTGTGTGTGTGTGTGTGTGTGTGTGTGTGTCTGTGTGTGTGTGTGTGTGTTCATCTATATCTGACACAGCTTTACTTTTTTTGCACTTTATTATGATGAATTCTTCTGTGAGTCACTCGCAGCCGTGGGCATAAATCCTTGCCGAGATACCAAAATGAGTTTAGTAACTGTATGCTCTGTATCGGAGTCTTGGATATTAGTAATTGCAGTCAGGCTGCTACCACTGATGCTGTTTTATGACAACAGGAACCAAATGTAGCTGCAGACTGTCTGAGTAGCGCTCTGAAAGTCTGAACTTTGTGATCACTGCGAGGCCCCTCATTAACAGGGTTTCACAAAAACAGTAGTAGTGCATAATACATAAAAATAACAACCCGAATAGCACTCAAAGAAAAAGAAATATGTGAGATGTTTCAATGGGACAATTATAATCTTAAAGTCCATTTACATTCTTCTACTTCAAGCTTCAATGCTAGCTAGAAACTACTTGACATTTTTCTTAACAGGCTAATCGTCTTTCATCAGAAAAGGTACACGTTCTTCGCACTCCTCTGCTTCTTTGGGTATATCGATGTAGCCTTGTGGGGATAAAAAGGCCAGACGTACCAAAGAATGCCTGTCTTCACTTGCACAGTGTGCCAACTTTTTAATTACCATCCACAGTTTTGTTTTCAAACTATTCCTCTAAACTAAAGTCTGCAGAGGTATTTGCTGCAGCCTGGACAACGTGTGGGTACATCACAAGTTAACTACCAAGAACGAAAAAACCTTCGCATTCACAATGGCGACATAAAGGTGGATGTCTTTTGTGGCTGCCATGTTGAGCAGCAGAGTGATGCGGGTAGACACAGCAGAGGAGGAGGACCAATCAATGAGCATCTTCCGAAGAAACTTTTCTCTAACACTCCTCAGAACAAACTGGGTCGATAATTAAAGTTAGAAAAAAACCCAGGAGATTCAAGGTATTGTTTATAAGAGCCATCAGCAAGACGCATTGATCCGAGCAACGACACGGCACAAACAAGAGAGGGTTTTATTAATTGAGCGTGTCCCGGCACGGGCGAGAATCACAGGAGGAAATGTTGGGGGAATTAAATGTTAGTGAGGACGAAGTGAAGATAGATATTTGACCTCAAAGGCTTAAAGATGTGAGATGCTTCCCTTTAAAGACCGGGGCTTAGTGAGACAACAGTGGAGATACACAATGTCACTGATAATGGGATGTACTGTGTGACCGGGGCGATGTTGTTGACACTGTGGATGCCGAGGCACAGCCTGGTGGGGGTTTGTTTGTGCGTGGTCGGACTTGAGCATGGTCTCTGGATGACTCCTACGGGGATTGTGTAATGTTGACTGCTGGGATCATGTATTTGTCTCTATTGTGTCGGTTTACCAAAGGCAACAAAAACAAGCGAAAACTTCTTCTCTTGTTTCACTTACCTGGAAGTAAGAGCTCTCGCACAGGTAGTCGTGGCAGATGTCCAGGTGGTTCTGAGGCGACGACTGGGCTCCTTCACTTTGGGACTTACCCTCTGCAGTGGACACACTTAGCTGGCGAGCCTGGGCAAACGACTGGAGGTAGTGGGACGCCACTGTCCAGAAGTGAAGATCCGACTCGTCCCCGAAGAGCCTGCGGTTTACCACAACAACGCATCAGCTGGGCCCAGAGAGGATAACGTTCTCTCTCTGTTAGACGTTTGTCAAGTTCTGCAGTCCGAACCAACGTGGTGGTTCTTCTAGTAGTTTGCTCACTAATGACCGTAGATCCTGTATCTCACAGCCCACGCCTCGCTCTTTCAGCTCCCCTCCACCCCCTCTCCACATCCTTCTATCTTTTCTTCCCTTGTTTACTTCCCTCGGCCTGCTTTTAACATATCTGCACAGGCACACGGCTGTTGCTAGGTTACCCTGCCACATTAACAATGGCATGGGAAGTTGGACGGCCGAATGTAGAGACGTAATGATGAGCTCGGTCGTAGTATTCGCTGTACAAAAAGGGTCCTTGGAAGAGTTTCCAGGTAAATCATGGCTTTAATAACAGGATGCAAACGGAGAGGGGAGGTGAATTACATTTCAACTCTCAGACTGGCTGTTCTAGATTTGTCAGACGCTCGAGGGAAATGAGAACTGGAGCAGAGATGAGATCAGAGTTGCTGACACCAGCTCTCATGTCATGCTTTTTTTGTGGAGATACTGAGTCACGGCTCTACAGTTACAGCAAAAATAAATCCTGTTATTTTGGCAGATCATTTGACTGTTTTAAAAGCGAAATCATTCAACTTGCTTCATAATATTACATCATCTTGTTTATCTTTCCCAATTACATTACATATTCTGAATTAAGTCAAATGTAAAAATAAATAAATAAGTAAGTTACATTTTTGTATTGATATTAAAACAACAGTATACCATTACGTACAGATTTCTATAGAGAAATCACTCCTTATCCATATAATTATGTCTTGCTAATTACATCCTGATCAATCAGTAGTAGCCCGTAGGGGTGTAAAGATCCATCGATCTGGATCGATTTAATGATCAAAGATCGAATATATCGATGCAAAGTGAAAACATCGATAACTATCATCATCTTTAAGATACGCCCTTATTTTGAAATTTTTAACAGATAAAAACATTTGTACTACTTAAACATGAGAAATTTGGCACTTTATAGTGAACAGGATGTCTATATTTATTATTTTCACTAAAAAGAATAGATAGTTTTTTCCTTTAAATGTCTAGAAGAGCCCAGTAATAAAACTGTCAAATCACTCTTTAGTTGTTTTTTGTGAGTTGATATAAATGTAACTGATTTAATGGGCATATGATATCCTCTCATATCGATCGCAGGCCCCTGAATTGAATCAAATCAAAATCACATCGTGGCAGACATCAGCAAATATCGTGTCATTGTCCAAAGAATCAATATAACAGATCGTATCGTGATGAAACTTGTGATTTACACCCCTATTAGCCCAGCTGGGCTTCAGATCATTATAACTCACTCTACTGCCTAAACTTAGTCATACAAACAGATAGGAAGACATTAGCAGAAGCAAACATATGGAGTCAAACTAGTTTAACATGTGTTTCTGCGTTTACAGTCATATTTTGATGATAAAGGGGAAGGGTGTTCCTGGAAGAGTGCCATCCCACTTCCAGGATAGCAGCTGTTTGTTTGAAATGTGTTATTTTACTGCTTATAGAAACTTTTGTTGGAGCTCAGTCACTCAGAACTTCATGACTCTTTGCCATAGGTGTCTGAATGTTAACAAAATAATCATGCTGGGGCACCAGTAAACCCTCCTGGGCACAGGACAACAAACAGTGGGGACTCCGTGCTGAGGTTTAACTCACCGTGAGACCAGGAGGCAGCGCTGCAGCAGGCTGAGCTCCGGGTCCTGTAGCACACTCTTCATATCACTGGGGAGCCAATCAGAGACAGACAATCAGAACACAGCGAGAGCCAATTACACTTCTCAAACACAACGGGCCTGGTGTGGCTGTTACAAGAGGCTCCTCTTATCTGTCAACCCGCAGACTACACGCTCTTTGGGCCTGCTGTCTAAACACAAAGGACCCTGGGACTCATTGCAAGCCCAAAACACATAAACAAAAACTGTCACTTGGCAAACACACACATACCAACATCTGATTGTTGCCGTTTGCATCACGACACGAGTATAAGTATTCTATTTTGAGCTACAGTGTGAAACCATTACCATTAGAAGGTGCAATAACTCACTTAGACAAGGAGTTGAGCTGCTCCTGGATCAGGCCTTTTATCTCGTCTTTCTCGTTGTAGTCTCTGAAACAGACAGAAGGATCAATCTCAGTCAAACGGCTCCTCGCACGTCTCCCTAAAATAAAACCTGACCTGACATCAAAAGGGAAGCCGAGAAGCTGCTCGTTAAGAGGAGTCGATCTGTGGTGTCGGGCAGTAACAGATAATTCTATTCTAACATTTAAGCTGAGGTCAGGCAGCATCCCACGAGGCGAGCTCTGCTAATATACAGTAGCTGCCCGACTTATGATAAGGCAGCTGTGTGTTTAATGGAAGAAACCACTGAGGACTCACTTAAATGGGGCATAATTACATCAGGGTTTAGTTAAACACCGATGTAGCCACCTGAAACAGAATCAACTAGAATTACCGCCTTGTATGTCCCCGCCAACCCGTTATGGCCAAAAACGTGTTTTGTGAGGTCACAGTGACCTTGACCACCAAAATCTATCTGAATCTCGGTTCATCCTTGAGACCAGCTGGACGTTTGTGCCACATTTGAAGTAATTCCCTCCAGGCGTTCCTGAGATATCACGTTAAATGGTACGGACCCGAAAAACATAATGCCTCAGGCCACGTCTGTCGCCTGCACGGAGGCATAAAAATAAAACTGCTCTCCAAGGGCGGCCTCTATTTGCTCCCATGTTGACTTGTTTACAAAGATGAGTTGCTTATAAATTGGTTATTTTTTTTAATGAAGGTAATAAACTGAATGCTTGGGTGGTTTGCAGAGATGGTATGCTGGTATAGGAGAAAACAACAAGGCAATTCTTATTATTATTTTATCGATTCTGATTCAGTCTTTCAAATCTCATTACTTACGAATTGCTTTCTATTTCATATATTACTAAACGCAATTACCTTAGATTAGATCTTTAGATCATTCCTGCCCACAACTAATTGTAGTTCGCAACTTCAAACTGAACTAAAATCAGCCTCAAATCCAAAGTGAAACTGTTTTAAATCGGGATGTAGGGCAGGGCGATATGGAGAAAATCAAATATCACGATATATTTGACATAATATCTCACTATCGATATTGGGACGATGTTGTAGGCTTGACTATCGGTGCTTTCACAAAATATTTACACAATGAGATTTTTGATAAATAATCATCAGTAATGTGCATATAATGACAAAGTGGGTAAAGTCTGGTAAGTTCAGAAAATTACATCACTTTACTGTAATACAGCCTTTAAAACCAGGAAAAGACAATACTTATGCCATATTATGATATTCAAAATCTAAGGCGATATTTAGTCTCATATCACGATATTGATATAATATGGCATTATTAAGGTTTGACCAAGATCCCAATTCAAGTGATTCATGTTTCTGGTGAAACTGAGACTAATCAGCTTGAAAATGAGTCTTCATTAAAACCAATATGGCCAAACATCTTTAAATAAAAATATATTTGGCAGCTAAAAACCTCTTCATACTCATTTCTTGAGATTTGAATGACCTACCGTATGCGGTGAGGAGGTCGGTCTGTGACGCAAGTAAGCTTAAGAAAAGACTGACAGTATGTCTTCATCAATGTGTAGTACGCAAGTTCAAGTGCAGTTTAACCTTAAGCAGCTCTGCTCAGTCATTGATGCACGCTGTGCGGATATCAATAATTGAGTCTACTGGCCCCAATCAATGTGCTGCTGTGATTACTTGCTTGCAACAGCTTGCTTTAGGGATACACATGGGTGCCAGTACTTGTTTTTTATTTTACAGATGGAACTACAATTCACTACAATAAACAGAGGATCGGACTAGTCGTTACAAAGAATTAAACACATTGGCAGCCCTGATATTGATTTTGAAGACTGGCTCTGGGCATCTCGAGCAGTGAAAAAGTTTGCTCACATATTGCTTATAAAAGATCTTTGCTGGTGCATATTCTCCAAGTATTCACTTTTTTCTGGGAGTTCTTGGGTTCATCCCACAGACCGAAGACATGCAGGTCAGGTGAAGTTGAAAACTTAAACTTCATAAACTGTCTCTGTGTTAGCCTTAGTAACACTCCTGACATCATAAGAGGAGATGATTTTAGAGTGGACACGTGTATGGTGACTTACTCAGAGTTGAGACTTACACTTGAGTGATGTCCATGGTGAAGGTTCCTGACCAGGGCTGCAGCAGGAGGAAAGCCTTGAGAGTGAAGGCAGCTCGGGGCAGCAGCAGGTAAGGACACCACACTGGATCTGAACATATTCCCCACAGATCAGAGAGAACACAATATTAGGCCACGGCTGTTCATCATGAGTAGTATTTAGGGCTGTTGAAGGTAACGCGATAATAACGCTACAAACTTACGCTAAATTTTGGCGAGGAAAAACTGGCGTGGCCATTTTCCAAGGGGTCCCTTGATCTCTGACCTCAAGATATGGGAATGAAAATGGGTTCTATGGGTACCCACGAGTCTCCCCTTTACAGACATGCCCACTTTATGATAATCACATGCAGTTTGGGGCAAGTCATAGTCAAGTCAGCACACTGACACACTGACAGCTGTTGTTGCCTGTTGGGCTGCAGTTTGCCATGTTATGATCTGAGCATATTTTTTATGCTAAATGCAGTACCTGTGAGGGTTTCTGGACCTATTTATCATTGTTTTGTGTTGTTACTGATTTCCAATAATAAATATATACAAATATTTGCATAAAGCATATTTGTCCACTCCCATGTTGATAAGAGTATGAAATACTTGACAAATCTCCCTTTAAGGTACATTTTGAACAGATAATGTGCGATTAATTTGAGATTAATCGTGATTAAATATTTTAATCGATTGACGGCCCTAGTAGTATAACATCATGTGTCATTATGTACTGCAATGGGTACTTGGATAGATATTTAAAAAAAAGCATATCATTTCTTAAGCATTAAGCTTTTATCCAATCCTCTCCTCAAAATCCTTTATGCAATTTTCTTTCATTCCTTCACGCTCTTCGCTCCCTGGCTCACCGGTCAGGTCTTGTTCATCCATGCGGTAGCTGGCGGACTTCATGGCCATCTCCAGCACTCGGATACAGCCGTCGTCAGAGGCCAGCACAACCTTGTCTGACGTGCACCAGTCGATGTCTAGGATGCGGTAGTTCACGTTGCGCCCGATCCGCATGCTGCTCACCATTTGGACCTGCAATACGGGAGGGTCAGGGTAGTTCATCTCAAACTGTCACCTTTAAGCTTCTTTTAAAGCATCTGCTCTAGGGAAATGGTGGGAAATGAACCACTTCTCTACAAAATTCAAAAGGAGAAAGACACAATATGTGATGATCGAAAGCAGAGGATGGATGCAACTGTAAACTAATTTATTTTGAGTGTAGCAGGACACAGAATGGGAGACTCAGTGGACAAACAGGCTTTTCAGAAGATGTTCTACAAAACCTCCCTCTCTCTGGCTTTTTATGGGGATGCATGGGAGTGAGTGTAACCCAGCTGTCAGCAGAGCGCTGAAGCATTTCGGATATCTCTCCTGCTTTTCCTCTCCTCCCTCATTCTCTCCTGTTCCTCCCTCATTCTCTCCAGCCCTCTGCAGCTTGATCCATCTGCCGTCTGGCTTTTACGATTGGGGACTGAAAACTGTGTCTTATCTCAGCTCCCCTCAAGAAAACACATCCCTCCACCCAGACAATAGTGCTCCAGTGGGACCCTCTCCCTCCACCTCATGCTGCTTAAAACACCAGAGCATCTATCTGTGTCTACATCCATCTGCTTTTCAATTTTTTCTGTTTGCTGGATAAGCTAACAAATATTGCGGTGTGGATACAGATAAACAAAAAAAAGAGTCCAGTCTGCGACGTTAGATCAAATGATGAATTGGAGCGCAAACTAGCCCGAAGGATTCTTAGATGAGGTGAAATGAAGACGGTGCAGAGAGAGGACTTTCAGGATGATGACGACTTTGGTAAACAAAGTTAAAGAGGAAACATGTCGTTTGCAGGGACCAGGATCATCCATCCTGCTGTGGTTGAGCTTATATATGTCAGTGGAAGCTTGTAGGGCTTGTGTATGTGCACAGTACACTGTAATGATTCTTTAATACAACAGGACAATTACAGCGGATACACTATTACCCCAGCGTTAGTTTCAGAGAGGACATTAGTTAAATACACCCCACTACAATACTGTAGTGCTTCAGTGATTACGGTGCTAACACATTAATCCTGCCACAGTAAATCTATTGAAATGTAAACCACTGCTCTGAACTTGCAGACTGTTGCAGATTTTTTTTTTATGTGAGTTATGCAGTGCGGTCAGGTGATGCATGCTGGGAGTTTATAATGTGTTAAAACGAACCAATCAATTTTATCATAATGACAACTGGTGGCAACTGCTGAGAGCTAGTGTGTGGAGCCTCACCTCTTTGGTGTCCCAGACCTCGGCTCCATCTGTGTACATGACCAGCAGCTTCTGGTTGCCCTTCCCCGGGGCGAAGCGGATCTTCTTCACCCAGCCACGATGTGTTGGTATTCCCCTGAAAGCATCAGCAGCATTGGTCATTGATTTTTTTCCCCTTCCTACCCCACAGTCATTTCTTTCTCGTAGGTTTTTAAAAAAAAGTAAGAAATATCAGCATAGACGATCGATCCATGAACATTCTGGGCATAAAAAAATGTATTTAAAAAAAGAATCAAAATTAAACAAATCCCAATGAAGCACAAATAAATGCTTTGGAGAATTGTAGGTAGTGATGTCTTATACTGTAGGTGGTACAGTGTAGTAAGAGACCTAAAACTTGCATTAAAAAAAAAGTTTAGCTGTTACCTGGATAAACGAGCTTTGAGGTCCCAGAAGTTGAGATTACCGTCAACGTCCCCGAGCACCAGAGTGTCACCTTTCCAGGCAATGCAGGCGATACTACCCATACTGCCCTGCAACACAGGAAGAATGCATATATTCAGTGAGAGGAGCGAGAGGAAAAATAAGAAAGGACAGCGGCACATGCTCAACGATTCACAATTAATTCATGCATATTATGTAAACCTCAAAATTAAAAGTTTTGACGGTATGTCTTGTTTTTAAGCATCTTGCCTGTGTGGATTATTTTCTATTATTTACAAACGCTAAATTATAGAGCAAGAATTTCACTACTATCTAGTAGCCGTTACTGTGGTTGTACCCTTCAAGTACTACTTGAATTTCCCTCGGGATCAATAAAGATACTATTTATCTATCTATCTACTGACATAGCCCGTGTCCATCTTTGAAAATCATCACAAGTCCATGATCATCCTCCACATAATTTGAGGATAGACATAAAAATAAAGATGTTATGATGTTAACAAGTCTCCTCTTTAAAGCTAAGGTCGGTAATCTTGAGAAATTAGCAAGAGTACGCTAAATTTTAAAAATGATCCAACCGAAAAACCCAGCCCATTGTTGCCAACTCTTTTCCAATGAAAGTAGCTAACAGCACTAGCTCCAAAAGTCCCTAAATCTAGAGAGAAAGTCGCCAAGTCGGAAACACTGAAAGCCCGTCGCTTCTGGCCTCCCTCCAAAGCCACTCCCCCAAATTATCATTATGAATGTAAACATATCATAATGAACATGAACAACAAACTATTGTCAGTACTTACAGCTGTTAAGCTAGCAGCAAGACTCTGGTGACGCGCAAGCAAACAGGCAGGCCGTTCAATCACTTCATTCGGGCCGAATAAAATGATTGGACGGGCTTATTACAGTCCTGCAACAACCACAGGTACTGGATTTTTTTCTTTTTCTTTTTTGTCAGACTATTTGATATATTGATTGCTTTCGGGATGTAATGAGAATTTCAACAAATATAACGAGATGAAGATGATTATCAACCCTAGCTTTAATACAGCCGATCAATAGTTAGTTAAAAAGTGCAATCCCCAACAGCATAAAAACTGCCTTTTCCCTCTAATATAAAAAAAAAAAAAATCATACTCTCTGGCAGAGTGGGAGACGGCACAACATCTGAGGTTAAGTGAGGCTGCGCCACAAGACAGAGTGCTTATGTGAAGACATAAAGCGTCAGCTCACCTTCAGCGTGTACCCAGTGAATGATAGGACAAAACTTTTTAGGAAAGTTTCTGTAAGTTCCCTGACAGAGATATGAAGATCTTCCATCATCCTGAAAGGACTGTAAAACCTTTGAGGTATGCAAATCTTTGAACAATGAATCTGTAGCTGTCACAAAGATAAGGCTTTAAAATCCCCAGGTAAACCTCCAGTGTCTGTCTGTGCGGTCGGTGTGAATAGATGCAGGGAGTGAGCCGGCAAAACACAGGCTGTCTAACAATCCAATCTGCTGCTCAGGAATGGACTTGAGAGAATTTGATATGCTACGGTGGCTTTGCTATAGGAACACTAGATGATGAATTTGCCATTTTGAATGGAAAAAAAATGGAGTGTTAGTGATAAGGTATGAAATTGTGCTGAGTTCATTGATAGATGTGAGCCATCAACAACAAACAACAGAAGGTGCCATCCACTCTGTAGCATGACTCAGCTCGACAAAAGTCACAACTACTGTAGATAATGAGTCCAATAAAGTTCCTGGAGACAAAGTTTTCAAACAGACTACTCAAACAATAGCTTACATTTGATGTTACTCTGGGGAAAAATGGATGCTTGGGTTATAATACAAACAAATCCAAGTGAAACAAGAAGCATCCTCCCTGTCATACTCAATAACCAGCCTGTAGAAAAAGTTTTAAATAATTTAAATGCAATTATTAATCAGACCCTAACTTTTAATGAGAACACACAGAGCATTTTTAAGAGAGCCAGTCAGCGATTGTTTATAATCAGGAAGCTGAGGAGCTTTGGTGTTAGAAATGGCGTAGAGAAGCCTGGTTGAAAGCCTTTTATCATTTAACAAAACAGCATGGTACGGCAACTTGAGTGCAAATAGCAAAAACAAGCTCTCCAAGATGGTTAGTTATTGCAGGGAAGGTGATTGGCAAGTCACATAAACAACTCTGCAATATATTTGACAGTGCTGTACACTGCACTGAACTCAGAATGACTGAACCAGGGAACACTTGTTACTTTATACGATATGCTCTCTTTTACTATTTATATAACCTGCTGCTACCTCCCCATTGCACTATTGTGTACTGTATAATTTGTATGTTTTAATGGTGTGTTGCGTTATGTGTACTGTATGTAACTTTGCTGTATTTGGAGAAGCCAAAGACCAATTTCCACTGAGGTGGACAATAAAGTAAGAGAGTAAGTTAATAAGTAAGTAACTAAGTAAGAAAGAAATGGTTCCTTCAAATGAAACTCGTGAGCTTGTGTTTACAACATGGGAAGTCATGTACACAATATGCTTGGCGTTCATGTGGTTAAGTCGTAAGAACACCGCTGCTAAGCAACCGCAATATTAACGTTACTGTCGTGTGTAGAACTATTTAGCAAGCTAGCAAGTGGGTAACATAATGCAGGAAATGCAAAGGCATAATGACAGAGGAAAAAGATGAGGCCGCTGGGAATATCAACATTTTCCTCAGACATATTATAAAATTACGAAGAAAAATAATATACGACTAAAATGACAATATATTAACTTATTATGCACCCAAAAATGAACTTCCATGGCCTCCGTCATTTCTGAAAACGTCAACAAACACGTCACAAGTTGTGAACTTGGAGCTTTCAGAAACTTTCCTCACGACACCATTTGAAGGCGCCATAAGTAAGAAAATAAGTAAGTAAGAAAATAAGTAAATAAGTAAGTAAGTCAGTAAGAAAGAAAGAAAGAAAGAAAGTAAGTGAGGTCGGTCGGTCTGTCTATCTACACACTTTTCTTTAATCAACAATCAAAGGGCTCTTTGTTAGCTGTGACACGTCGTCTTGTAAAGTAAAAACTTCCTGCTGCTATGATTTTACCACCGCATCTTGTAGTCATCCAGGTGAAAATAAAACCTGTCTTCAGTAATAGCTTGTTTCAGCTTACCAGCCGGGCCACTTTGCTGTCACAGCAAATTAATAGCTACGTCACTGTGAGCTACTTTACAGGTAAATCCAGTAATAGTTTCAGACTGAGTCACGCTGTGAACCAGTGGAGAGAACACGTGCAAAACACTATCTGGGACAAACTGATGGCACACGCACAAATCAAACACATTCAGTGGACTGTTTGTTCTCTACAGCAAAAAGAAAAAGGTTAATCTGGCAGAAAACATCAAGCTGCAGCACATTAGGTTGAACACTTTTTTGTTGTGGAGCCAACATGTATATCATCCCCCACACAAGCTGAAGGACACAGGATATAGAGAGGGAGTGATGGCTTTTACTTTAGAGAGGAGGAAACTGTGCAGACGCTGGCTAACAACCAGAAAACAGTGTTCCTTTTGAGCTCCGAAATGAGTTAAAAATGTTGACACAACGCAGATGTTTGATCACAAAAACAGTGAAATAATCCATGTGTAACATCGTTTAATTCTCTTTGACACTGAGAGAGAATAGTACATGTTGCAAAAAAAGATTTAACCTTTGAACATATGAGAAACGATGCTGGAGCGAGAACAAAATAAGACAGAAAAAAAGACCCCAAAAAAGGGACTTGTCGTTTTTTTTTTTATCTAAATGACTGCACAATGATGGATGTAGTGTGTAAAAGTGAAACACAGTATAAGGGAGAGTGTAGGTTACAATACTGAGGGAGAGTATTGATTAATAGATCTGACAGATAACCGACAGATAAGTACATTTACAGAGAGAAGATAGGAGAGAGTCAGAGATAGAAGTAGTGATAGGAGACACACTGACGTCCGCGGAGAGTAAACAGGGAAAAGAAAAGACAGATTTAGATCTTTGTGTACAGAAAGGATTAACAAAATAAGAAATTGAATGGCGAGTAAGAGATATGAAACAAGTGGGAATGGCTTTGCGCGAGGATCAGTGAGGATGACCTTGAAGTAGTTCGGGAGGATGTGAAGTAAAAAGAGACATAAGAAAGACACACAGTCTCTGAACTCACATCAGGGGGAATTCGTGCGCCATCTTTGACCGTGTTGCCCTCTACGGTGATGTGGTAGACCTGCCCGTCCGTGTCAGTGAATACAAAATGCTCCCTGGCTGAGATGGCTTGGCTGGTCTCTGACTTGCTCTCTGCATCCTGCAAGAGACTGGAGTGGAGAAACATGTCAGGCTTTTTGCACTCTTTCTAGTGTGAAATATTTTGGCAGGACTTGGACATGTTGGTATTCTGCAGCTGACAGTGGTAAGGCATTACCACTATCTTCTAAGTGAGTGATTCCCAACCAGGGGTACATGTACCTCAGGGGGTAAAAAAATAGAAATAATGATTTCATAACAGAAAAAATACATCCAACCTGGACCCTATTTTCCCATGTTTTTGCGTTTAAGTGACTAATAGGGACAACAACTTCTGAGGGAGAGCGCTGTAGACGGCAGGCGCTCACGGGCTGCAATACGGTGCTATTTGGGCAAGCTGGCGCCGTCATTTAAGTCCAATAAGTGCTTGTTTTTCCCATGACAGGCTCTGATTGTTATTATAAGTGTCTGACAACATTATGGAAATTGTCTCGCTCAAGGAGAAGGAGAAGAATAAAAGCTTTTCAATGCCATGGCTGAATATTTGGATGATTTCGACAATATGGATGAGGTCTGTGAATTTGATGGCTGTCCATATTTATTTATTTATAAAGATTTTATTTCTCTGTAGGGTCCTTTCCATAATGTTGTCAGACATTTATTATAACAATCTGAGCCTGTGAGTGGCAAAAACAAACACTTTTAGTGAACGTAACGTTACATTGACGCTGCTCTCTTGCCCTCGCAGCTTGTTTTGCGGCTGCCAGTTACAGTGGTCTCCCTCAATACTGGATCATTTCTAAAATTGTTGTCTCCATTAGTCACTTAAGACACAAAAACATGGGAAAATAGAGTCCAGGTTGAAAAATACTAAAGTTACCCTTTAAATCGGCTTCACTTGAACATCATGTGATGTGATTGTGTGTGAAAACTAGTTAGCAAGTGACCAAAGGTCTTAAAAGTTAGCTAAAAGTACTGGATAAAAGGGTGAAATAGATAAAAGTAGCCCTACAGATGAATTATTAAAATACATAGCTAAAGGTAATGGGTAAATTGTAAAATAGCCAAAAGTAATGGTTAAACACTAGTTGGCTTAAAGCATTGGATAAATAAAAGAAATGACAAAACATAATGGAAAACAGTTAGAAATAGTGAGCTAAAAGTAACAGATAAATGGACAAAGTTGACCAAATTGAGGTAAACATTGACAGTTCAACTATATGAAAATATTGTTCACGTTTATATAATCAATAGTGTTAAATAACATCCAGTTAAAAGTCAAATAAACAAGTTTGGAGCATGACTGGTGGTGTCCTAGGGGCAGGACTGCTCCTAGGACACTCCTGTCATCTGACAGGAGTGTGGAGGTGCAACAGACAAAAAAAAAGGCTCTGATCTAGGCAACGTTTTTCTGCGGCTGGAGAATAGTAGTGGGTTGTTGCCTTGTGCAATCAGATAGTCAATCACTTAAAGATAATAAAGGGTAAAGAAATTGTTTGGAAATTGGAATGATTAACTGTTTTTTTTTTTTTTTTAAATCCAAATTCAATTCCTCACATAGTAGCTTTAACTCTGCCTTGGGGCTTTCTATCCTGGCAAAAGGCTTCCAAGAAAAAAATTGTGAAGCTTCATAACGCTGACCTGATGACTGAAGATTCAACGCTGCTCTGCTCGGCGTCTGACACCGTCTGCCGAGCTATGGCCTCCCTCGCTGCCATCTGCTTCTTCTTCAGACTCTTCAGGTTGTGTGACGGGGACCACTCCTGTTACACACACACACACACACACACACACACACACACACACACACACACACACACACACACACACACACACACACACACACACACACACATATAGGGTTGCAGTTACAGCAACAAACCCAGACAAAGACCCAGACACAAACACATTTGCTGGCATAAACAGAAAACCATCACAGTGCAAAAAGCAGACAGATTGAGACCGGAGGAAAGGGAAGTGATTTGTACAGTAGATGCTCACATAAATTAAAGTAAGGCACATGGGAGAGTCTGTTTTCCCCAGCCTTCCTGTCTAACTGCTGGATCACTGTGTGTGCAGTCTGGTTGACTCGAGGTTGTAATCAATATGGAAATGAGACAGCAATATGGGGCTGGGGGAGGCCAGCATGTATTATTAAGGTTACTGGCGGTTTTTATTCGTGCTGTGGAGATTTTACAGCCCCACTGTAAAGTTTATCCAACATAACTCTTTTTTTTTTATGAGTATTTCTCTGGCGTAATGAAGCCTCGCTTCTTTGCTGAGCTTGGGGAAATTTTTCAGACTAATCTTTCAAATGGCCCACCCCACAGCATACGAGACTAATAACAAAGGGAAGAGTCAACAATGGGTGTTATTACAGCTACGGCACTGTGTTTTTTTAAAGTAAATATTCCAACTGAAGATGTTCAGATATGCAGTTGAGTATATTAAATAAGCAGCCCTACACATTTCTGTTATATTTCACTTTCTACAGTAATTGTTGTATTGTTTTCCTTGTGTTTCACTAGCACCTCAGAAATAAGGATCGGTAAAGGACGCGTTATTTTATTAGTATGTAGATTTGTTGGCAGTACCAATGCAGTAACAGTGGGGAAGTTCTTAGCCATCTCCCGGAGAAGCGTCCCCGTCCTGGCGTCCCACAGCTCCAGGGGTTTGTCTCTGAACACCACCACCAGGTACTGTCTGAGGATGGGCAACACAAACACACACATTCAACCTCAAAACATGCCCACGACCACACTTTAGGCTTTCTTGTGGCTGTTGTATTCAGAAAGGGGTCTCAAAATCTGGTTGCTGTGTGGCTTGGGTGTTTAAACATTGGATGATGAGTCCAAAAAAAAAAAGTTTGTGTGTTCATTTGGCCAAATAAAGTTTTAGATTGATGAATGTTGAGCCTATAGTAAATGCAACAAGGGTGAGTTTTCAAAACATCACTGCTTTGTGTTTGACTCTTAAACCATACTGTAGCGTGTCTTAGGTACACAGCTGTTTATGGCAAGAATAGTAGAGCAGCAGGAACAAGCATTTTTTTTTGCACATACTGTATGAATCCAATATTCAGACTTGTGACCTGAAGTTAGGCATTCTGAATACCCCAGCTAACCCGGGAAAAAGATCTGGCCAGAAATCTGGCTCACCTTCTTAAAAAGCTACCACGCAATTGCTCAAGAGCAAATACATTAACCTTCAGCTGCTGTAGAGGAGAAACAGAATTCAACAGTGCAGAAACACTGAAGCACCATGTTACCCTGTCCCTGTAACTACAACCCCCCCGGCATGTGCTATTATAAGATTGTGATCTATGGCAGCCTGGTTCAAATAAAAAAGATAATCTAGATAAAAAAACAAAAACAATATGATGCACTGTCCAGTAATTCCATATTTTTTCACCTCCTTTTACCCCCTGATATGGTGTGTAGAGTCAGAGTGTAGCACATCATATATTTTACTGTTCATCTTCCAAGACTGCTGCTTAGCTTTTAAAGCGAGTCTGTGCAACTTCTGCTGAATAGCAGTCACTGCAGCGACAAGTGACAGTTTATGGAATAATACTAAAAGCTGTTTAGCATTTAGCTACAATCCTAAGCTATTGTAACAGTAGGTACAGTAAGTCAGCAAACTGACACAGTAATGTACGTTACACAGCAATATTTACCTTGACTTTGCCAATAATAGCTAACATTAGCTTATAACAGACCACACAAGAGCAAGCAAGGCTGTTGCAGCAAATCCCCCGAGTGTATTGAATTGAGCAGCAGTGCGTTTTATCACTTATAAAATCAACTTTTCATATGTAAAGGTAGTGAATTATCTGCAGTTATTAACTTGTTTGTGATGCCATATATAATATTTTCATGGCCATGACTTGTGTACTGACCCTTGTATTCATTGCCTCCAGAGCAGTCTACTCTTTTCACTCTAGAGGAAACGCTGAGCAACAGATGCAGTAGTTACTTAATGTAGGCAGAATAATCAGAGGTGTCCCTTTCCACTTTAATACATTATACACTTAATAATATTCTTAATGTACACTAGGGCTGCAACTAATGATTATTTTCATTATCGATTAATCTGAAGATTATTTTGTTGATTAATCGATAAATCGTTTGGTCTATAAATGTCAGAAGATAGTGAAAAATGTCCATCCCAGTTTTTCAAAGTCCATGGTGATGCCTTTAAATGTCTTGTTTTATCAGTCCAAAACCCAAAGATATTCAGTTTAATATGATATAAAACAGAGAAAAGCAGGTAATCTCCATATTTGAAAGGCTGAAAACATTATTTTCTGACATTTTTGCATGAAAAATTACTTGAACGATTAATCAATTATCAAAATAGTTTAGATAGAATAGATTAGTCGACTTATCGTTGCAGCTCTAATGTACACACAAGGGCTAGGACTCTCAAAGGCTGCTTGGCATTGTTAAAATATGGTGCGCTTGAAAAGAAATCAGAATTTACCGCCGAACACGTCGAGAGGAGCTGAGTATACAAAAAAATACAGCGGCGGTCTGATAACCTTGTTTCATTTCTCAGAAAAAGAGTGATGGCTGTAAATGCATGCTCTTTTATTTTTCAGTTTCTTTTTATATCAAAGTCCCATTCAAAGATGCAGCAGCGATGAATGCTTTAATAAAAAATTGAAGATCCAAAACACGGCACAATGTGAGTCTGTGAAGGATTTTGAGGGCAGCGCAATCAATGGTAGATCTGCTCTTTTCAGGTCTTTCTGCAGACCTCCATTGAGATTTAAATGGTTATCATAACACCTCAGTAAAAACAAGAAAGAGCAATGTACCCTTTAAAATGTGGGATTATATGTTCAGAGAGAGAAGGAGATAGAGAGAGAGAAAGGTGAGAAGACTCCAGACAGGTCAGGTGAAGGCGTGTGTGTGGGTTTAAATTGTTTACATATAAATGTACAGTTTGTGTTTTTAAGTGCGTGTGTCTCAGGTAAAAGCATTTAAAAAAACTCACTTGAGATGAGACACTTTAATCATCTCGATGGGCGGCTCATCGTTTCCTCGCTCGCCTCTGAATGCAAAGCATCTGCCTGGAAAACACAACAGACAGAGAGAGAGAGAAAGTGAGCATGTGAGGGAGAGGAGGCGATGATGGCAGGCACAAGACGGTATCTTTCCTTACACCTGTGTAGAGACTGATTGATCTCATTTCACTTTAGTGCCAGGGCGTCCCGGTTTCATCTCTTTCGCCGGAGCGGGGAGAGCAAACTGCCGACAACTTATTCTCACCGCCTGCTCTAATCCCTGCTATTCATTCGCCACCGGAGCAGACATTATGCAGAGCATCAAGGTGCCCCTTTAAACAAAACAAGAATACCCTTCAGCTGCATCTTATCACATTTGCCTAAGCAAGTGCTGATATGATTTCGCTGAGGACACTTAGGAAGGTGGCCTGTTTAAAATGCAGAAGTGACAGAGCTGCCTGCGGTGGTTTGGGCGAGGGGGGGGGGGTGACCTCCAACAGTTTTGCCGAGAGGGGACAGGATAGCTAAGCATATGGTGTCGAGAAAACTTGGGCGACCTGTGGTGCTCTAGAGGCTGATGCAGCCCTCATCATCATTTCCTCTTTTGTTTCCACTGAGTGTCAATTATCTCACTCTTCAGATCACCAGCCTGCAGGCTCTAATCACGTGTGTCAAACATGCATTCACAGAAACACACACACACACACACACACACACACACACACACACACACACACACACACACACGTGTCGAGGTCCTGCATACAGCAATAAAGACGCAAATGGGGTCACGTCGTCTTAATCTGCTGTGTGCAAAGGGAAGAGGGTGTGCTTTCTAGCGTCCACGACGATGTTCATGCTCTTCCCTTACTGTGGATGATTACTGGAAAGACGTCTCAAAGTGCTGATGACACCTGCCATGATCGCGCATGTATAAATTATATTGTAATTATAATATGTAATTATCATCTGTACTGTACAAATCATGAATATTTATAACGTTTGTGAGGCAATGCAAAGCGAGTTTCCCCAGTTATTGCAGCACACGGAGTATCCTTTCATAGATAAAGAACATGTCCATGTCGGAACAGCTGCTTTCAGTGCTGCAGAGACCAGGTATCATTGAGTAAGACGAGCGAGGAAGATGATTTTCCATCCTAGAGTCTCAAATCTTATCAGAAAATGCTCCAGCTGTAAAGGGCAAAATGTGTCTGCCTTAGAGGGTTTGGCTTACAGGTGAAGTGCAGTACAGAATCCTTAAGTACAGAATCTACTTTGGCTATTTGACGACTTGTTTATGCAAAAATATGCTCACTTTCCCTGAATAAATTAGACGAACAAGCATAAGCTCAAGCTCAAAACTGTGCAAAATCTGCCTGCAGTCTTACTGAAGCTGGTCCGGGGTGTCCATATGTACAGTAGCAGCAATTTGAAAGCTGGATGGTATAATTGTCATTTAAACATCTCACATTAAAACATTATATGAAAAAATACTATAACGTAAAATAACTAACATTTGATTTCCTCTATGAAAAATCACAATGTCTTAGAAGAATGTAGTAGAAGTTGCAACCTGTAAATAAGACATCTTTAGAGTTCTTGAAAGGCATATTTTTCAGTTTTGATGGAGCTAAGTGAGCTGTTTCCACAAAGACTAAAGTGATATTCATCGTTTCCTTCTAACTCTTAGTAAGACAGTAAAAAAGCTTATTTCCCAAAATGCTGTGAGACATGACACTGACATCCCCACAGCCTATGTGCACTATCAGCAGCTACTTTTGCAGTCAAGGACACCTTGGAGGATCTCAGGCACTTTAACTTATTCAAACTCGCGAGAAAAAACAATTAAGTATATGTGTTTTGGAAAAGAGCCTTTTGTGTGAGCCTGTAACCAAAGCTAATGTCGTGGACTGTTAACTTTCACGACTCTGGTGCTTTAGAGAGAGTCATTAAAGAAGTTACTTCCCCTCGTCATTGTTCTGAATGAATAGGGGATAAAGCCTCTGTGACCCGACCATTATAGTGGCCATATTTTTTAGTGTGCCTAAGCAAATTTCTCAAGCCAAACACATTGGGCCCTATTTACACGATCTATAGCGCATGGTATATAGTGCATGGCGCAAGTGCATTTAGGGAGTGTCCAACTGCACTTTTGCTAGTTAAGCGGTGCATAAACTGGGCGCAAAGTAAGGCGCAAGGGGCAAAGGGGTTGTATTTAGTCTCTAAATTAATCATACATGTAGGTGTGTTTTGGGCGTAACAGGAATTAAAACAATCAGAGTGTCATCTCCCTTTCCCTTTAAAAGTCAGGTGCGCCTACACATTGGCGCATTGCTATTTAAAAAGGCGGATTCGGCAAATTAGAGAAGTGAGCCGTTTTCTGCTGAGGAAACAGATCTGCTCATGCTTGGCCAGTGGACTCTCTGCCTCTGCCGTCTCCCAATCCTCTGTCCCATCAACAAATCCATTTGACTGCATATAAGCAAATGTACCGATAACCTATTCAACCGGTTCCTCCATGGGGGAGCTAAATATGATAAACATGTATTAACAAATAATGAAAACTGTATTGTTTTCCGATGCAACCCGCGGGGGGGGGGGGTCGGACCGGCAGAAGGGAATCCTCCGGAGATGCATTACGCACGGGCTTGCAGCCAGGCACTGCCGGAGAGGCGGTGCGTAACGCGTGGATCTATTGGCTTCAAAACTCCGCCGTTTAGGGGGGGAGAATGACCGCAAACTTTGAAGTAGCCTACGTCTACACTCCCACACACAGAGGGATGATGAGAGGAGACGCCACAGAGGCGTGTTTGCACCGTGAAGAGCGCTGAGAGCGTGCTGCAGGTTGAGCAATACTGTACAAACCGCCTGAGAGGCTTACTTCATCATTTTTGTCACCTGCCAGCTGCATTTCGTTTCCTCCTTTGCATAAAAAATGAGTTCTTGCACCGACACTGTATTTAACTGAGGTGGAGGAACGCTGCTGCACGTGTCTGTGTGTGTGTCATCTGGATAATGCGCCCTTTAAAAAGCAGGAAAAGACTGCGCCGGACTTTAGACCAGGCTTTTGTTGGTCAATGGCGCAATCGCTTTCTGCTGCCTCAAGACAGCAATGCGCCAACAATGCGCCTGACCACACCTGCGTCCACACCTCATAAGACCAACACGCCCATGGGCGCACGGATGGGCGCAAGTGCTACTTAAACAACATGGACGCTGGGCATGAAAATGACAACTGCGTCGATCTGAAGCTAGCAATGACAGTTGCGCTGCGCCAGGTGTAAGATAGGGCCCATTAAGTTTAAAATATATGAAGCAGACAAACGTGACAAAAACAGGAAATATTTGTAAAAAGTGATAACAGTTCTCATCAATTATTCGTATCCAAGATTGTAGATATATTAATTCTCATATATCTAAACTAAAAGAAAAGATTTTTTTCCACTGCAACCATTAACTATCTCTTCCTGACCACTCATTACTTCAACTTCAGGTAACTTTCCAATTCTCTCTCCCTTCCCACATCCCCGGAGGAGGTCCAAACACACAACGGTCACTGCTGGTGCAGTAATTCTACAGACCCGTCACTGGCAGGTATATAAGTCGCTCTGCAGGAACTCATGATAGGATCTCATTTCCAGAGCTAGGCATCCCTCGGTGGTACCCTAAGACTGTTTAGTTTGGATCTAATCTGGAGGAGTGTGTAAGTATCCCCTGGAGGAGAACAAGAAGAGTCTCTTAGAGGACCATATAGACACAGAAAGACAAATAAAAAGAGAGAGGGAGAGACTTAAGTGTCTATTTTCTTTGTTGTTGAGACTGCAGGAACCCTGAGCAAAACAGAAACCTTAAGAACAAAAGACAATATAAAAGTGCTGGCTGGTAGCCTTAGGTACAGGTGATAATATGTCTGTGTGTGTCTGTGTGTGTGTGTGTGTGTGTGTGTGTGTGTGTGTGTGAGCCTCTCACCAGTAAGCAGGTCAACATGCTGCAGTTCATTTCGCACCAGGCCCATGTTGTTGGGAGCAGAAGTGGCAAAAGATAGGAAACTGGTGAGACTCACCCATTCAATCCCCCTGCGGAATAAGCACACACACACATGCAGGTTTTAGTTAAATGAATAATATTGCTATCTAATACTTGCAGTGTAGCCGTCAAATATTCCTCCTCTACATCCTAGCAAGCAGAGAGGTAAATGAGACACCCAAAACTTCTACAAAATCCACTTGGGAAGGTGTTAAAAAAAAAAAAAGTGCATAGCAAATCAAGCCGGCAAGTGTAAGATATGAATATTTTTGAGAAGTGGGCCCAGCTCAGGGAGCACAAACTCCACGGTAATGAGATGGTAAATAGCCACATGATTAATTAGTCGATTTCCCCACTAAATGTAAATGAGATGCTAAGTAGCGAGGACTCGTTTGGCATGGCTGTGCTAGGGCAAGGGCTGCTGGGCTCATTTCCATAAAGCACCTCTGCTCTCTCCACCACAGAAAATCCACAGCTTTGATCTTAATGCTGTACGTCACAGCACTGGAAGTAACAGCAGTGCTCTACTGGAGCCGATACAGGAAGAGGGAAAATCTAATGGAGGTGTGTTCAAGACAAAGCACCGGTTGAATTGGTTCATGTATGATTGTGTTATTAATTCATTTTGTCCCTTTTGTGCTCTACTGTGGACATTTAAAAAAAACACGAGAGGTGTTAAATATTATATGCAGTTTGTGAGCACAAGGTAAAGTTACAGCCGTTGAGTGTCAGGACTGTAGAGAAAACTCACAGTGACAAACCCACACCAGAGAAAACCATCGACTAATCACTCTCTTTTATACACACATACATAAGCACGGGCAGAGGTAGCTGCATATATTTCAAGAAACTTATGTGTTGCATTGCTCATTAAAGTTTGTTGGAGTTTTGCATTTGTGCATTCCAACTTCTCTCATTAAAGAGAGCCTGGCTTTGCTTGAACGGATGGCGCTCGCTCCCAATCAATCTCTTAACGGCATTAATTGATTCAATCTCGTGCTTAATTAAACCTGGCGAAATAGTTTTGCTGCTCATTAGAGAATACTAACTAATGAAGCACAGCCTGCTCTTTGTTGATGTTTGGCTGTTGCATCGCGGGGCGCTCGGAAGGTGGCGCGGCGTTCAGAGTTTGCCGCTTTTCAGTGTGGCCCGCCCTGCAGACCATAATGAAACCGATGCATTGTGCAGAAGCACAGCAGGACAAAAGGAGTTTAATATTTGGATAACAAAACCACATCGAAACAACGTTAGATTTAAGTCGAGCACATCACAACAATGTAATTTAATTTACAATTCTTGAATGGACCAGTTTCGTCCAAATTAGAATAAATGGACTTACTTGATATTCATTTTGTTTGCTAAATGAGTAAAATGCTGAATGATGTTCTTATATAAAGTTGCATTTTCATAAGTGATGTTGAGTAAAAGTTATGAGTAACCAATCACAAAGTTCTGAATAAACAAATTAATCCATAATTGTAGAAGACGAGAACCAAATTAAATTAACTGGTGGCTTTTTAATATCTTTTTCTGAGCATATACATAGTCATATATAGCCATAGGAGACTGCGTACCATGTACCATCCCTTGGATTTCTCAGTTATCACTGTGGTAACACTTTTTGTGATCCTGGAGAATAAAGATATTCTTCTCACAATCACTGACAGGAATATAGACTGTACAAAAAGTGGACGTAATCACTGTGACGTCATCTATTGGTTTGTTGGAAGCCTTGAGTTCGTCATTTTGGCTGGGGCCATCTTGGTTTTTAGCAACCAGAATTGACATAAGAGGGTTGAGCTAAGTACGTGGTAGCGACCTGTCAATTACAAGGTAGCCACGCCCTAAAGCATACCCTGCTTTATGGTCTATTTGACTCTAAATGGGACCATAATTTACTAAATGAACATCATGCTGTATTGAAGAAGACTTGTAACTAGCGATTGAAACCATAAACTCATGTTTACAATGTTTACTGAGGTAATAAATCAAGTGAGAAGTAAGGTCATTTTCTCATAGACTTCTATACAATCAGACTTCTTTTTGCAACCAGAGGAGTCGCCCCATGCTGGCTGTTAGACATAATCCAAGTGTAAGATACTTCTCAATGGCTTCACTTCTCAGACATGGAGGTAGCCCACTGGTCAGGACAACAAGAGAAACAAATACTTAAATATGAATAGTCGACTGAGCATGGGGTGTTTTCGCAGAAGGTCATGGCATTGAGGCATGACATAACGCATTACAACAGGTATTTAACAGAATCTACCATGTATCTTTCTAATAGCTTCAATCTGAGAGAGAGAGTTTCCCAACTAAATAGTTCTTAATTGTGTTAGTAGTCACGTCATCGGCTCCTAGAAACGACCATCAACAACTGTTCAATACGTTCCTGCTACTCCTGTTTTTAATTTATATTTTTAAATGCTTGATTATGAAGAGCATAAAAAAGCTTCCTAATACAGAATTCTGCTTTTCCCTGAACGACCCCTTTGATGTGTTACTGACAGGTTCATTACTTAGCTACTTAGACTTGAGGGAATGGTGTAGCGCTCCGAGGTTAAAGGAAAATTACAGGAGAAGCCTGAACGTTTGGCTCCATTTCCACCGTAAAAAAAAATCAAGTAATTTATTCCAAGTAACAATGGAAATTATATTCATATGCAGCATGCATTTCACCCGATCAATAGACCTTACTCCCAGCAGACATTTTGAATCGTCGTAGCATGAAAAACACAGGTGTAACTAATAACATTAATGATGTCTCTGTTCTGCTTTGGTGTTCCGGTGAGCCAGCATGCACAGTACTAGAGCCCTGCATTAATGTTATTAGTTACACAAGTCTCAAATGTCTACTGTAAGAAAGGTGTATAGAGCATAAACAGGACTTGGTAAACAAGGTCTAAAAGTTCTGTTGTTGTCCTTTTGTGGAGGTCAGTAACAAGTTTTTTGTTCCAAATTAAAAGGTCGTTTTCACAGCAGCCGTTTTGACATGTCATTGCAGGGTAAACACAGGTATAATTAATAACATTAATTATGGCCCTGTTCCATTTAGGCGGACCAGGGCTCTGGTATTGTGCATGCAGGCTCACTGGAATGGCTGTGACACTGAATATAACGGGACCATAAATGATCTTATCAATCACACCTGTGTTTACCCTGCTATGACATGTCAAAATGGCTGCAGTGAAAAGGGCGTATTGTCAATTGGCAGTGATACTATATTTGTTACTGACAAATATGACACTACATTTACTCACTTGGGCCCCGATCACTGAGCGCGTTTTGGAAGCCTGGGACGACTTTTTGTTATTGTTTTCAATGTGCATTTTGCGTGCTGCTTTTGCGTTGCTGAGTGCTTCTCATTTTTACGCTCTTTGCGCCTCGTGTTTTACAGGAGCGCCGTGAACGCCTCAAGTAGACAAAATTGAAACTCAGAGCGGAAAAGCGATCGATGTCATTCGCGTTTTTTCTCATTGTGGTGACTTTTGCTGGACACCTGGAGATTTATGACTTTACCAACCGTAGTTATCATGATCTGAACAGAAAACAGCAGGAGGTAAATTAGTGCCGTACTTGAGATTTCGGATAAGTTGTTTTCATAAATGTACACTGTAAACTACTTTTAACTATTAGGTGTTGTACAGTTCATGGTTTGTGTTAAGCTAAGGTTAGCATTCATTCAGTGGTTGCCGAGCAACAATAGAAAAAATTTAAAAAAAAGACGCAGCAGACTGAAACAAAAAGTTAGTGCGGTGCGCCTCGCGTTTTCCACCTGAAAAACACACTCTGTGTGATCAGAGCCTGTGTTACATCAGCAGCTTTGGATACTGTAGATATGCAACATTGGAAATCACTAATTCAACACCATCTTCTTCACTCTACCACAAATAAACATACACACACACAGAGTGTAATATAGGCCTTGTAATGCCATTTACTGGGTTGTTGTGATGTGATGAATTGATTTGCATGGTACGCAAAGCTGGTCGCATTTTTTCAAGTGCATCTAAGCTCCCTCTGCGTTCACCCACACTTCAGGAAACAAACTCACCATTCAGTTACTTGTTGGGATAAACATCCCAAGGCATCTCTGCAGTATTTTCGTCAGCTCCTTGAGACTGTGTAGTTTTTTTTTTTTTTTTTATATGCTCTGGCTTGATCACATAGTTTGTGATGCCAGGATTTTTCGGTTACTTTCACCACTGAACATCGTAGCTAACCACATTGTCACTTAGCAACACGAAGAATTTTTATTTGTGGCCTTCATGATTTAATTTGCATATAATAGCAACGCTACTCCCATCTTGGTGTTTCTGTCAAAAAAAGCTAAACTAAAAATGTGATTTTGATATTGTTTTGCAAAAATCTAGATCATGCACACTATCTTTAACCACTGTGTTTGTTGGAATTCTTTTCATTTTGTTCTTGTGGTTGTCGTCTTTATTCCTTCGAGTCAAGACGACCGTACTCAGCCGATGTTCAGATAAAAAGCAAGCTAAGGAACACAAGAGCTGACAAGGCACTCTAATTATGTGATTGCCAATTGCCTCCGCCAACTCTAATGAGCCTGAAAACAATCAACACAAAATCAATCCGCCTCGAGCTGATTGACTGGCCACTGGGGTTCATCTAACGTGTCATTTAACAGATATTTCATCTAATGTGCAAGAGTTCATACTGTTGCATGTTCACCGGTGTGAACTGAACCGCTGACCCTGGGAATGTCCTGCCTGGTTGACCATTCAACTACACAGAAACAACAATCTTACCTGACTTCACAAGAGTGGACACTGAGTTCTTTGTGGAGAAGACCACTGGTCAGGTTATAGACCAGCACAGACCCGTTACCGGTGCCTGAGAAGAAGAAACAGAGACAAAGAGGAGTGCATAAGAAATATGAGACAGACTGACACAGAGAGACAAGAGGTCACAAGGCATACAGTTACTTAACTTTGCAGCATCTACCCTCCAACAGGATCAGAGAGACACCCCGTGTGTTCCCTGTCACTGCGGTAGGTGTGTGTTGAGGCAGCACATCAAACCCTGTATGTGTCACTCAGCTCACAGCCTGAGAATATTGCACTGTTTCATCTGCCGCTGGGAAAACATCACACCAGCTCCATTCCTCCCCAAAACCTGATTAAATACTGCAGGTGACATTTGACTCAGAAACTCTGACGAGGTTTGACTAAGTGGTGATGACAGAGAAAATCAAACCAAAATCTACTTAAAAGTTATTTTAGGTTCTGCAAGTCAAGATGATGCAAGTTAAAATTAACTCCAAATCAACTTACAACCGTCTTCAGCATAAGTAGGGAAAGTTTCAAATTCAGAGTTGAAACAAATTCATCTTTGTGCCTTGCTCAAGGGTATCCTGGTAGTGATGATTTTGAATAATTTTGCATCGTCAGGGGATTTGAACAAGTCATGTGATATTTTAGCTTGCGTTTTGCTTATTAAGGCACATTTTTTATGTGCATTTGTATCATGAGTATTGTGCACTGATTTGCATTGGTGATTATTTCTAATATATCTTTTTACATTTTAACCAAACAAGTAATACAAGCCCTCATCTACACTTTCAGCTTTAAACCATAAAACCTATTCACATTATGGAAATTCCCCTTAAATGATTACAACAGCTTTTTTCATGGTTTTATAGATGCCATGGGCTAATTTACATTAGAGAGGGAAACAAAAAGCACAAAACAATTGAGGTTATGACCTAAGCAAGAAAGCTGAAAGAAGCAGCAATTAAAATAATTACTCAATTCTGGAGGATTGCGAAAAAAGCAACAGTTCTGCAGCAGATGTGAGAGCAAATCAAAAGGCTATTTTCATGATGCTTTGAAAGTGTTTAACAAGATTTGGGGGATTTATTTTTTTATGTTTGTGGTGAACAAAGGCAGGTGCAGGAGCACATTTACTTCTATAATTATCCCGTGTGAGTGTGACGGAGGTAGGCTGATGTGCCCAGTCCCTCTGCAAAGGACTCAGTCTGCAATGAGCGTCAGCGAGACGACCACATGCTGACACAACATCTGGAGGTGGTGATAGGCAGTGCCGCATAGGCATCTGTGTGTGTGTGTGCGTGCTTGTGTGTGTGCGTGTGTGTCTTCCCGTCCTGCCCCCTGTGCAGCTGATAGATGTCAGGCATACAGGAAGTGGGTGGATGGAGATAAACATCGATACTTCTGTCCCTGAGTTGCCTCACAGCCAACATTTGTTTACTTTAATCAAGATGATCAAAATGATGCTGCCCCGCCATATGGTCTGGTGAGGTGAGAGATGAAAATCGTTGAAATTTGATTCTGGGACAGATGTGACAGCAAATAAAAAATGGCCTCTAGCTACTGTTTGAGCATTTTTGCGGTTTTAAACTAGCAAAACTGGTTTGGTAATAAATCAAGTTCTAAAAAAATTGCATTTCCTATTCACATTCTTGACAAATGTCAGAACAGAAGAATGATACCATGCACTCTCATAACTAGCTGTTAAATGTGATGCTACAGCAGCTGCAGATTAGCTTAGCTTAGTGGAAAGACTGGAAACAAGGGGAAACATCTAGCCTGGCTCTGTCCAAAGGTAACAAAACCTGACTACCTACATAGCTCACAAATTAACATGATCATGAACATGACATATCTTGTTTGTTTAATCTGTACCAAAAACGTAACGTAACATAAAAACTTAAAGTTTTGGTTTCACAAGTGGTTATTGTGCTGCACTATTCCTTGGCACAGTGACTCCCGTGTTTCTGCTGGTTGTATGGCAAAGTCACGTTAATGACAACACTGAGGGAAGTCACTGCTACCGGCCAAGAAATGTATTAGTGAGCGTACCTTTGCCGAGCCAGGCTTGCTGTTCCCCCCGTCTACAGTCTTTATGCTAAGCTAAGATAACCGGCTGCTGGCTATAAGTTCATATTTACCATACAGACATGAGAGTAGGATCGATCTTCATATCTAACTCTCGGCAAGAACGCGAGTAAGTGTATTTCTAAAAATGTCTAGTCCTTTAAGTTTGGCCGATGTTAACCAGACAATTTAACATGCTTTAAACTGGATCATGGCTAACCACACTATAGTAAAAGTTCATCTCTGCTTCATCATAATGACCAAATGATTTGATCCTTGTCCAGATGATAAGAATCTTTTTGTTGCATTTGGTGCATTAAAATGAAATTTGATACCAATCCAAAATGTTTCTGCACCAAGCACAGCTAGTGCCAGAGCTGGACTATCCTCAGTTGAACCCAACTTTACAAATTAAGTATGAGGTGGCAGAGGATAAAGTGTACTCTGGAAGCTTTGAATGGACTCCTTTGTGGACTGCAAACCTAACTGATATTCCCTTTGACGGACCACTGGAGCTGAGAATGAGTGTCAGTCTATCTGAGAATTGTGTTGCTTTTTGAAGTGTACGCCTCAGTAGCTGACTTCATATCAGGTGTTTATTTCTCCCATTTTGCGATTGACACATTTATCTTTTTGCTGTGTTGATACTTTATTCCGCTCTTAATGCTGTTTCACTTTCATAGATCCAAACAATGCAGCAAAGAATAGCTGTCGGGCGAGCACGGATTAATAAATTAGACATGCCACCCTCAGATGATTAGGAATGGATGTGGGTTCGTCAGTGTTTGTGTACATGTCACTGAAAAGGAAGGCTCTGGGCCTTGCACCCATCTCTAATGGAGCTGTCAGGTCTCACAAAGATTACAGCTTTTTAGACAGGAGACCAGACAGCATTGCTTCTGGGTAGCTAGGTTGGTTGCACAGCTTCTTTAACCTTCCCTTTGGAGGCAAGGAGCACGAAAGACTGAGAGGGGGAGAGTGAGAGACGGAAATAGAGAAAACAGAGACGGGGACCCCGGCCTTCTGTCTAACTGTAATGAAACGGTGGCTGGCAATTTCAACCCCCAGTGCTTTCACACCATCAGCAGTGAGCTCATCTCAAGCTTTATTTGCACCTAGTGGAAGGTGTGAAAACACGGTTTCCCTTGGCTGTTCCTCTGACTGGTGTCGCATCACTGAGACTCAGTGAGTCCCCCTTTTAACTCAACTACACATTAGGGACAAACCTCATGCGGATTGGAACAGAGGCTGGAAGAAAGAGGCTGAGGTGTATCTGCCGAGCACTCATCCATGGATCGCTCTGGATTTAATGATCAGGTGTATTCTCTGGCTCTTGGTAAACAAGAGAGGTGACAGATGCCAACGCCTGCCAGAACACCTGTCACAGCACCAACCTGGGCATTATTACTGAGGAAGTGACAATTGCAATCGTAAACCAGGAATGTATTCAATTTATAAAGCATTTGACAGTGAGGCTCCAAATGTGTCAATTTCTAATGTTATTGTAACTTCTACCTTGTTGCAATAGTATATATATCATTCCTAACTGTGCTAATACAAGGAATTGGCTAGAAATGAAATATACTTGCCTCAAGATACCATTTTAATTAAACATACTTACATCGCCTCCACCTTTCAGCAGAGATGTGCCCTCCATCTAAATCCCCCATGTAATTATCCAGTCCCCTTAAACTTACTATTCACGAGCCAGCTCACAGGAAGTGGAGCAAAAGGTAAAATTCAATAATGCAGCTAGAGACTGTTTAACTACTTGACTCTGCAAGTTGACTATGGGGACCTGACAAATGATGTGCATAGAAAGCTCAATCGCCCTGTTCTAGTTTTAGATTCAGAACGCCACTGGGAACCAGCTGTGCCAAGTCCAGCCCACACCATCTGCGGCGTGATGGGCTCCTACCGCCCCCCGCTCCAAATTCATTCACTGATTTGGGGGGAAAAAAAAATGTCTGTGATTGAAAAGTATTTTTGAAAGAATGGTGGTTGTTTTGTTTTTTTAGGTAGAGATGCCCCTTCAAAAAAACTCATCTGAGACAAAAACATAACAGATGGAGAACAGCATTGGTCATCCCTTTAGGCCTTTTTAGAACATAACTTAACCTCAGAGATCTCGGTGTCCCACCAATGTGGACGCGAGGCACATATCGAAGTGACAAAGAGACCCAGTGCAAATGGCTGGAAGATGTGTATGGTTGAAGGTGTTATTATTCATCTGCTTGTCTGTGGGTCTGTGGGAGGCAATGTATCTTTGAGGTATGATTAATTTATGTGGGCTATGTCAGGGGACTGAACGTAGCCTATTTTTCAGCTTGACAACTAAACTGAAGGTTTGCTGCGTTGGGCAGAGGACAGCAGTACGCCTGCGTTCGCCTTAAATGAAATTTGGTGTGTGTGTTGGAGTGTGTGCGCACAGATATACCCACACATAAAGCGACAGACAGACAAAAACAGACACATTACAAACACGCCTCTGCTCTCAATTTCCCATTCAAATTGAGACTCTCATAATTTTATGCATCATTACAGTGGAGAAGATAGGGTAGGCTTTTGAAGAAAATGGCTATGCTGATCTAAAACAAATAAATCAAAACTTTCACCGCCTCTCTCTCTCGTCTAGCAGCCGTCTTTGGGGAGTAATAACAGAGGCTGATATTTCAGATTAAGTCTCTGCATTTTGCATCATTTGAGACGGCAGAGTCAGATTTGATGGACTGCTACTTACTCACTTCCTGTCTCAAAGAGTTGATTCACAGCAGTGATTTGTATATTCAGACATAATGATGTGTGCTTTTCATTTGATGTGTCAAGAGAGTTCAACAAAAGTGTCAGCAAGTTTAAGAGCAATTTGCAACTCCATACATGTTTTGCTGCAACCTAAATAGCTTACATTAATTGGACTACAAACAATATTAAAAGACACCATCTAAAGCCAAATTTAAATTAAAACCTACATGGAGTAATACTGGAGACTCTGAAAAGATTTATTCACTTTGACAGGTCCCTTAGGCAGAGCATATGAATGAATATATTTGATAATTGTGTTGCTGTTCTGAGGTAAAGGCCTGCCTTTATATCAGTAGCTGTTAATTTCCTGTTTCGTGATGAACCAGTGATTAAGGTCTTGCTCTGCTGCTATTCATTTCCAGTGCTTATTATGTCGTATTTTTCAGACCCAAACCCCAGATGCACATTGATAAAGGGTTTGGACATGCAAGCGATTAAAATGTGTAGCTACAGCTGCACAGTCATCCAGCCCCGTGCCCTCCAAAGCACTCCTCACTCGCTGGATGTTTTGTGCCCTCATCACTGGGCAGCAACATTTCATAAATCAAACCAGACAAGCTTCTTATTCTCAATCCCCAAAACTGTGGTTGTTAGAGAGATGGCATGGGGAATGACAACCACTGAGACAGAGTGCATGCTACAAACAAACAAACAAACAAACAGATAATTCACAACCATGACAGATATATAGAAATATATCCCACATTCAGAACCAGATCTGGCCACAGACACACACCACCAAAAACATGCGAAGTATTGGTTTAGAGCTTTCATACAGAATAACTACTGTATACATGCTTCAACTATTCAAATATTACATATATAAGTATTAGATTTTTTGTCAGTGGGAAGAAGTGAGCAAGTTCATTTACTCAATTGCTTTACTGAAATACAATTTTTAGGGACTACTTGGGTATCTCCGTTTTATGCTACTTTATACTTCTCACACTGCTACAATTCAAATATTGTACTTTTGACTCCACAACATAGTAGCATCTAACATTTTGAAAGGAGGCTACCCTGCATTATGAGTACTTTTACTTTTGTTACTTTTAACATGCTTTGCTAATAATACTCTGTACTTTTACTGAAGTGAAATTTTAAAATTTTGACCTTTACTTGTGAGAGGAGTATTTTTATACTTATGCTACTTTTACTTAGGTAAACGATCTCATCCGTCTGTGTTAAATGCCATTTAATGGACAGCCAGAAATTTATATTGATGTAATAAAAAATCAGCCTAAACTCACCTACCCTTGCCCTTGTAAAAGGAAATGAAATATCTCAACAAATGGTGAATGGACTACAAGGGAGTGCATTTACAAAACTTTTCACAGTTCATCTTCAATTTGTTTAATTCTTTGGTTTGTGACCAAATACCTGCAAACCATTCTCATTAGCCTCTGCTGAACTTTGTAACTTTTTTAGTGCTAATTAGCAAATGTTAGCATGCTAACACACTAAATTAAAATGGTGAACTGGTGAAACTGGCGGACCGGCTCGCTGTACATTATCCCTTACGTAATCCACATAGATCATATACGCTTGAATATAAAAACGACTCATTGAAATCGGTTGAGAAATGTAGACCTTATAGTGTTTTTTATCCAGAAAAACGGCAGCGCCCCTGTTCACCTGTGTGTGTGTGTATATATAAACACATATAATAAAATTAGCAAGGTAGCACACTGTTGAAGAATCAGTTCAGTTTTAGTATGCTCGGCAGTCCCTTGCTCTTTAGGGAGCTTTGTGTGTGTGCGCATGTGTGTTTGCTGCTGCAGCTTTGACAGTGGAAGTAAAACAATAAAAAATGGACAACATAAGTCGCATGCATATGAATATTATTGAGACAGTTTCATGACAACTTTCATAATCCACACGTCATATTTTAACAGCCAATTGTTTCATACAGTTCAAATATACTTTCTAAACTGTGTTAGTGCGCTGATGATGCTTTTCTCCAGTGTGGATACGCTGATGAGCCTTGAAACTGTTTAAGTGCCTGAAACTCTTCCCACACTGGTCACAGACGTAAGGCTTTTCTCCAGTGTGGATACGCTGATGAATCTTCAAGTTCCCGCCACAACGGAAACTCTTCCCACACTGGTCACAGACGTCAGGCTTTTCTCCAGTGTGGATACGCTGATGAATCTTCAAGTTCCAGCCGCAACGGAAACTCTTCCCACACTGGTCACAGACGTAAGGCTTTTCTCCAGTGTGGGTACCCTGATGAATCTTCAAGTTCCAGCCGCAACGGAAACTCTTCCCACACTGGTCACAGACGTAAGGCTTTTCTCCAGTGTGGATACGCTGATGAATCTTCAAGTCCCTGAAGCAACAGAAACTCTTCCCACACTGGTCACAGACGTAAGGCTTTTCTCCAGAGTGGATACGCTGATGAATCTTCAAGTTCCCGAAGCGACGGAAACTCTTCCCACACTGGTCACAGACGTAAGGCTTTTCTCCAGTGTGGATACGCTGATGAATCTTGAATTGGCTTAAGTACTTGAAACTCTTCCCACACTGGTCACAGAGGTAAGGTCTTTCTCCAGTGTGGATACGCTGATGAATCTCCAAGCTCCCGAAGCGACAGAAACTCTTCCCACACTGGTCACAGACGTAAGGCTTTTCTCCAGTGTGGATACGCTGATGCATCTTCAAGTCCCCCAAGAGACAGAAACTCTTCCTACACTGGTCACAGAGGTAAGGCTTTTCTCCAGTGTGGATACGCTGATGAATCTCCAAGCTCCCGAAGCGACAGAAACCTTTCCCACACTGGTCACAGCGGTGTGGTTTCTCTAGAGTGTGGGTAGGCTGAAGTTGATCCAGCTGTCTGCCGTTAATACTCTCCTCACCCTCATCATGAGGTCTATTTGGGTTTTTGCAGATCTGTTTCTATGAAGCAAAAGACAAATGGATGAGACAGTCACAAGCGTGTAAAACGATATTAAATGGTAAATGCTTCCTAATTCCACAGGAAGGAGTGTCCTAATGCAAGTAAAAATAGGACATGTCAAAAGTGAGAAATTGAGTGGGGTTTCTATTGTCAAGTCTACTATTTTCTATACAATGAAACCTGAAAATGCATTCTGGCTCTTATACCACGTAGTCTAATCACACTGAAGGATCCAAGGATTCCTCAGGGTTTTGTTGTCTTTACTGTGGCCTAAACTGTATAAATTTGCAGCTTTGTGAGTGTTATGCAGTTTAACACTATTTTTTCCAATATATTTGCCTTTGATATTTCTACCACTAACGGAGAAAAAATGTGTCTAAGGGTGATGCCTGAATAAAGGACAAGTTATTATACAAAGGCTCAGCTGTGCTTTGAGCTGAAAATCTGATTTTCATTTTAATGTTGCTGTTATAATGTGAGCAGTTGGAGGTCATCCCTGTAGTAGGTAGTAGCTGGTAGTTTGTGCAAATAGCTAGCCAGAAAGCTCAAAGTAGTTGGGGGACTATTTTGGCCCAAATTCAGCCTGTCAGATAGTGGTTCCTCCCAAACAGGAGCTGGTTACATCAGCAGTTTATAAGTTCAAACTTAGCCTAGTTATAAGTTAAGTAATTAATAAGTGAATATTTATGTATATCTAAATAAAAAAAATATACAAAAACATCAACAGGTTGGAGCCATAGACTGTATACAAGAAGTGAAGAAATGTACACCACCTCAAATTAAAAAAAAAAAAAAGCTCCAGATTTTTCCTAGCAACCGATTTACACATTACTACTGACTGAGGAGTGGCTTAAATATTAAAGTAACTTACCTCTGCCGATGAAGTTATCTTGCTGCTCATGTTACTCTTCTCTTCTCCCAGATATTGCTCCATCTGCAATAATAACAGCACCTATGATAAGACTTACTGTCCAAACACATGAATAAATAAACATATATTTTATTTTGAAAAAATATTTTTGAAAAATTCATTCTTTACAAAACAATTACTACTAAGTAGCCATAAGAGAGATACAGTATGTTAATCAAGTTAGAGTCATTTTTAAATAACTGCAGCTTAAAAATTAACAAACTTTATTTGGAAAATATTAATGGAAACAACAAAATAATTTAAGTGTGGCTATTCCAATCTATACTTGTGAAGAGAAAGAAGGGCCTTCACTTCACAACAGGACCAATTAACTATTTATAGAACAAATTAACTCAACAGTTGATTTCACTAAATACCAAAATAAGTTTTATAGTGTAATAACTGACCAAACTACTTCCAGTAAAGTTACAATGGTTTGTTCCTGATTTCTCGATCTGCCAGTCAAGCTCTTATAGCCAAACACTGTTTGTCTGGATTTAGGTTTTCATGAAGAATCACTCCTCTGAACTATAGACCATTAATTACAAATGAAACAGCTGAAGAAAGCTTGTTTTTTCTTACCGTTAATGTGTGAATGAAGATTATTCAACTCCTGCAGGTTAATTGACGTCTTCACGTAGGTCGGAGTCAGAGAGGTTTGAGATATGCACTCATGGTTTCCAGGGTAACCAAAGCTGAATCAAATTCAAAAGGTTGCAATTCCAAAAGTGTTTTAAAAATAAGCAAGCCAAAATCATGGAGCATCCCATGCAGGGTCACACATGCGCGAATGCAGGTGAGCGACCATCGCCTGCTGAGGCGATATTCGCCTGAAAGTTCACCCAAGTTGTTCGACACAAGAAACCGAAGATGCGAATTTGCTTAGCAACCAGAAAGCGAATGTTTTTTCTCCACTTTGATCACATAGAAAGGAATTGAACGGGAAGCGAATGTTAATTTTGCATGTGTGTGACCATGCCTTAAAGGTCCCATATTGTAAAAAGTGAGATTTTCATGTCTTTTTTAATTATAAAGCACATTTAAGTGCTACATAAATACTGACAAAGTATTGAAACACTCAATCCATGGAAAAACTTTGCCTTTAAACAGGCTGTTAGGATTTCCGTAACTTTGTGATGTCACAACTATACAATATATAGACCATTACACATCTTAAATATTCTAAATGTGTCCCAGTTTATTTCCGTTTGCAGTGTATGGTTGCGTCCAAAATTCCATACTAGAATGCTATTTAGTACATTAAAACTGTATGTGAGTTTTCTTTAGGATATTCGAAACCTTAGTTTGAAACCAGTTGTACGCAAATTGCATACCATTTCCTGTGAAATATAACAGCATGCAAACCCTGGACACAACGGCGGCATAAATATCCCACAATGCAATGCGGTAGTGACGACAACGTTCATACAGTGACAGACCTTGGCAGTCAGCTCTATAACATCAATAACGCTTCAATTTAACTGTAAGTATAAGATTTCACTTTGCTCGGCGTAATATATATATATATATATATATATATATATATATATATATATATATATTTTTTTTTTTTTTTTTTTTTTTTTCCATAATCGGCGTAATATATTTTTAAAATTAATTCAGACTTTGATTCTCACAAATCGTTGTTCTGGTCACATGAGGTTGGCATGGGTTACCATGGTTACACGTCTCCAACCAGCAAGGAGGCTCTCAGGAAGTTACGACGTAAATTATTCATCTTATTCCAATTACCTAAAGTATGTTAACACAGCAAATCATACGTACATGATAGAGTTCATATGTGCAATCTGTTCAGTATTTTTAGATATAATAGCCATTAATCTAAATGAGCCGCACAGAGCATTCATGAAACATTTACTAATGTTCAGCAAAACTATTTGTCTGTGACAGAGAAAAGTAACACAAATATAAAAGCAGTTCACATTTCTCCATGAACTGCAGCACTGATGCAACTGGTTCTGCTCTGAAACAGCAACGAATCATGATGAAACAACACAACACACAGAAACTAAATTTAAAAGCAGAACTTGGTCCGGACTTTGAGAAGCCCCGATGTGACATGTCCTTACCATTAGTTATATTTCAGAATACTCTGCAGTACTTTCTCTGTGGGACAGATCACTGCTCCTTTACACGGAGCAGAACTTGCAGAATTGAGTGAAGAGAGAAGATCTTTCGTTTTGGAAGAGAACCCTAAACCCTGCCAGTGGTAGTGCCTTGATATTCAGTGAGTTTTGTAGTGTTTTGCCTGTGCATGTGTGTCAGTGGTGCATTATAACCTACCTGTAGCCAGCAGGGGTTGGTAGTGGTTGATGTTTTTGGTGGTAAGAGGTGGACACATGCGGAGGGCAAAAGGTGGCAGCGGCAGACCGGACAGCAGGCCAGTCAGCAGGAACTTCAACTGGACCTCTTGCTGGTTGGATGATGGAGGAAGAGCCTCACCAGCTATCAAGGTCTGGCCTGGGGATAAAACCACAACATTTGCTACTTAATTACTGAAGCAATTTAATAATATTAAACACAGTAAATCTAGCATGCTTATAGTTGCTACAAGAACATGAGAAGTGTCCATTAAATATCCTCCTTTCTTTCCATCTTTCCTGCATCTTAAACCAGGACATGCAATCTGCAATAAATCAATATTACAACTTGAACTGTATGATAAAATTACATAGAGACAATTCATAGGATTGAAGCTCCAATTAGGAATGTCCTATTAGATTGTTTGACCCTGATCCAAGTCCTTTAATATTGTGTATGTGTTGATACAACTGTGTCCAATGTAATATTTAGGCATACACAAAATTAGTCAAGCTGATCCAATTTAGACGATAAGTCTGGCAGCTGAAAAAGTCTGCATTAAGCAAACGTGACTTTACTTTAATGGCTCCCTATAACTTTGCATACTGTGTTCTACAGTATGTTGTATAATATCTGTGGAGTAGTTTCGGTCTGTAAAGGTTTGGACAGGATTTAGACAGCTACTCTGAAGCAACCATCCATACCGTGGATATCTCATTAAAACTGCAACAGTTTATTTGTCAGTGTCAGTACGCGGTTCACATGTTTGCAAAAATGTGCATTAGGAATAGGTTACACCATTTCAACAGAGCGCAATCAGACATTTTTGAGAGCTGGCAGGCATACAGTACCTGGAGCACCAGGCGTTACAAACACAAAGATGTCAGACAAAATCAAACACGAGCAAATGAAGCAAAACTACCAAACTATCAACTGAAGCTACCCGACGTACCGACAGCAACTACATCAACTATTGATAAGTAGCTCCTGCTACAACTCCAGATGAGGCCGCATATACAGGAGACAGACACTGTGTCCTGATTTTGTGCAGGCGTGAGTCACCCTACATGGCACAGTGTCATTTGTACCCCGATGAAGGCATAAGTTAGAACACGTTGGGAATTAACCTAATCTTTTGTTGATCTCGGCTTTACCGATCTGATCCAAAGCTGTTCTTTGGCTGAAGTTGAAAAGCTAACACAGTTTGACTGCAGCTGAAGGTGGCAGAAAACAACCAATGTTGTTTGTTTCATTAAGGTCAGTTGGGCAGTTTCAATGATCTAAAGGATTTAGTGGTGAGATGAGACGACTAAGCCACAAACCCATGTTTTACACAGAAATATCTATACGACGCTCCAGTTTGCATGTGGCTGCAGTTTGCTTATGTATTTCTTCTTGATATAAATTATTTTATTTTTATTGTATACACTGTCTGTTTTTGCTTAGTACGCTATGGACCTTCTCATTGTGTCCCTAAAAAAATAAAAAAAATAATATATATTTGATTTTATTATTATTGTGACATGCATGCATAAATAATATGCCCAGCCCAAACGGGCTTACAAGACACCATTATTTAGAAAAGAAAGAAAAGACAAAGGCAGAAACCAGAGTAGCAGTATAAATTACAAATAATACCAAACAAATAAACCACCCTGTCATTTTTTTCCAAGCTTGAGAAACAAAAGTAGCCAACTTATAAGCATTAAAATTAAATAGCCATTCCATTTTGTCATCATCCGAGCACCAAAACATTTCTGGATTTTGAACAGACATTTCATTTAAAATAGAAGTTCTTAACTCATCATAGTCTGGACTATACAAAAGAAAGTGTGATTCATTTTCAACTTCTCCTAACTCGCATACTTCGCACAACCTGTTGGATGTTTTTAAATCTACCGACTCCAAGGGCCAGAGGAAGGATTCCTGTTAACTAAAGACCTCTGACTCCTTGATAAGTTTGCTATAAGATTCGGTGCCATAATTGTGCTTGATTTGAATATATCTTCGTAATTTTGGTTTTAACAATATATCTTTCAACCATTTTTCTTTAAATCTAGCAAGCAACTGTCTTCTAATTGTGATCATGCTACATGATAAATTATTACTATACATATATTGCAATTCAGCTTCCTCAAAAATAGCATGAAGTTCTGTAGCCCATGGAGCATTACGTGATTTACTCCAAAGAAAAAACCTTGTTATTGATCCTGTATTGTCACATATTAAGCAAACGTTTCCACAGTCTCAGAATTTCACATTTTCGCATTATTATATAATTTCGTCATTATATGCTTTTTATACACTTCTAATACCGGGCAGTCATAAAATGGAACAGTTTCAGCATAAATATAAGCCCCAGGTCCTTTAATACTTTCAAAAAATTTTCAAAGATTTTTTACTGAGGCTTGGATTTGATGGCAATGCTTTTCCCATTCAGACAGTTAATGACTACATTTTATACGTTGTAAATGGGAAATCATCTCCTTTTGTTATTTGCTGCAGAGCTATAGGGCACCTCTGATGGTGCAAATGCCTTGAAGTTATAATTGGTACTGGTTTGAAAAATCCATTTGGTTTTCATTTCATGCACCATAATAGCCTTCTTTACATTGGAAATTGAATGTCTCTCTAAATGAGCATTCATTGCTGCTTGAAGACACTATAAAATGAGATGAGGGCATAATTCCAAACAAACCAATACATTAATAAAAAAAAAAAAAAAAAAACATACATACAACACATGTGCAGCAAATGAAAATATGCAATGAAGGCAAATGGATTCCTAGGTGGCAGCTCTTGCCTATAGCGATGATAAGTTTGCCCTACTTGTGTCAGCCTATCAGCATCAGATTTTAACAACGAGCTCGCTTTTCATAAAATGTTAGCAACCTGCCGGGCAGTGACGTTCCCTCATAACAAGAGCTTTAGTCAGCAACTGTCAGACAGAGCTATTCCTCCAGGCAGTAGCTGGCTCCAATCTGTGTGTGTGTGTGTGTGTGTGTGTGTGTGTGTGTGTGTGTGTGTGTGTGCGTGTGCGTGCGCGTGTGTGCGCGTGTGTGTGTGTGTGTGAGGGGTGAGACAGCATTAACTACTACTGCTGCTCCACCTCCCAAAGGACCTAAGCTCACTGGCAGTTTGACTCTCACTGAATACAACTGACAAACGTAAAAAAGAAAAAGAACAAAAGAAAAGAAATCCTGCATCTCATTACTATTTTATACCTACATTCATCTTTTGACAGGCAGCTCTGTTCTAAATCAACAGGGAGGAGAGAGAGAGAGAGAGAGAGAGAGAGAGAGAGAGAGAGAGAGAGAGAGAGAGAGAGAGAGAGAGAGAGAGAGAGAGAGAGAGAGAGAGAGAGAGAGAGAGAGAGAGAGAGAGAGAGAGAGAGAGAGAGAGAGAGAGAGATGGAAACACATCATAAGCAAAAGGATGAGATGGTAAAAAGACAAAAGTGAAAGAGAGGAAGGGCCAAGCACCCATGGGACTCTTTATGCAGAGCCGCTCAGACTGGGGAAGAACGCTGGCCTGTGTAGTGTGCAGAGGAGAAACCAGCAGCCACACATTAAAGCATAAAGGGATCGGGAGCCCCGAGGCACTACACAACAACCTGAGGTACAATGAAAGAAATAAGAGGGCCTGGTGCACACTCACACACAGCTATGTCTCCTTTTTGCTTTTTAGTTTTCACATTGTCTTTCAAAAATGAAAGCCATCCTTCTATGGAGGATGAAGAACTGGTAGACATTTTGCCTTGGAAACACCAAAACATTGTGACATTGTCGATCCCAACCACAGACCGTATATAAGAAGTGGACGTAGTCACCGTGACGTCACCCATTGGTTTGTGGACTGCCGTTTTGAAGGTATTTTGGCCGTCGCCATCTCGGTCTTTTGCAACCAGATGTGACACGAGAGGGTGGAGCTAAGTACAACCGAACACTGAGACATTTTTAAGCGACCAAAATGTTACAATTAACTTTCATGAACTGAAAACAAACTACGAAAGGGCTAAAGTTGTACGAAAAAAACACGGACAACTCCTAGACCGGACAACGACATGTCAATCACAAGGTAGCCACGCCCTAAAGCATACCCTGCTTTATGGTGTATTTGACTCTAAATGGGACCATAATTTACTAAATGAGCATCATGCTGTATTGAAGAAGACTTGAAACTAGCGATTGAGACCATAAAGTCATGTTTACAATGTTTACTGAGGTAATAAATCAAGTGAGAAGTAGGGTCATTTTCTCATAGACTTCTATACAATCAGACTTCTTTTTGCAACCAGAGGAGTCGCCCCCTGCTGGCTGTTAGAAAGAATGCAAGTTTAAGGCACTTCAGCATTGGCTTCACTTCTCAGACCTCCACTGACCCCAACATGTCTGGTGCTTGCCAGATGACAGTGATGTGTGCAGACGTACCGATCATGCTGTTGAGAGAGAGATCCTGAATCCTTTTCTGGTTTGGACCCAGCGGAGCTCCACAGAAGGACACGGGTGTGTAGAGCGGCGAAAGCCCAGAACTGACAAAGAGGGGGGGACAGAGAATATTAATTAAATACATTTTGAAAGCATGGCACAAAGCCGTTATTGAAGCCAAGTGAAGTGGAGAGTGATAAATGAATATTGCTTGTGCGAATGATGAATGTGATCCGCCTTTTAATAAATTAATGAACCAGAGGGAGACGGCAGCATTCACTGAGGACGGCATGTCTACTGATTCATTGTATTGATTAGATGCTGCTCAATAAAAAGAAGAGATGATTGCTAGAAAAATGATTTTCATGACTGCTGGTGATGGAGCTTATACGCTCAGGGCTTGACCTATAATTGAGCAGGTACAGCAGAGTGAAATGTTCCGAACTGAATAACTCTTTTTAATTTATCTCTACATGCTTGGCACAACATGACACCAGCACCTCACAAAGAGAATGTAACAGGAGTTATAAAACATGTCAGTATATCAAACATGGGCTAAGCCATCTTTACAGGACTTGTCTGGGAACACCGAGTACAAGAATGTTGAAACAATCACAAGGAAGCATCAGATTGTCAATGTAGCGTAGTGCGAAAGACAACCATCGTTTCAATAGTCCTGAAATAGAAAGCCCATCTGTCTGAGACTTCAGAGCAAATCAATTCAAACAAGATTATAATAAGACAATTCATCACAAAGTGGCAAAAGCATGCCATCCCTCATCCCAAGATTCCTCGTTTGCCCAAAATAAATTCAGGTTTCTGCTGCTCACAGGCAGACAAACCTCTCCGTGCCTCACACAGGAAGTCGACTTCAGAGAGAAATACAAAACTGTCTCCTCGACAGCAGCAAGGGAGTGCTCCATCAAAGGGAAGCAGGGCTCATCAATGATAGCTAAACTCTGTGCACCCCCTACCTGCGCTAGTCACTGAACACTAAATTTAGGTCAGAGGATTATGACGTTTAAAGTCAGTTTAAGTCACTTTAAAAAGTATTCAAACTTTTAATCATTACCTCTCCCTGCTATTTCAGCCACCACCTAAAAAAGGGAATGTAGCTTTGCAGAATTATCTGTGTGTGTGTGTGTGAGTGTGTGTGTACCTAGGGTTGACGACAGTTTTGCCGGTGTGGGCTTTGAGCTCCCACAGCATGGCTCTGCCGTCGCTGACCATCAGTGCAGCGTTGTTTTCGTTGACGGGGCAGATAACCATGCGATATGGCCGGACTGTTTTGGTGACTCGGATGGCGTCGCACTGAGAACGCAGGTCGTACATGAGCTCGTAGACATTCTGCTCGGGGTCTGAGGGAAGAAAGTAGAGACACAGAAGGAGATAAGAGCGGTAAAAAGGTGGGGAGGGACAGTATGACGGGGTGGGGGATTGAAAAAGAAAGAAATATAGTGGGAGATAAAAACAAATGGGATTAAAATTGGTTGGAAGGGGACTGAAATAAGAAATATGAAGGAGAAAACGTTGAGGAAGACATTGATTAGGTGTTAATAATAAAAGGGAATAGGAGCAGAAAGATGAGGGGAAGTAGATAAGAGCGGGAGATAGTGTGATTGAGACACCGGTGAAGACCGTTTCTGAGTAAGTGTGAGAGGAAAGAAGAGGAGCAGAGTAGAGAGATATGAGGAAGGATTTAAGGAGATAAGAAAAGAAGACAGGAAATAAGCGACTCACAAAAAGAGATGGCACGAAGAAAGAAAAATGAGTAGCATGAAAGAGATAGCGAGGAGAGTAAGTGAGGGAGAGAGAGAGAGAGAGATTCAGCAACAATGGACTCCCATTGACCTATAACACTAAGCCCCAGATAAATGAGACAGTGAGAGGCTAAATGCCCACTGGAGCATAGAGACAGGCTACAGGCTCTGACTGCACTGCAGTTTGGCTGAATAGATGATGGGGATATCACAGTGAGGGAGAGTGCTTTGTGAGTCAGTACAGTGCAGCGTGTGCAGTATGTATGTGTGTGTGTGTGTGTGTGTGTGTGTGTGTGTGTGTGTGTGTGTGTGTGTGTGTGTGTGTGTGTGTGTGAAGAGGTTTCATACCTGAAGCCTCATCAGGAGCGGTAGTGGAGCGACACACTCGGAGGGTGATACAGCCGTTCTCATGGAGACAGTAGAGGGCGTCCCGCTGAGCACAAGGGATCACCTGAACACAGAGACAGTCGGGGAGACAGGTGACGATGTGTTCATGAACAAGTTTGCCAACTGTCTTTTGAAGACTTAGTACTGAGCAGGTGCTACTTAAGTTTGTTCTCAGCACTGCATCAAATGTATATGTGTGTAATCTTGTAATTTAGTACAAACACAAATGTAAACAAAAGCTAAGCTGAATCAAGCTTAGACCTTATGTCAGTCTGAAAAAAAACAAGAGTAGTCAACTTCTATTTGTTACTCATCACAGATGGATAAAATTAGCGCTGCAAGTAACAACTATGTTAGGGGTGCGCCCTTGAAATTCTTGAAGTTGAGCCGTCGTTTTATTTAAGATGCTAGATCTATAAAGAACTTTGTACTCTTGTAAACAAATTAATAATAAACACATTGGTTGTATAGATATGAATGGTGATGATGACACAGGAAAAAAGTCAAACCCAAGCATGGTAAACGAGACGGGGTTCGTGTTTCAACACGGGTTGGCTGGTTTGCTGACAATAGTAGAAAATGTTCATCACAATTTCCTAATGCCCAAGTTCATATTGCTTCTTTTGTCAGACCAACAGTCCAAAACCCAAAGAGATTAAATTTACAATAATAATATAATATCATAATAATAAATGCTCAAATTTGAGAAGCTGGAAGCTATAGTCGGGATGTTTAGTGACTTTAATTGAAAAGTTGACTTGAAAAGACTTTTTAATCCATTGTGTCAAAATAGTTGCTGATTAATTTTCGGCTAATCGATTAAGTGTTTCAGCTCTAGATGGAATAAAAACATTATCACTCATTATGTTAACAACTGAACACATGTGATAATGAAAGTAGTTTGGCTCAATGCACTCTCGATGGATGAAACAAGCTGAAGGCATCAATTTTAAGATGCTTGTGCGTACAAGATCGATTGTACTAAGCAACATTAATAAGGTGAAAATAGCTACAATGCTCAGTATATTTTATAAATTACAAAGTGGAACTGATTTTGAGTTGATTAGGGCATTATGGCCTATTATTTTAGTAATTATAATTCATTTTACATTTATAATTTTTCAATTTTGAGCTTCATCTTTGTTCTTCTTTTTCAACTAATCATTTTAAAGCCAGATCCCCCTCCATGGATTGCATTAGGTGTTCAGCTACTGAACGTGTACCTGATAAATGGGCAGCTCTGTGTACATTGTGTGTGTGTCAAATCTGACAGTGTGTAGTATAGATGTGTCTATAAGACCCTGTCTTTCCTTGGCTCGGGAAGCTTCCACACTCACGCCTGGACTTTTGCTGAAGTGGTGTCATCAGTCATGCAAATTGGCTGTGTGACAAGCACTTTATAACACTTAGAGGAGGGAGGCGTTGGCCGGACAGAGCCTGGGCGGCTGAGTAATACCCCTCCACTCCTGCTCTGTGACTTTAGGACTTACTCCTTGACTACAAAGGCTCGTTCTCCACCTTTGTACTGTTTAACCACGGATTCATTTATTAAAAGAAGATCCCTGACAACACAAAATAGTATGATTTATGGAAGGGCAATAAAATATAGAACAGAAAACAATTGCACGCACACAGACAGTGTGATAAACTGAGGAACAGTAACCTGGTCCATGCATGTGCATAACTTTCAAGGTTATGTATTTCAAAGACCATATTGTGGTTCAAATAGAGAAGAACCACAACGGGGAACACCTTGAGATCTACTCAGTGTAATGACAAGCCACCACTATGGTCATTTGTTCACAGAGAGACCCAGAGTTGGGAGTGAAAGCGGAGTGAACAGAGCGACATTAAGAGACCGTTTCTGTTCCATTACTGGCTCTGAAGCCGTGACAAATCCTCTATCTAACACCCCCACAGCAGTCATCAATTTCCAATTACAAATCCAGACTCCAAAAGAAGGGAATTGGCACCTAAAGGTCACCGGTGCTGCTGAATGGGACGATAGAAAGGGAACTAGAAGTCAGACAATAAGTAGGCTGGTGAGATTTTTTTGCTGTAGCTCAAGACTGCACGGCCCTACTGTGCAGCCGTCAGACCTTGATGAGGTGAGCACTGAGAGGGAGCAAGAAAAGTAGAGAACTTTATCATTCACGGCAGGTGGAATTGGCTTCCTGGAAGAATCATCCATAAGAAAAAGACAGGTTTTGGTAAAGCCTTTCGAGCAACGTAATAGAAGTAGAAACTGTGCACCGGGTTCATTCGAGGGAAGGGAAAGATGGTGATGTAGGAAGCATGTTAGAGTGAGACAGCACAGCCGTCCTTTCATTTAGGGCTGGTCAATACGACGATATACATTATCAAAATCATATAGAAATATCTATCATATATATTTTTCTTTATTGTTTCTATCACAATATAGGCTAGGCCTATATTTATTTATTCACGTCACCTACCGTCCAAATCTCCGGACGGCAGCTCCTGTATCCGAGTTATTTTGGCTTCCATCTATATATACAGTCTGTGTCTGAGTCACATATGTACAAAAAAAGAATCTGATTTGGGCCACTTTTTCCTGCAGTCTGAACGTAGCCGCAGACGTCAGTGCAAACATTTTGAAGTTATCATTGCATGTAACTTCCAAATGCACCGCAGGAATGTCTCTCCATCACTTTCCGACCTGTTAGAACAAGGGCCGAGAGCTAACCGCATTCTGACCTTAAAAAATTGTTGCCGTCGGCTAACTAACCACCTTCTTTCCACCACCAACTACTAGGTTAACTCTTTTCAGGCTTGCGATTTCATGATGAAGCTTTACCGAGATCCTCGTTACACAGATTTTGCTGCACACGTATGCGGTGCCTCACCTGAACGAAGGGCACCCCGGAGCGCTCGATGGCCACCACGCCCACCGTCTGGCTGAGCTCCAGGTCCAGGATGAGGATCTCTCTGGGATAAAGCAGCAGCATGTGGTTCCTCTTGGATGGCAGGTAAGACAGCTGCAGGCAGTCGTTCAACGTCACCGCCTCCGCACTACAGTGCCACAAAGTAGAGGAAGGATGGGAATGCACACAAGGTAGGAAAAGGAAATTAATGTCAGCGTTATTTTGACTGGAAAAAGTGTGCTCTGAAAAAGGTAAGATAAAAGCCCAGAGCTGATATTTCTATTTATGTTTTGCATTTGCGTTGTTTTAAACTTAATATACTGCAACACAAGACATGTTAGCAAAAAGTACATTTTAATGAGTAGAAATGAAGGTCTGGATAACAGGATTTATTGGAGTCTTATTCGGCAGACACAACACCAAAGATATAATGAGATTCCGCTGTAACGACACACGCATATGAAATATGCAAATACACCAACGTGATGATGGATGAGAAAGTCTCAAAACAAGCTTAATAAAAACTGTCTCATTTCTAAGATCAACTTGATCTTTATTCATGTCTTCCCATACAGAACGCTGAATGAATTAGTAATTACTGTTGTGGCCTCTGTGAGTCACAGGCAAATGAGAGAGGACTTAAAAGTGAATCTGGTCGAATGATGGGAGGCTGATGAATTAAGCCGGTATTGGCAGCGTCAAATAAAAATCTCTTCCATTATTTTGAGTGTCCTAAAAATGTTCAGCAAAGTCTGTTCGCTGTTAGTTCTTTCAGGTGTGTTTAAATTAATCACAAACGCTATGATCCATGGCAGCAGTGCAGGTGCGATCAATGTCTCCATATGACAACAAAGCTGTCACAAACACTTAGCAGTTCAATCAAGAAGGAACAGAGGGCTGATTTTCACAGGATTTGTGAGCAGGTCCAAGACCATAACTCATTCCTTCAGCTTCATTCCTCTAGGTCACCATGAGATCAAATAAAGGAGAGACAAACTTTATAACACAATGGAGATCATTATTATCTCTGGGGAAAGCGCAACAGATAAAATGGACTCAATAGGGGAACCTTTAGGAGTCGCTGAGCTAAATCACACGGTTACCAGCTTACTGAAGTCAGGCGAGGCAGAGATAACGGCTGAAATGTCTGAGCCACCAAAGGCAGAACATCAGAAAGCAACAGTGAAAGAGACTTCTGTGTCTAAGATGCAAAAAAAAAAAAAAACGACAGCTTCAGAGAGAAAGAGGAAAAAACAGAAATAAGAAGAAAAAGTCCTGTAACCCTAAACCCTCACAAAATATTCAGCTGTACAATTACCAAAACATCACACACTCCTCACATCTCTCTCTCTCTCTCTCTCTCTCTCTCTCTCTCTCCCTCTCTTTGCTGTGAATAAGCCATGAAGGTTGGAGCAGTCTGTGGATCATTATACACTGCCACATGCACACATACAAACAAAGTGTGAGCTGTGCAAGGTGTGTTTGATAGGCAGCCTCAGAGGACCGAGGTTTAAGAAGAACTTCTATTGTTTAATCATGTTGAATAAACATAAATGACCCAGAGGACGTTCGAATCAAATACAGTGTTTATATATTATGTAGTCGCTTCAGCTGGAGCTTCTGAGGTCTAGACAACACGGAATAAACTCACACGACTTGATACTGGCAGGCAGCGGTGCATAAATCATGACTTTGGCTTGGATTTGCACATGAGCACCAAATGTTTGCATAATTGTGTTTTATAACTGAGGCCCCCCCCAGTCTTGGCTAAGAGAAGACCATCAGCAGCTGGAAATGCCAGTGGGGACAAAAAGAAAAAACCCGAAAAGATGAAACTCAACTCGAATAAATCACCACGTCAAAAACAGACAAAAAAGCATTTCAAACCCCGTTTTTGATATCATCTATGGCCTGAATTGAACCTATATAGTAGTTTCATCGTTAGAGGCAAAATTCGCCATCCCCACACTGTATTCAAAGGATTCGCAGGAAACTATGCATGTATGTTACTGTTACTTTCTCACTGTTTAGTGTTGACTGTCTTTACACCGTGTCAGAGCTATATTAAAGTGGCAGTAGGCAGCAAACTTTTGGCATCATTGGGCAAAAATTCCATAATAACCTTTCAGCATATGGTAATTCAAGTGTTCTGAGAGATATCTAGACACAATGTGTTTTTGTATGAACAGACGTGCTTGAGTGTGAAGCCGATGTCTATTATCATGATAAAGGGACAAAATGTGTGCTGGCTAAACAACCAGATTAATGGAGGCCCTGATGAGACACTAATGTGCATGATATAGTGCTGTATTCAACATGTGTCTGATAACAGTCTGGGAGAGAAGAGTCTTGTTTAAATCCCCCATCTATCAACCACAGGCAGGCCGAGCCAGAGAGGAGAGATACTGTAACACTGAACATGATAAACACCCAAAACCGACACACAGACAAACGCAGACTGATGGAGTACAGCATTTTCCTGAGCAATTACAGATTACCAACGGAAGACACAAAGACGGAAATGGACACGACGAGACAGGCGCGAGAGAGAGAGAGAGAGAGAGAGAGAGAGAGAGAGAATAAAGACAAGTAGGATTAATGGAGTGTTTGTTAGAGCTGGTTGAGCAGATGGACAGAATAGGTCGGCTGCTATAAATAAGCCTGTTTGACAGTCACAACCGCTCAGGCAGGAAGCTGCCAGCACATCAAACAAGAATTTGGTCCCTGATCCGCCGCAAATTTTTTTTAAAAGTATTTCACAAGTTTGTCACTTAATGGCTTAAAAATGAGGTTAGTCACTACTTCTTGTGAGTTGTGTCAAATTGCACTGATTTATCACCAGACCTACGCTTAATTGATCTGACAGTTTTAACCCCAAAGAAGCTCGGGCACCAAATGAAGACATGATCCAAAACCCATTCTCACATATGGAAGCCTGTTATTTCATCCTCTTACAGGAACATAATTTCTGATGGATGTGTGATAAATAGTTTTGCCCTTTTGTCATATGTCTGTCCACCGACTGCCAAACCGACAAGCTGTCACGATTCACTATCAACAGGTCAGTTAACTTATTGAAAAAGGGGGAAGAGCAGCACAAGTTGCAGAGAGAAAACAGGCACTAAATGTGTTGTCCTGCAGCAGAGGACTTTAATTAACACATGCTGACAGGTGCACATTCACTACAGGTCAAAGACACAGAAATAAACTTTGTAGCTGAAGACGCCCTAAGCCTTAGAAATTGTTGTGCAAGTAAAAAAAAATGTAATTTAAAAAAATAAATATGCAATCAGATAATTTAAACATTACAACTTACGTAGGTTTCTCATTGGTGATGAGAACTTTGACCTTGTTGAGGGCCTTCTTGGCGCCGGTTGGTACCGGGGTAGCGGCGGGGGCAGGCTTGTTGTGGGCGGGGCTTGCATGGGGGCTGGCGATGTAGACCTTTTTGCCAGCGCTGCCCGGTGGTTTGGAGTGGGTAAAGTCTGTGATAAAGACTATTCCTTCGCTGGTCAACACTGCAAAGAAAGATTTAAAAAAAAAAAAAAATTATAAAGATGCATATTCTTGTCACAGCTGTCATTATTGTGTTTGCAATTTAGAAAATATCAATTTCCCTTTATCTCTGTATTGAAAATGAGATGTTACCAACAGTTATAATAAGTAAATGCCATGCATCTCTCTAGAGATGGCGCAGTGTCTCTGATATGTGTGAGCTCTATGAATCTTAATCTAAGACCTCCAGCTACAATATAAACCCATCACGTGTATATGTGGGCGAATGGGCCAGGATGGAAAAAACTAAGGCTGAGTCAGGTTTTCTTTTGGACAGTATGTTGTTCACCTACACGCCATGTTGGAGGGGTCAAAGGGGTCAAAAGAAAAGGAGAGGATGTTCTCAGCGTAGCTCTTCTTCCACAGCTTGGTGCCTGTGTCTCCGTTCCACAGAACGATGTAGTTGGGAGGGTGGATGGCTAACAGTAGATCACGAGACGCATCCTGGTTCCATAACCACTCCAAGTCTGGCAGAGAAAGAGCAAGACGGAGAGGAGAATGTGGGAATGAAGAGCATGGAGGCGTAGTAAGTGCCAGCAGGGGAAGACAGAGAATGATGGTAAGAGCATCTTAATGAAAACAAATGGCCAACAACAGTTCCAAGTTTCTCCTTGGCAGTGTTGCCAGGGTGATATCCCCTTCCTGCACAGAACTGATGGAAAAACAATCAATCCAAGCCTCTCTTACCCTGGATAGGTTTGGAGTGCTCCTGGATCTCACAGTGGGCGGTGCCACTGACCACATCCCACACTATGATCTTCCCCGAGGCGTCTCCTGAAGCCAGCCGCAGACAGTAGGGAGAGCTCAAGTTGTGGTAGTAGTTTTCCCTCGACCATTTCACCTACCAAACACAAAACATATGCTGAGCGTCTGGCAGTCGCCATCTCAAATAGAAGATGATGAATTCGACTACACAGCGGATGCAAAGATCTTCTTGTTAACTGTAGATCAATCCTTCTATCTATCCTTGTTCATTATGCTGTGCTCACACTACGAGCGGTGACATGAAGCTACAAACTGACGCCCAACACTTGTCGCTGCGTGACGGGCGTGACGCGCAACAAATAGAGTTGAGCCGGTCTCAACTTTTTTCAGCGCTCCAATGACGCGGTGAAGTGTCAGCCAATCACGTGTTTTCGTTTCACCCTGTTCTGTTCCATCTAAAAATAATGTTAGCCACGTTTAAGCCACTTCACAGTGCTATTTAACGACATAACTACGTCAACGAGCGCTTGAGCAACACTTCAACGGCGACTCGGCAACGTTGTTTTGTCGCTTTTGTCGCTGGTAGTGTGAACGTAGCATTAGGGGAGAAAGGTACAGAAAACTGAAGAAAAAAGGTACAGACCCTCTAGACCTTTTCAAATTTTACAACATAAACATTCTAAATGGGCCCCTTTGTATTTCCTGTTGCAATGTTTGTTAATGCAGTAGCTGACAGGAAGTAAACTTGGACCAAAGCTGTTGCCCTAGCAACAGAATGTCAATGAAAAGGTATATAGGAAACACACAACATTGAAATGCAGCCAATGCAGGCTCTATACTTAAAAAGACATATGACTCTGTAAGGCTATGAACAAGTTGGTGTTTAAACAATTGATTAGGTATCTCTGTTTGGTCCTGAATAGGCATGCTCTTTACTGTGGCTACTTCCTTGTTTTTTTTTATTGAGCAAGCTTTCTTGTGTCGGGCTTGGAGGTGAGGAATGGTCCGCTGCTGTGACTGCGGTGCTTTACAAGATTAAAGTGTGCTTAGGAGTGAGGAATGAGAGCCTCACATTGAGCCCAGGCACTGATAATCACTGTGGAATTTATTGCCCATTATTTACCCTTCTACAAAGCACACAAACATCAAACATATAACAACACATACGCTAACGCTAACGCGCACGCACGCACGCACACACGCACACACACAATAGGTCTATCCGTCAATACAGAAGCAACCTTTGTTAGTGTTGCTAGTGTTGGCTTACACAGTGAAGCAGAGCTGAATGTGTCTGCCAGAGAGGGACGAAAACAATTTAGCTCAAGGTTACACAATGCTAATATTAATACTGGGTGATGAAATATTACTCCATCAGCAGGTGTGTGTTTGTATTTCCCCTGGAAAGCACAAAGTCAGCAAGAAACTGACATATAAAAGGACATACAGTATCACATATACAGTAAGTGCACTGGAGACATTTGAACCTTACAAACCGTACATACTGTCTATTATGTATATAATGTCAACCTGAGCAGAGAATGAAGTCACTCTCCCTCTGTGTGTGTTGTAATCCAAGCTTCTCTGTTGTTGACATTGCCGGGCCGGCTGTGTATAACTTTTAGTGTGTGTTAGTACATGCGAGCGTGCCCCACTGGCTAGCTCATGGCCGCCGCTCTGGACTGCTCTCATACGACGTTTACCGTTGATAAGGCCATCCCAACTGACAGCAACGTCGCGGAATTTTAGCAGGTGTCATATTTCACACACACGGGACGAGAGAGAGTTGACAGATAAAACGATGCGAAGCGATAAGCAAAAGCGCCTATTTGGCAATATTTCAGATTTAAACCCAATGCAATAAGGGAACCGTAACGTTAATGAGGCCATCACTGTGCGGAGGACGGAGCGGTCACAGCCGGTGTGCGCTGCGGAGTAGTGCAGGGTGGAAACCTGCGGCCCCGCAGCGAAAGCTGGACAAGAGAGGCCAGACACACGGCCACCCGACGTTAACGATCAAAGTAAGCGCGCTACACATATTGACCGTCATCTTTTCTTGTAAAAAGTCCGGTGTAATCGGTAACACCGGTGTTGTCACGAGTTTATTAACCGGTGGGAAAATTTCCTCACCTTCACATCCCCAGTGTGGAGGCAATAGATATACTCTCAATTTCAAATTTAGCACCTTTAAGTGCAACAGGTAAATGTTTGCTTCCAAGAAACACTTTGAGACTGACAAAGAAAATTACAACAAAAAAAGAAGTGAAACTAGAGTCCCAGAATATCTTCATCCAAGATATTCTTTTCACATTAATCAGACCAGATTGTCATATTAATTTTTAACCTATTTGTCTGTTTCCTTTTTATGTTAACAGCTTTACTTACTGACAGATTTCAAATTCTATGTTGTAGCTGTGGCCTATGGAGCAGAGCTGCAACTATTAATCAATTAATTGATTAGTCAATTTATAATTAATCAATTGCTCCACTCGTTTAAAAAAGAAAAAAGCCAACCATTTGCTGTTTCCAGCTTCTCAAATTGGCAGATTTGCTTTTCTTGTTTCTTTGATAGTTAATTAAATTACTATTTGGATGGTTGGACATCACTTTGGGCTGTGGGAAATTGTGATGGGCATTTTTCCCATTTTATAGCCTAAACGATTGATATTTTAATTTACAAAATACCACACAGAGTCATCCAAAATGAAAATAATCTTTAGTTGCAGCCCTACTATGAAGGTTAAATCAATTAAACAGATCAGAAGAAAGAAAGTTTATTTAGGAAACTCACCTTGACCACATTAGCTTTGTGCCTCTCCAGCACCTGGATGGTCTGAGATGTCTTTGGATCGATGATGAGAATACTGGAGTGACATCCCTGAGCTATCAGCCCCTGCCAACCCCTGCAGTAAACGAAAACCAGAGAGAATGATAGGAAGAGGAGAGTCACAGATAATGAGGAAAGTGAATGATGAGTGAAAGTTCTTTCCACTACAGAATGAAAGAGATGGTTTGTAAGTGTGACTTTGAGCCAACTTCAACTTCAACTTTATTGTCCTTGAGGGGGAATTTATCTTAGAACAACACACAGAGACGTAGGCACACAGACTCGGGTACAAAAAAAAATAAAAAATACATGAATACATCAAGCCTTCGCCCACTGTCAGCTGGGATCGGCTCCAGCTCCCCCTCGCGACCCTGAATAGGATAAGTGGTTACAGATAATGGATGGCTGGATGAATACATCAAGTGACAAAAGGAAACCTAGAGTATGCCATCACCAAAACCATCATCATCAGTCCTCGGTAGACGAAAATGTATCATCAGTTGGGTCATTGTGAGCATTTAACAGTTTGGTGGCCTGAGAAGTATTTACACAGCCTGTCAGACCTGGCTTTTGGGAGTCTAAATCTCCGTCTGGAGCTCAAATTCCCCATACAGAGGATGAGGTGTGCGCAAGAACACCTTAAAGCAAATTTCGTCATGTGAATTCAAACATTGCATTATAAGAGCCAACATCAATGATCATCAATCCCCTCCATGTCTCTTCATCTTTCAGTGTGCATACATCGTCTGCAATGCATATGTGGCTGGACCGCATCCATACTCCATAAAAAAAACTAAATTCCACATCAAATTTTGATACCCCAGTGCAAGCTTAAGCTGTTTTTTTGTACACACAGACTTTCAATTAATGAGTCCTGGTGCAACAGGCTGATACAACCCACATCTGGAAGAAGTGTGTGACTGTAAAGCAAAATAGGGGAATAATAACAAGAAAAAATAAAGAGTAGCTGCAGGTGAAGGTTACACTATTTACACTGTCCGAAGTGAATAATATCCAGAACAGTTACACTGAATGGTTTCATTAAAGATGATTAATACAGTAAGAGGTCTCAGTCCTAATTATCGCAAAATTTAAGCCAGCTTCATGCGGAATAAAACTTGCTGAAAGTGGTTACGTTTCTGGTCTCTTTAAGCGAGTTTTATCACAAACCAGGCAATGTAATAATAACTTAAATTAAGTAACACTGCAGTCACGCTCCCTGCTGGATTACTATGGGAAAATAAGGGTTAAAGGTCCCATATTGTAAAAAGTGAGATTTTCTGAAGTTTTTTATATTATAAATCAGGTTTAAGTGATATATAAATACTGTGAAAGTATCAAAACACTCAATCCATGGAGAAATACACACAGCCCATATTCAGAAACTGTGCATTTGAAACAAGCCGTTAGGATTTCTGTCCATTTGTGATGTCACAAATCTACAATATTTAGACCATTACACAATTTTAAACGTAAACATTCTAAATGTGTCCCAGTTTTTTTCCTGTTGCAGTGTACGTGAATGACATCAGCTGACAGGATGTAAACATGGACCCAAACTGTTTCCATGCAACGCAATTCCGTTGCCATTCCGTTGAAATGAACTAAGATAGCAGACTGTTATCCATCATGGACAACACCCACCCCGCATTATGCACTACTATATCATACTCTATAATATACTCTGCTATATATTAATATACTCTGCTATATTTGCACTACCATTTGCACTATTTGCACCATTGGCACACTGTCACTTCACTGCTGTACTTATGTTATCTTATTTTTACTTTATTTTATCTCACTTTATTCTATTTGATTGTATCTTTTTTAAGGTGTATTGGTGTTGGGACCTGTTGTCTAAGCTACTGGAATGCCTAAATTTCCTTCGGGATCAATAAAGTATCTATCTATCTATCTATCTATCTATCTATCTATCTATCTAAAACGGAGCGTTTCAGACAGAGCGTGAATGCAGGTATATTCATACAGACAGTATGAGAAAAATAATGTGTTTTTTGAACATTAAAGCATGTAAAGATGTTCTAATAGAAACACAAAATACAAGTATGAACCTGAAAATGAGCACGATATGTCCCCTTTAAGAGAGGCATCAGGCCCAGCAAACTGTCACATCACATCACATCACATGACACAAGATGCCCTAATGTTACTGTTTTGTTGAGAAAAAATCTACATTATCAGCATCAATTATCACTGCTATCTTTCCAGGCAACGAAAGGGAATAATATCGCCTAATTAGCAGCTCGTAAACATCATCTATCATCATCAGTCGCTTGTCTTGATTAGCTAAATGAAGCAGCTACATTATGATGCTAAAGGACTCACCAGTCTACTGCGGTTTTATTCTGCAGGTTGAGAGTGCCAGTCAACGTCCGAGCCGCGAGTTTGATGTTGACGGTGTACGGAATCATTATGGCTTATCTGTATCTACGCTACATTAACATTTGTTGACCAAAAGCTGCTACAATTGTTTAGCTTCTGCGGGTTCGCTTCTCTATGAGAATCCTAACAGGAAGTAAAATGGTGTTTCTAAATGGAACACACCGTGTGGGAACAAAATCTCAGCGTAACAAGGTTCCACAACAGACACCTCACGTTTTGTCAGTGCGGAACCAAAAGTGTTATTGAAATTAATACATTTTTTCTCAAATTGTTTTTATTGAGATGACAAGTAAAAAATAAATTGTTATGGTGCCATTTGATATTCATTTAGTTTTTATTTTACATCCCATAGTGCCATAACAGTTAAATCATTGTAAAAGTGGAACAAATTAGATTGGATTTAGGTATTAATAATATTTGATAAATAATTTGATTTTGATTGGCTATTTTTGCTGTGCTTGTTTTGTGAATATAAACTTGTGTAAGGGTTATTCGTATCTAAGAACTGGAGAACTGTTATTGTTTCATCTTTAACCAATGATTTAAAAAAACAAAAAAAACAACTCAGTTTAGTTTAAATTGAATGTCACCAATTAAATCTAAAATATAATTATATAAAATATGCCAAATACTCTCCTTTTTTCAAATATTGTATAAGCCATTTAATTCTAAAAGCATAGTTTGATGTCCTAAGATGTAGGACCTTAAAACCCCTTTTTTTTCTATCACCAGAAATTACTTATTCAATCAAATAGTGTGGTTTATCCCATCATTTGTCATTGTATAATAGCTTGATAAACAACATCTAATGATAACCAACTGTTCCAGCAATTTTGCCATCATCAAAAATTTCCCCCCTGCATGATTCCCATCAGACACTGATGATCCAATGCCCACTGGGTGCATAAGAGTCTGAAATACTGGAGAGATGCCACGCGGTTCAGAGGTACAGTATGCTGCTCAGAGCAGTGTCCCGCAGGAAGGTAGTGACGTCATATATTCTAGTCTGATGAGCTTGGAAGCAACACACAAGGGAGAGCAGCGAATGGCTGCAGGCCATCACAGCTGTGCAACTTAAATATAAACTACCATAAATAACTGTTGGCAGTTCCAGCCATCAAAATCTTTCTGCCTTTTATTTCATGTCATTTCATCCCTGAAGTGACTCAAGCTGGCGCACTGGTTGATATAGTGGAACACACAGCCATGTCTCCGGGGGAAGAACACCTGTCCTGGATGATATGATACTTTCATCTCCTGCTCAGCCTATATGACATATATTCAAACTTATTGTTGCAGTTAAAATTTTCTTTCTGTTCTGTCATGCATACCTCCCACTCCTTAACAGCAAAAATAGGCCAAATTTCACTCAAGAGTTTAAATAATGCCTTGAACTTATAATGGAAGACTGTGACATTCTGGCAGAAGTTATCCTTCAAGTTCGAGATTCTCTCTTCTGGTGAATTGAGGCAAAGCTTGCAGTGCAATGCAAAGAAAATACATAGATTCAAACAACTGAAAGTGCAGAAAAAGAAATTAGACGGACAGTTTTTCTGTTATAGTTTAGTGACTTTAAGAAAGATTTTCCAATAACTGGTAGATAACAGCATTTGATTGATTCTCATGAGACCTAAAGATGGCCTTTGAGAAAGATATATCTGTTTTTCCCTGTGCTGACTTTGACTTATTGAACTAGACAAGTTTCCACCTTACTAACAATGAAACACATTTCTCTCATTTGTAGACACATTGTAGTAGAGACACTAACATGGGATGGGGAAAAAAATGTAGAGCTTCAAAAGCTTTTACAATCAGAAAATGTTCAGGTTAACTGTTTCGTGGTTCATTGGTTGCAAACGCTGCACTGTTAATGGTGTTTTCATTACATAAGTAATAAGATAAGTTATTATTTTATGCTGTTTTCTTCAGGGACTGTGAATGAACCCAACATGCTGCATTTACACACTGTATTATATTGTAAAATCGCAAGAATAAAATGTTAATTTGAACATATCTAACTTTTCAAAACGATTCTCATTCTCTATTGTGAACTAAGTCCAATATATCCAGGTATAGGGGGAAGGAATACCAATCTTCCTACATTCCCTCTGTGGCAGACAGACTAAATGAGCATGTTTCATGTCTGGTTATTGGATTTTTTTTTTCTTTAACAATCCCCTACAGCTCTTTTCTGATTTGCATGTTAATTGTCAATTGGTTGACACCCGATTGTATCTCACTCTGTCAAAATCATCTTGTGGTCATGGTTTTCTGCACATTCAATGTACACACACATAATCTGTCACATTCATCATAATTACTGCCGGCCTGCTGTCTTTAGCAACACCGCTGAGCTGATATAGAATTATGATATTTCTCACTCTTCCCTGAGGGACAAATCTTTATATTCAGTCAGATGTACAGCTGGTTTTCCATATCAAGATTACCAAAACTGTGGATATTATTTTGAAAGGTTATGACTCAAATATATTATTGATAAAAGTGATATAATCTGAGCAGCTTCAACGGCAGAATACAACGCTAAATATCTTTCTACGATTTAAAAGTATTAATTAATTAATTAACTAAAGTAGTTAAAGTAATTTCATTTAAGCGTTTCTCATTGAAGTTAGTTTCCCTACTTAAACTGATACATAAGGCAGGACAAGCCTAGGACTTAAAAAACACAACCTCTATAGGAATATATATTTTTTTAATACTTGTTTGATGAAAACGAAAATGGTCTTTCTTTGGAAAAACCAACACGTTCTCATCACAACTCGTCACATACCGTCGCTTTGTTACGTCCCTTGGTGTCATTTTATTTTCGGCATCAAATCCACTATAGTTTGGTTTAGGTAAGAAATACATGGTTGGGCTTAAAACTACTACATTTGTACAGTGAAAATGAACGTTGTGAACACGGGAGACGAACGAACAGCTGATTGTAACGTGACATACGGAACACGAACAACGGTCTCCGGGATGAAAGCCTTGTGTTTGTTGGACCCATCCACCTCCTCTCCCGTCCGTCTGGTGTGTGTCTTTTCGCTCTTTAAACTACGTCACCGCAGTCACTCCCGGCACACTTTCTCTGAGCGTTTACTGTTGCCGCGGATGGGTTTACATTATAGTTAATGGAACGCCCGGTGCGTTTCATACCGTCGCTAAAGGGTGCCTTGTGCTGTGGTACCGAGCGGTGACAAAGCCTCGGTATTTGACACCCTGGGAATGAGAATGGGCTGGAGAAACAGTAGCCAATTGTTGCACAGAAATGAAATTTAAATTGATCTGCATGCATGAGATCACTACCAAAAATATTTCCCAAAATGTCAAAGCGTCCCTTTAATAATGATGGTTCTGGGTTTTCCTTGTCAGCTGAAGACATATATATAGTAACCATCACATCCCTGGTTCAATTCTGTCCGGGTACCAATTTAAATTTTTTACTATTAACTATCTATTATCTACTGTCAAACTAGCTACAGTCTGGTGAGTGTAATATCGTCCAGCTCTGTTTTGGTCTGTAACAGCTCCTGAGAAAAAATGTCAGTTTCTTAAGCTTGCTAGATGCACAACTTTTCCACCAGTCACTCGACCTCACCTCTCCCCTGTTTCGTGATTGGAAAGAAAGCATTTAGACAGGCTACCCTCACAGGACAGGCATTATTTGAAAAAGTGAGAGGTAATAAATCAGTCCTTTATTTCTCTTTCTTGTTTTTCTTCCTAAAGCCTTTAAGTTTCTGCGGCTGTGAGACCAGGGGACCTGGGCAGCGATGTGTAATGAAGGTTCTGTAATGAAAACGGAGAGCAGGGATAATCACACTTTGGGTCACGTAAAAACCCAATTAGCGCCTGAGTGCTCTGAGTGCGCTTGACTGCTGGCCGTCAGCTGTGTAAAATATCCCCATTATTTCTACTGCCATCTGTATATGCAGCCTAGTTTAGATGTGTTTATGAGCATGCTTGAATGTTTTATTGATATACTGCGTGCAAATATTTGCTCATGACGAATATAAGATGTTGGGGCACATGTTTCCCATACTCCCATAGTTTCAGTTAAAGAATAACATTTCCTTAAAGGGGGATTATGTAACATTTGAAATAGTTTATACAGTAAGTAAAAAAAAAAAATAGCCTACCATTGTGTAATTCAATACACCCAGGGGTAGGCTTACTGGATCTTGCTCTCATGGCTGACTCTCTTTACTGCCTTTTGGCTTGTCCCTTCTATTTATATATTTATTTTTTATTATTTGTGAGGGACCATGTGCTATGTTAAACATGCATTTTGCCATTTGATGTAGCTTATTGTACCAGTCCTTTGGCAGGTCACAATGTGCTACCGTCACAATAAATTGTCATTTTTCTTTTAGGGTTGAGAAATTTCAACTATCCATTGTGGTCTGTAACCATTTCAAAATCCATTATATCTAATGGATGAACTCAAACATGTTGAAAATAGGGCTGTCAAAGTTAATGCGATAACAACCCGTTATCCCAAATTTGTTTTAACACCACCAATTTCTTTAACGCATTAACGCAACTTGCGATTTTTAGGTTGTAGCGGGGTCAGTTTTAGAGCTAGAGTGAAGGTACTGGTATCTATTGTATACTTGGTACACAGAAAACCTAAAGAATCCACTGGTACCAACCATGTCATACTAGCTTGTCGCGAAGGAGGCTAAATAACGCCCCAAACTTGCGCTAAATTTTGGCGAGGAAAAACTGTCATGGCCATTTTCAAAGGGGTCCCTTGACCTCTGACCTCAAGATATGTGAATGAAAATGGGTTCTATGGGTACCCACGAGTCTCCCATTTACAGACATGCCCACTTTATGATAATCACAGTCAAGTCAGCACACTGACACACTGACAGCTGTTGTTGCCTGTTGGGTTTGAGTTTGCCATGTTGTGATTAGAGCATATTTTTTTATGCTAAATGCAGTACCTGTGAGGGTTTCTGGACAATCATTGTTTTGTGTTGTTAATTGATTTCCAATAATAAATATGTACATACATTTGCATAAAGCAGCATATTTGCTCACTCCCATGTTAATAAGAGTATTAAATACAAATCTCCCTTTAAGGTACATTTTGAACAGATAAAAAAATGTGGGATTCATTTGCGATTAATCGCGATTAAACATATAAATCGATTGACAGCCCTAGTTGAAAACAAGGCTGATTTTCTTACATGTTGCTTAGTTCATATTTTGGCTATTTACAGCATGTTCTTTCTCTGGACAGTAACAAACGTCTTGCTCAGTGCCTACAAAATAGTACTCTATTTCATAATAAAAAATGCTGTGAATTACGAGTTTCAAAACCGCAAAATGTGTAATATATAATTTTGCACAATATCGAAAAAAGAAAAACAAAACATAAAAAGTCAACAACAAAATCATAATGGGTTAAAACCCAATGAAAGAGTCATACTGATGTGCTGTCAGAGGCTCCCCTTATCACCATCATCAGCTCTCCACAAAACACACAACAAAATCCAGCCTCGTCATGTGTGTTCTTATGTTTCTCAGAAACCAGAGAGCTTGACAAGCTAAAACTCTCCCCCCCCAGAGTCTGGATGCTCTCATTTCCGCCATCCTGCCTGCCGTCCTCTTGATCTTCCCATCAGCAGAACTCCCTCTGTGAGCACCGTGGGCACAGGAAAGATGCATAAAATTCTCATTGATTCCTCTAAAACCGTAGCAGCCCATATGGGAGTTTCAACTTAATATTTCACTATGTCACGTCTGAGTTCGCTTGAGAAGTTTGAGGTAGCTGAAAAAAGCCAAAATGTTTTTCTTTCAACGTTCTCATCAGGAGATTAAACCTTCTGCTGCTCGTGAAGCGTGTCAGATCCACCTTTGAATCATGCCTCCAGAATGTCTTAACGCCTCTCCTCCATATTTCAAACAGTCTCACTTGACGGTTACAGCGCTAGATGTCAGGATGAGTTATGATGTCACACTTTGAGAGGAGAGATCCCCACGAGATATCCCTGATTTACTTTTATCGTCCAGGCAATTGAACATCTGCCATATGAATATTAAGGAAAGCCTGAATGGGTCGTATAGTAAAGGCATTGTCCTCTGTGTAATTGGCAGCACTGTTTCTAGTACTTCTGCTGGCATGAAATTGATTCTAAATTGCTGCCTTGTAACACCGAAATTATTCATCATTTTATACTCAGGCTGCATAATTTCTTCACACCAGGAAAATTATACATAATGCACACATTCTGTTTATCATAAATACAGTATGGCATAATGACATAAACCATAAGGGTTACATATTATCATCGTGTACCTATAGAAGAGGAGGGAACTGATAACCTCAGAGAATTGCCATTTGATTGTATGTGAATACTCAACATCCATTTCACCCTCACATACATACATTATAATGAGCTCCATTGTTTAGTATCATAATTTCATGATAGCCCAAGGAGAGGATGCTGCCCCTGTATTGCATGCATAGATATATTTTACCTTCAGAATTGTCTGAAATGACCCATAAAGGACGGTGATTTTCATCAACTGAGTGCAAATGAAGGCCATGTATTTGTAGAATATCTCCGCAGAGCAATAAAAGTGTCTGAGTTGCATCTGAGTGCAAAGTAGGTGGTTAAAATGAGAGTGCTTTTGTAGTTATAGTGCCAATGGATTAACATTATTGTGTATCTTTTGCACAGGAAAAAAGCAAATATATTTGAATGTTGAGTTCAAAAGTTCACTTGTCCTTAAAAAAAAAAATTCTAAGCAGTTAAAGGCCAACATGGAGGAGAAGTCTGTAGAGTGTGTACAGTAGGAAGGATGAATACATTTCCATGACAATTTAATTTGCTCATAAAGATCAAATGATACGATCAAAAGCTCAGATGCGAAATGAACCTTGAGCTGAGATTGTTTTGTTAACATTTGAATGTGTATAGATCACAAATTATAGCAAAAACCTGAATCAACCAGACGGCAATCTCTGAAAAGTGTCTGAAAAAGTGAAGCCAATGCTGAAGTGCCTTAAACTTGCATTCTTTCTAAGAGCCAGCAGGGGGCGACTCCTCTGGTTGCAAAAAGAAGTCAGATTGTATAGAAGTCTATGAGAAAATGACCCTACTTCTCACTTGATTTATTACCTCAGTAAACATTGTAAACATGAGTTTATGGTCTCAATCGCTAGTTTCAAGTCTTGTTCAATACAGCATGGTGTTCATTTAGTAAATTATGGTCCCATTTAGAGTCAAATAGACCATAAAGCAGGGTATGATTTAGGGCGTGGCTACCTTGTGGTTGACAGGTCGCTACCACGGCGTTGTCTGGTCTGGGAGTTGTCCGTGTTGTCGTCGTACAACTCTAACCCTTTCACAGTGTGTTTTGTGTTCATGAAAGTAAATTATAACCTCTTTGGTTGCCTAAAAATGTCTTGTTCAGCGTTCGGTTGTACTTAGCTCCATCCTCTTGTCACTTCTGCAAAAAAACAAGATGGCAATGGTCAAAATTCCAAACTCGGGGCTTCAAAACGGCAATCCACAAACCAATGGGTGACGTGGTTTGATGATTATGAAAATTATATAAATCATATGCTATGGCCTTTGCAATCTCAACGCAAGAGATTTTGTGTTAGACTGCGCTCTCTACCAGTGTCATCAAAACACCAAATGAGGGAATATCTTTTGAAAGAATGGTGTTCATCCCTCCAGAATCTTCTGCATGTGAATCACTGTAAAGCCAACACCCTATTAAAGGTAATTGGTTGTTTTTTTCTCCTCTAATTTTTCACCCATCTGTATCTATATCTCTAACATGTGTGCTCATGAATAATCATGGTAGCAATTAAGGATTGAGAAGCCTTTTTCTGTATGCACAGCCATTCTCTTTCCTAATAGTGGAGATATGAGTGGGATGGAGCTTAGTTAAACTATGCATTACACTGGTCATTAAGCCCTTTCTGAACCATTATCTAAAGACTCAAACCATTTAAATATTACCGGGAATGAACCACTAAGTACTCAGCTATATATGAGAAAATGAGAAAAATGTAATCACATAAATTGACCAAGGCACTGAGAAAAACAGACAAATGATGACCATGAATTGCACTTATATTTACCTTAATTTGTCAGATTCATTGTCCAGGGACTGTAGAGAGAATATTTACTGTAGCGGTAACACAGTGTCACATAAACCACCTGACCCGAGAGAACCATAAGTGGTGCTTTCGGTCTCCGGGCCACGCTCGACGCCTCATCAACACAAACCACATTATGCTGATGTGGTTGTCAGCGTAACTCATTACCATTCTTGCGGTGGCCTCCCTCTTGATGTTTTATTGAGGTCTAATAAATGACAAGGTGACGGAGCGGTCGGACATAGAATGCCGTTAAAGAAGACGAGCCTCTCCCAAGAGGAGTATAAACAAAATGAATTAAACCTTGGGCGTGGGATGTGTCAATAAAGTAAGACTATATACAACACGCAGGGCAGACAAGGCTTCACGGCCTATTAGTCACACCGAGGAAGAGGAGCGTGGGGATGGTAAAGGCCTTTCGAGCAGTTCTGAAAATATTCCTCCAGCTTAATGTGATGATGAAGCCTATAAATCTCCAACAACATGATAAGCTTTAGATGTCTTACAGTCATGCAAATCATTTTTTGTTAATCACCAGCACAGTTTCTATACGATTCAAATCTTGCATACTTGGTTTCCTTGGGCAAAGATGTGTGATACATTCCCAATTTATAGCCTTGGGCTCCTCTTGATTAATGTGCTCACACTAATAGTTCATCTGACCTTCTAATAATGTTATTCGGCTCTGTGGTGTCAACTTAGCATAAAGTGGCATTTTATAGAGTTAGGTTCTCTTATACACGTTAGAGAAAGTGTGTAAGTACATCCCTGGCAACCTTGTTGGTAATGGCAACTAACTCAGTTGCCAGGGATACACTTAAATCATTGCACGGTGGCAAGACAAAGAGAGCGAAGAGAAATGAGAGAGACATAAAGAGAGAGAGAGAAATAAGGTTTTTCTTTATCTCGGGGCGGGCTTTATAATAATAAAGAATATCGATTGATGCAAAATTGTATTGAGACTAAAGGTAATGGGGGGAGGGAAAGAGATAAGATTGAAGGGAGAAAGTCAAGGACAAGGATACAGAGAATGAAGGAAGCTCAAGGTTGATGCCTGCAAAGAAACGCCAGAAATCCACAGTAAACTCAGACGCTCATTATCACAACTTAGCTGCACAGCGAGACACTGCTGTACTCCACTCTCCTCCTCTTCCAACGTAAATTTACCCAGCCTATAGCCTATAAAGAATCACCTGTGCACCTCTTGATTGTGTGTATATCTGTGTCCATGTGCATACAGTATCTTGCGTGTTCACTGGTGCATGTACGGGCTTGAATTAGAGGCACTCCGCCTTAGAGTTATGTGCTAATTATCCCAGTTTCAATTAAGCCAGATTACTTTCCAAAGCAAGGATGCATGACAGCTCAATATTAATTGACCAATGCCGTGGTGCAAGTGTGTTTGTGTGTCTATGTCAGTGAGTGAGTGAGTGAGTGAGTGAGTGAGAAAAAAAAACAATATGTGTAGCAAAGATGAGCAAAGGTCACCAGAAACAGAGATGAACAGCAAAAAACAACATTGAGTGAGTTAGTTTGTTTATAGTCGCTAAAGTAAAATTAATGTTCACCTGCGGTTGTTTACGCTGATGACACAGATTTTTTTTTCTCTGACTCAAATGTTGATGTTATTAATATGAAAACTCTGCAAACAGTCACAAGACTTCCAACCAGGAGACTGATATTCGTGTCCCGTGTGAAACTAAACGTAACATTGACTTATTTTGTCACGTCAGTCATTAGTCACGTGTGTGTGCGCTATCGTTAGCCCCATGAGTCACGTGAGTTGCTAGTCAGTGAAATTAACCACAACCGTGTCCTAACCCTAACTACAATAAGTGGCTGTGTTGCCTAAACCTATAACTTCCTGTGAAAACAGAAGTTTATTTTGAAAGGACACTATGCATGTAACAACCGTATATTAACACGCCATCCCTGGTCCGTCCATAAGTAACGCAAGAGGGGTATCCCGTGCGTCGGTCTCCCATGCCGAGGGGCGCTGACCAAGCGGCGGTATTTGATGAGTTGGAAGTGAGAGTGTGTGGCCGGGTCTGGGAAATGAAGCCAATGCAGAAGTGCCTTAAACCTGCATTCTTTTCTAAAAGCCAGCAGAGGGCGACTCCTCTGGTTGTAAAAAGAAGTCTCCCCCCCAGTTGTCATTGAATGTAATCTGGGATTTTGCAAAATCGTCAACCACGCTCTCTAAAATCTCCTCCCCCCCCCTCTCAATTCAGCTTTTTGCCGTTTAAATCACAGAACCAATGAGCTTTACAAAGAGCTTCCCAGATTAATGTCAAACACCAGCCCTGCAGTCAACCATTGTGTTACACTATCACAGCATAATGCCTTGATCCTCCACAGTTAATAATTCAGTCATCAAACTTTACATTCAGCTCCAAAACAGCCACTTCAATTATTCACACAAACAAAAAGGATCCATGCCTCAAGCACTCAACACACATTTCAATGAGATCTCTATCATATCATAGCTAATTTCTCCCTCCCACACATCAATATTGCACATAAACAGTTCAAGCTTCAAGGATATACTGCAACCGATGTTTGTTGTGAAGCTCCTGAAAGCCATCACGTTGAAGGAAGTTCTGTGAAAAGAAACAGAATACTTGATTAAAGCGGGAGTCATTTTTAAAGAGAGTCATAATCGTCTCTGCAGAGGTTAAGTTTCAATGGCATAAGACAATGTGATGCAGTCATGACTAAATGATGACTTAACTGCCAGTTATAGAGGATGAGAAGTGACTTTGATCTCTCTTACTAGAGTGGGAAGGTCATTCAACTCTTGGAGAGCCAAGAGTTGAAATTGGTTGGAGTAACGACCGAGATTAGAGCATTTTTATAACGCTGGAATGAAATCAAAGTCAGTCACACACTTGTTTTTGGCTCTGGCGACCTGCACTGACCAGCCTTTAAAAACGGGCAGCGGCAGCGCAGCAGCTGATGATAAGAGTAGATGAGTCTGGGTGCTGATGGGTAATCAATCATCCTCACTGCTGAGATGAGAGCAGGTTCCACCACAGTGATCCCGAGGCAGTGACAAGGAGGGAGGAGAGGGGCAGAGACACCAGGGTGGCAGGAGAGAGGAGGTTAGGGAGATAAAGTGCAACAGAGTGGAAAAGACAAAGGCGAAGTTTGAGCACGTCCCCACCAGGCAGGGAACCGAGACCTGACCTACGCAGACGGGGAACGTTCGCTGAGGGGGCGAGGAGCTTAGCAGTGCAGGAGATCTTGGGTTGAACTTAAACCTCAAACTTTAAACCACAACAATGTCTCAAATATTTATATAAAATGAAAAAATAGTGGATCCCTTCTTGTGCAACGTTTGAGAGTTGTGTGTCGAATCCCCAAATGTGTTGCTGGCAACTCAACAGTATTAAAACACCAGGCCATTTTGAAAGACTGCTTAACAAAGCTGTGTTTTCATCAGATGTGAAGGAAATGGGATTGTGTGTTATTCTCTGAACAGGTGATGGATTTATTTTGCTTTGCAAACAGTTTGATTACAGCTTATGTCTGCTACAGCCATTCAGGAAGCGATTTGTGCCCTGCAGCTATTCATCACCTGTCACCTGTTCGGGAGCTTAAAGACGTCCTATTATGCTTTTGTGCTTTCTCCCTTTCCTTTTGTGTGTTATATATACTTTTGTGCATTTAAAAGGTCTGCAAAGTTACAAAGCCCAAAGTCCACGCCAAAGGGACGTACTCTCCCCCACAGAAACACTGCTCCTCAACTGCCTGAAATGCCTGGATTGAGGTTCTGCCTTTTCCTCTGTAACGTGGTGATGTCACCAAGTAACACATTTGCATAACAGCTAGTTTGGCACGCCCACAAACATAGCTAGTTAGAGCGGAGCTGGAGCAGAGTCCAAAGAGTTTGGTTCGGTTGACCAATCACAACAGAGTGGGCCAGCTGACCAATCAGAGCACACTGGGCTTTTCGAGAGAGGGGAATGGGGGCAGGAGCTCAAACAAAGGGTGAAAAGAGGTGATGCAGCACAGCCGGTATGAGAATAATAAAGTGTTTTTTGAACATTAAAGCATGTAAACATGTTCTAATACAAACCCAAAATACAAGTATGCACCTGAAAATGAGCATAATAGGTCCCCTTTAAATACTTTGCGATCTTGTGGGAGTTAAAATTACTTATAAACATGGGGTATGCATTCACTGTAAGCGGCTTTTAACTGTATACATTTAGATTTATTGTCCCACATAGCAACATACAGAATATAAACATAACAAAATCCAGATATAGACAGTAAAATCTTCATGAATCCATTCATTCATTCCAGCTCACAACAGTGTCAGCGAGGCAGATTGTTCGATGCTGCTCAGGCAGAAGGGACAAAGCTCCTACTAAAGCGAACGTTTCTCCATTTAAGAGTCCTGTATCTCCGACCAGAGAAAGTCTTTCATCCAGATGGCCTTGAAAAATGTCCTAGTCTGTGCATGCCAGTGAGCCTTGTAGCTGTGTAGCGGCGTCCTCCGACATTATTCAACGAGGTGTTTGTGTGAAGGCTGCCCATGTGCAATAAATCTACATCCCTATGGGAACAACTATAAACACATTTGATTTCCGACATCGTTAAACAACACATTGATCAAACTAGTTCTGTTCGAGCATATCCAAAGCATTATGATATATTGAAACGTGGAAAATGTGCTAAATATCAGAGAAGAGACTCTGCTGGGAACGAGGTCGAAGCGAAATGTGAGGCAAAGATCAACAAACTTGTAGAAAAGAAATCGGAATGTCAATTTAACCCCCGTTGTCTGCCTTAAAGAGGGATATTGGACAACAGAGGAGTTCAATTTGAGTACATTCAGCTTGAACTGCTGTCAAAAAGAGGCAAATATCTGCTGACTCCTCCTCCTCCCTCCGGCTTCCCCCCGTCTCTCCCCCGACCAACGTGTTTTTATTCCAAGGTCTTTTCTTTTCAGGGGTGTTGAATAAAACATGACTCCCAGCTCAGCTGCGTTGCTGACGTAAGTTTCTATACAGTTTGCTGTATATTGGGGCTGAAGCACATTCAAATTTGATCTGGTGTGCACCTCAAGAGGTCACCACCATCTGTACTTTCCAAACATGAACATGGAGAAAATATCAATGGAATAAATAAGTCCCTCATAGGCAAAGAAAAAACATTTTGGCTGTGTAGACTCCCAATAAATCAGAACATACATTCAGGACTGCTTGTCCATGCTGAATTTGTGTAGTTTTAGAGTCGGTGTATTAAAAATCATGGGTTGTGAAAGATGGTGATTGTATGAAAACGCATTAAGACAGGGTGTGGGCTGACACTGTCAGTAGAAATTAAGCCTTATTTTCCCCTTGAATGCTGTGTTGCTGTTAGCACCCATTACCGTGCCTGCAAGTACGGCAAAAAAAGCATTTTTATATGAATATTTTATTGCACAACCGCTGTCATTCAAGAAAGTTTGCAATTTTAAATAGCTGTAAATAGCTGTCACGGTTAATAAACTGAACATAAACCTGAAGCTGTGCTGCACAAAACGTGCACGCTCACCAGGACTGAAAACATTTTCCTCTATGCTGCCTGTACTGTATACATCAGCAAGTACGTGTTTGTCTTGCATCTTAGCAGAGTGCTTATTAAAGTGAGCTTGGGAACTTATTAAGAACCAGGTTGCAGCAAGAAAACATTTCATAGCAGCATGGTTTCACAGTGAGTCAGACATCTACAGTACTGTATCTGGTGTCGATGGGAGAAGCAGAAGTGACCTTTTAGCCATTGCAGCTGGTAAAAAAGAGAGACTACACATTATTAAATGATTATACGGTGAAAAAAAAAGCTGTGCTAGCAGCAAGGCTCTAGATGGGAATGTTGTTCAGGCGGTCCACCGCTTTGGCCCAAATAACTCAACAACCATCAGACGGGTTGCCATGAAATGTTGTACAGACATCCATTGTCCCCAGAGGATGAATCTAATTGTCTTTAGTGATCGCCTGACTCTTTCTCTAGCACCACCAGCAGGTCAAAGTGTGACTCAACATCTGCAAGGACAGATTGATACAAAATTTGGTTCGGACATTCAAGGTTCCCAGAGGATAGATACGACTTATTCTGGTGATCCCCTGACTTTTCCTCGCACCATGAGGCTGACATTCGTGTTTTTGAGTGAAATGTCACTTTTGGATGGGTTGTCATGAAATTTTCTACACACAGTCAAACTCCGTCATCAGGCTAAAATTTCAAGTTGTCCGGTACCTTGGTTTGACGTTACCTTCCGCCTCAGCTGTGCTTTGTGTTTATTGCTTATTAGCAAATGTTAGCATGCTAACATGCTAAAGTAAGATGGTGAACATAGCATAAACATTTTTCGCTGCTATTTATATTTCCTGGTTCATGATTACGTTTATTAAACACAAATTGATTTCGTGGAATATATACGAATAACAGTGCGTTACTTTTTGTAGATATAGCTACGAACAGTGTATGAGACCAGCCGGATTAGCCAGAGTCAGACTAAAAATCTTCCTTTTTCATCTAAGCGCACCATTACTTTAAATTAATCCGATATCAATATGTCCAGCTCAAGCATCCAATAGGAAAAGCACTTCAAATTGAGTGACATTTCTGTTGCACTTATTGCTTCTAAAACAAAGTCACATGTTTCTGTCATCTCTTACTCACATGGTGAAGTCCTTATTTTTGATTACCAATGCCAAAACTTTGTGTTTGTGATAAAGCTGGCGTCCCTCAATGGAAAACAAATGTTAATTCTGCTATCCAGACTAGAGAGAATAATGTAATAGTGAAACTCTCTGTCTCTCTCTGCCAGAATGCGTGGTGCTATTTTTGCTTTTTATGTGTCTCCACTGTACGCTCACTAATGGCCACTCTTAATGCTTTTCCTCTTAATAGTGGAGTCATTTCCTATACATTGGGGAACAGGATGGACCTAGGACACTGTGTGGCCGCATCTCCTCTAATGAGCAGCAATTTAGCCATCGCACCGACTGGAGCAGAACACAGAAAATTAACAAAAAAAACATTTTGTCCGTTGCAGTTGCCGGGCTGAACGTATTTTCAGGGCTGCAGAGGGAGATGAAAGAACAAGGCCAGCATGTTTTTGTGCATATGTGTATGTGGATGCATATTTGAGTGGGGATACTGATGAGGGGATGTGCCTTTGCCAGTTTACAGCACACTCTGAGACCGGTGTCTTACTTGCAACTGTTGCTCATGGAGCAGACACGAAGACAGGCATTACAGAGTAGCTGTGAGAGGCCATTTACAATCTAGAAGGCTTTGCAATAATTAACACTGCAAGGTTAATCAGCAGAAATATTCCAAATTATGCATGCATGCTTAATATAAAGAACAAACACAGCACTGTATGATGTAGGAGATTATCCAGCCCTGCTAAATGTGCATCATTGTTATGCAAGTTCTTGCAGGAATGTTTCACTCAAGCAAACAAAGCTTCTCCAGCAGACAAGAGGACGAGCAGAAGGTGTCCGTGAATGTCTTCAGATAGTATTCATGGCGGGTATAAGATGGAATTCATGGATATGGTGCAATTTTGCTGTGCTGCCAGCTGCAACCAAATGATTACTGGCTGCATCTTCTGCCCGGACACACTCACAAGATAAAGAGAGCTCGAGGGAAGAAGGAGAGCGAAAACACACAGAGGTTTATTCAACATATCAGCAGTCAGGTAATCCGACCGGCAGTGGAATAAGAAGATTAGCAATACACACACTGATGAGTGTGAACTCACAAGAAAATATTGCTGAGAGGTGTGTGCTGAGTTTAGCTGTGAACCTTTGTGGACAGGCTGTGCACTGACATCCAGATGAGGGATTTAGTGTTGCTGGATGGAAGGTGGCCGGAGAGTTAGCTTATCCAAGTGTTCTAACTAGGGCTGCCAATCGATTCAAATATTTAATCACGATTAATCGCATGATGGTCCATAGTTAAAGTCGATTAATCGCAAATTAATCAGTTCATTCATCTGTTCAAAATGTACCTTAAAGAGAGATTTGGCAAGTATTTAATACACTTATCAATATAGGAGTGCGCGAATATGTTTGCTCTATGACTATGACTTGCCTCAAACTGCATGTGATTATCATAGAGGGGGCATGTCTGTAAAGGGGAGACTCATGGGTACCCATAGAACCCATTTTCATTCACATATCTTGAGGTCAGATTTAAGGGACCCCTTTGAATATGGCTGTGCCAGTTTTTCCTGGCCAAAATTTAGCGCAACTTCGGAGCGTTGTTGAACCTCCTTCACGACAAGATAGTATGACTAGCTTGTAATACCAGCTATGACTAGTTGGTACCAATGGATTCTTTAGGTTTTTATAGTTTCATATGATACCAGTATCTTCACATAGCTTTAAAACTGAGCCCGCTACAACCTCCGAAATATCGGTTGCATTAATGCGTTAAAGAAATAAGTGCCGTTAAAACAAATTTGCGTTAATGCGTTATTATCGTGTTAACTTTGACAGCCCTAGTTCCAACCCCTTACTCATCTTGACATGTAGCATGTCACGAAGGCATTTTTGACAAACTGCAAAACATGTGTGTTACTGTATCTTTGCAGCTGCATCAAGCCATGTTTGCCATAGGCCACCCTGTCTACTGTGTTTATATCCATGCACCCACACAGCCTGGAATGTAATTGGCTTCAATTAGTTATAATGAAACTGGGGAGTTGGAGCACCCGTAGTGGATCTTTAATCACAAAATTCATGCAGATGTAGTATTCATGCATCACTTCAAAGTAAGAATAACGTCAGACAAAACAAGATATCCGAGCTTGCAAAAATATCTAGCACAAAGCAGGCACCTTTGAGGATGCATTTAAGTGTGAGACAAGGAAGACAATGACGCTCCGGAACGCTAAAAAAAAAGTAACATGTTTGTCATACTGATTAGCAGAGGAGCTGCAACACTCGCCAGATGACATAGTACAAAGCATTGAAGATTCATAGACGGGAAATCATCTGTAAATCACTGTTATGATTCATGCATATTTAATGAAGCTTCATAAGCTGTAAAAAACCCTGGGCCCAATACGTCTGGTGCTTTATATGATAATGAACATAGGTGCTCTCAGCAGCAGCCAGCACCCCATCGACCAGCCTGAAGGTATCATCATTCACTCACTTCTTCACAAAGCCCCTCAGATGGATGAGAGGCATGCCGGCCTAAATGGAAACGACTGGATAAACAAATCTCTTCCTGTTTGCTGAGCAAAAGAAAGCTGCAGAGCCGTCTCCATTAGGACTCGGACTGAGCCGAGCAAATTAGAGACATTCATTCAGAGCAGGTCTGATGTCTCATAGCCTATTACACGACAGTAACCCTCTTAAAGGTTAAGCACGGTGGAAATGGTCTTTTTTTTCTGAACACTATTGTAAGGAATACCATTATAGCAGAGCAACAACAGGGAGGCTGATGGAGTGGAACTGCAGCTCATTACCACTGATACAGTAACCAAGGCAACAAGTAGACATGCTCCCCCCACAATTAAAGAACAATTAATCTGTAATAGTAACATTTTTTTCCTATGAGTGCTGTATGTGTATAAACTATAGTGTAAGAAGTTTTCATTAGAATTAAGTCTCGTGCACATCGCTGGTCTCTGAGGAAAATTATAGAGCAGCGAGTATATCTTGTTATGAGCGCCAGCCTTCATGCCAATTGACCTTGCTGCGTGGGAGGCATAGCGTGTCAAGAGTTCTTATATTGACTTATTGTATGATTGAAGCAGCTCAAGTCCTCTAAGGCAATATGTTTCACTGCCCTGCACATAGAGAGGGGTCAGGCCAGTCCAATGGATGGAAAAAATATATTTTCTAACTTTGTCACCTTTCCAGGAGAACATGGCGAACGTGATCTGCCAACTTTATTGCAGCACTTTCTCAGGTTCATACCTCATACTTTAAAGCTGCCCAGTCTGAGTACAGTCCCTTAATGGCACTTCTGGGTGATGAATAAGGGAAGTTGTGTTTCCATCACTCAAATGTACACAAGGGTCACAGGCTTTCTTTTTAGAACCTCTGGGTTAGAGCTGTATGGTCATGTTCACAGCGAAGGAGATAATTTCACTGGTTGACACGATTTCAGCCACAGAGGAACCAGGCAGTGTTATCTGTTGTGTTCATTTAAAACAGCTAGAATTAACATTTTTCATCTTACAGTAAGAGTGGGGTCAGCGTACGTTCTGGCAGTTCGTTTGAAACCAAAAACAGAAAAAACTCAAGAAAGTGATGGAGTCTGATGGAGCAACAGCTCTACAAGTACCTTTGAGTGTGCATCACCAACAAACAAGACAGGACTGAACAGAAGAGAAAAGAGGAGATTCAACAGATTGATTGTGGTGGCCAGCATATTGCTTTAACAGTGCGGATACAGGCTGTACAAAGAGTTGGCGAAGTAGAGGAAGAGCACCCATCCAAGTGCAACATCTGGAATGCTGGGGCAGACGACAGGACGTTCAAAATCCTAACTGACTCTGAAAAAAGCACCACACAACAACTGTTCACAAAACTGTCTTTCAGATGTAAATCTGTTCACACTTAGTAAGGAAAATGGCTTTTTATATATATAAGAAAATCCTGCTGGGTTCTGGTGCATTGGCGTTCTTTAACCCTTTGCACAGTAGACAGGCTCACCTCACTGTGAACTCATCTCTCATTGGCTTGTTACCATTCTTGGCATAAATCTGTGATCCCCACTCACCACGTGAGTTGTTCTCAGATGTTGAATTAATATCAGACAGTATCAGATTGGCTCAAATGTCTGTAAATGTACTGCAGGTTGAGTTTGAATCTATAAACCTCCATGCAATACCCAGATAATATTTGATGACCATTTGCTCCAGACCAAATCTCTAATTTTGGAAATTTCCAGCCCGTTCCGTTCCCAGAGCATCAAATACGCCGTCGGCATTTGGTACCACCGCACATGGCACCCTTTAGCGCCGGTATTAAATGCACCGGGCGACAATGTAAACCCATCCACGGCAACACTAAACGCTCCAAGAAATCCCGCCGGGAGTGTGGTGCAATGTTTAAAGAGCTAAAGAGACACAGGGTGGATATGAGGGAAGGTGGATGGGTCCAATAAACACAAGGCTTTCATCCAGGCCATTGTGTCCCGTGTTCACAGCGTTCAGTGTCATTTTAACTGAACAAGTGTAGTAGTTTTAAGCCCAACCATGTAGTTCTTTCCTAAACCTAATTATAGTGTTTTTTATTGCCTAATCCTAAAGTGACGCCAAGGGTAACTAGAGTGGTTTTTATGGCGAAAATAAAGTCAGTCTCGGTTTATTGTTAGGGTGGATAAATGTGTGAATTAGTCCTATAGTCTCAAACGATCCATTATAATATTTAAAAACTTGCAACTTATTTTATTATGTGTTATTCTTACTTAACTTACAGTAGACCGTCCTTCACTATGTCCTTACCCAATTCCCAGATAGTAGCGTTCACAAAGTGAAAGTCATCTTTCACAGAGTAGAAGACAACAGCAGCATCAGCATCCTCAAAGAGTCCCTGGATGGCCCATGTGTTCCCACTCCCACTGAAGCCAGGTTGCTGTCGGTGTTGATGGAGGATCTTATCCAGGCCAGCTGTAGCCCCTCTCCTCTTCCGGGCGCCTCATGGGTTTGGCAGAGTGGCGGTGCCAATGCCCATCAGCGCTGAACATCAGTCAGTTCATGCCCCAGATTCACACATCATCTCCACTTCAGAGGGCTGGCCGACCGCTTCTACGTCTCTCTGTGTGTGTGTGAGAGTATCTGTCTGTGTCTGTGTGCATAAAATTAACTAACCGAAGCAATTAGAGATTTCATGAATATAGTTTTTGTGTGAAAAAGGAGATGCAGAGGAGATACAATTATCTTTTTTTGAGGTGAGGAGGCAATTTAATGTGTGGCCACCTCCTGCTCATAAATTTGCTGGTGCATAAACATCCACTTCCTGTTTCTCTCAGTTGGTTATATACAAAGACATCATTTCTATCGCACAGTTTTTACAGTTATTGTTAAAGTACAACAGTATTTAATAAGGGAGATCACAGACTGACAGCAGCTGCTCACAAAATGAAATGTTTTTGAAAATACCCATGAACAATTGAAGAGAACCATGGTCTTCTTAGTGGAAGAAAATGCTGTAAATTATTTGACTTACCTTCACGAGCTCTTCAGAGGGGAAAAAAATAATCTGTGATTCATCAACTGGAACCAGGCAAAGTGATTGAAAGCCAATTAAATAGATATAATGAATAAATAAGGAAAGAAGGGAGACAGTTTAAATATTTATCCTGTCTGTTGAGTCCCTTTTCTCAACACTTCTCTGTTTAGAAGTGATGTGTAGCTTCCATTGATGATCTTAAAAATATATTTCTCCAATGCCCTCTTTGCTTTTCTCTTTTGCTGCTTTGTTTTGCACATCACCAGCAACAGCGACTGAAAAAACAAACACTGTGTAACTATAATTCATCATTAAATGTATAGGTGCATTCGGTATTTACCTTTACCTGTGAAGTCGGATGTTTCCTGAGAGAGAGAGAGCTTCGGGGAGCCTTGGGGCAGTGGAGCTGCCAGGCTGAAATGAGGCACTTTTCTTTCAGGGACCGATATTTTTGAGACAATTTTTTTGTGCCTCGGGCAAGATGAGGCTTTGTAGTGTGCACAAGATTTTTTGGTTTATTAAAATACAGCTCAAATCAAAAGAAGTCTCTTTTTAGGCTCTTTCTAGTCATGCTCCGTGAGTGAAGACCACATAATACACTGTAGATTCTCCATCATGGTGTTTTTTGTAACCTCTCAGCTCAACTGTTTCTGCCTTCTTCAGCAGTTTTTTTTATCTTATAAGAAATACTGATAGTTACTTGAGAATGTACGAATGCTGAATGAGCTCCACGTGTCTAAGTGAGGCATAAATCTGAGTGACTGTGGTGTACGAAGTTGCAGCAATCATCGTAATTTTAAAGGTGTGATAGGACACATTGTTGCTTTGAGTTCTTCAGTTACAAAGATATATTTGTTTCTGCTACCTCACTGGCCGGGGGAGTTTAGCAGCTATAGACACAGAAAGCCTATCATGAAAGCAATAGGCTTACGAACCAGTGCATGATGTATTGTATTCAGTAAAACATTTTAAAGGCTTTCTATAGGCCCAAAGCATCATCTCAAACCCATTACCAGCACACTGATGAAGTCTGACATGGAGGATATTTCACCTGTTCACCATTATAGGCTACCATCAGTCTCAACCCACAGGTGTAATTGCAGTGTTTTAAATCACAGCACAGAGTGTGCCACATTGAATTTCACTGCACACATATACAATGTGTGCAGTGAAATTCAATATATATGAGCATGTATGAGCATGTGACAAATAAAACCTGTAAATCGTTAGGAGAATTTATTTAAAGGAATAGTTTGACATTTTGGGAAATACAGTACACTTATTCGCTTTCTTGTCTCTACATGGTAGGCTAAAGCTACAGTCAGAAGATGGTTCGCCTATCTTATCAGACTGGGAGCAGGGAGGAACAGCTAGCTAGTGTCATAACTGTGTGTTTTCCTGGCAACCTCACAGTGGTGAGAAAACTCTAGCTACCCCTGCTACCAGTCTTACCATGATTAGGGTTATGATGCAGGAAAAGATCTGCACGAGAATTTGTAAAATCTCGTTTTTCAGATCTCAGTGTTGGATGTTTGTTCGACTGCATGCTCAGTGTGACAGTGTAAGACCTAGAAGGATGTTGTAAAACAGATATATGACCAGACACACAGGTTTTTAACCCGTGATGAGCGATTGTAGTAAGTGTTGAATTATTGATGTTTCTCTACTTTAAAGAGGCAGGTGGTGCCACTCATGACAAATTAGTTATTCTTTTTAGGTCCGTCCTGCCCTCTGGCAGACTGGCAGGTGGACGGAAAGACACACATGAGTGCACACACATAGGCGTTGTCTACTGTATGCATGAGCATGCACAGAGACGAGCATGCTGTATCCTCAGAGTCAGTGTGTCTGTTAATAGGTTGACAGGTAATCCTGCGGTTTATAATGTTCCTCGAGTCAGCTGGAAAAGACTGAATTTCAGGGATTTTTCCACAAAGCTTCTAAGAGACGGGCACCCGGGGGATCTGCAATTTTACTTTGCACTGTGATTGTCATAGATTAATAAATGAAAACCTCAGGTGGGTTGTTAATGTTCCATGAATATATAAGTTGATGTGTGACAATAGCTAATACGGTGGATTTTGTCCCCCATCACTTACAATGGACTCACATTAGGAGAGGATCCTCATATGGCCAGTATGAGCAGGGAGAACTTTTACAGCAACTCTTTCCATCTACATATGGGAATGCAAGTATATTGCTCTAAGTAAGACTTTAAAAAATGTGATCTTACCCTTTAACATCAACCCAAATAAGCACAGAAATCTACATTAACTTTTGGCTCATTCTTTCATTTTGAGATGCTATTGAAAAGGTAATTTTTGTTCCAATTTCCCCACAGTGCAAATATGGATGACGGCAGATGTTGCCTCAGCTGGTGTATTGAATGTAAAAGAGATAAACCTGAGATCCAATACTGCTATCTTGTGCTTCTATGATGATTTGAATTTTGATTTAACACACTATATCTCCACCATAACCATAGATGTTTAGGATTGGATTGCCTATATGGGTCTGTATGTACTCCTGGATTCCACTTCAGCATTAGCAGTCAGGTCTCTCAGACTTTTTCATGTTGGTCCGTAGTGCTTGGTTATAATGAAATATTTATTTATTCCACACTGGGCTCTTTTCCTGCTCACTTCAGCTCTTTTTATTCTCTGTTGCACACAGATGTACAAACATTCGTATTCTGTTGGAGATTTCAAAAGACCAGCTACATCACAGCACTGAGAAAATCTACTGCGTTTCATATTTACATGAAAGCACAAGGCATACGCACACACCACAAAGAGAGAATCTGAAAGAGGGGTCATCAGACATGGTGCTTAGATGGAGAGGTTGGTGGAGCTGAGATAAACCTCCCCTCCTCCTCTCATCCCACAGGTCTGCAGAGAAGTTCATATTTCAGTGGTGTCGATTAAACTTTTACTCTCAACACAGATTTAAAGAAGTTGATCCGTCAGAGATCAAGTCCATAAAAAAATGACTCATCTTACTAAATTATCTATTCTGAAAATAAGTTACCCGATGTCTATCACTCAGCCTGCACAGGTGCCAACCATGTGTCAGCTGCAGATAGAAATTACCTGCTATAATTTTCTCCCCCGAGACTCATAATTTACAATTTTGTGCTGTCGGCTGAGTTGGTATCACGTTGGCAGATATGTCATTTTGAAATGCAGCTCCTAACATTACATCAGTGTCGGCAAAAGGAACTGTTGTAATGAAAAACGTAGATCATTTTCTCAGCAAAATGTTGTTTGACTACTATGGAGTTACTTTATATGCAATCAAACAGAATAGCTAGGTTTGAAAGCGAAACTTACCACACTGCAATCAAAAAATGTTTAATTGCAAGTAAAATAAATTTGTGATTAAAGATGTATTAATGTGAATCCAAAAGCTTTGTTTGCAAATCCAAAAGCTTCATTGAGAATCCAAAAGTTTTGCTTGCTGTTCTGTATGAGAAACAGGAAGAGAGGAAAATGTACAACTCAAAACATGCTGTTTGGGCTTTGAGGATCTCAGGGTCATGTAGAAAAACCGGCTAAAAATGAGCTAATTTGTTTGGTCGTGACACTCAACAAATATATCAAAAATAAACAAAATATCTAACAAACCCTACATTTTTCAGCTGCATGCCACTACTGAGAAAAAATACAACTTCAGGTCAATATGACGTGAATATGACAGAAGTTTCCATCTATTCCTTAAGGTCGCGGGCTCTGTCTCTGAGTCCTCTCCCGCCTGGGTCGGGGGGGATCGCATTCCTGTCTGAGGGTGAGATGTCTTATCTGTGCAGCTGCATCTACAGTTAAGGAGTGGAGCCTGTTGCTGGGGCAACCACGGTCACAGAGAAGTGGAGTCTCTCGTAAGTCAAAACATGGTATGCCACTAAAAGGCTGAGCACCGTGGGAAAGGTCAGAGTTGTGAGGCCTCCACGCAGCGAACACCTCACTGGTGGAGACCTGACAATTTTCCTTGATCAAGCTTCAATAAAAACCTTCTGTGGAAGACAGCAGCGGCTCCTGAGCCTCTTCCTTCCTGCTGAATGAGTTAACCTGCAAGAAATTCCACAATACTCTCACTCTGTCTTACTGAGACACACAAGAACACATGCACATAGTCCCCACCTGTAGATCATGTAGTATCATGTTCATGTATGACTAATATGCATCTGACCGATATGGTGGCATGCAAGTGGAATTTCAAAATTGAACATGGTTTGAGAATGGGACGGACTGAGGTGACAGTGACCTTTGACCTTTGACCACCAAAGTCTAATAGTTCATTCTTGAGTCCAAGTGGATGTTTGTGCCAAATTTGAAGAAAGTCCCTCCAGGCATTCCTGAGATATAGCGTTCACGAAAATGGATCGGACCGACAGACGGACAAACTGAAAACATAATGCCTCCGGGCATGGCTGTTGCTGGCACACAAATAGTTTAACAGAATATAATACCATTAATAGACAAAATGGGTTTACAAGGAAAACTCCATGAATACAAAATATACACCAATATAACCAACTATTCATATATTTTCTTTTTAGATATGTTAACAAATCAACAGCTAAACAGATTGAATGTCCATTTTTTAGTAGCAAATTCTGTACTCAACCACTTGTTCAAAACACAGTAAATCTCCTCTATCTCTTATAGAAATCCCACAGAACTTAGTTTCTTATTTAATTTAAGCCCGAGAGGATTCAATGCATTTCAATGAAATCCAAAATCCCTCCCTTTTTAGGAGCAACTTCTCTACATCTCCCTCTCTGTTTAATTTTGATATATATACAGGAACACACTGGGTGATTAATTTCCATTATAGTACTTCTATGTTCCTGTATGTTTATCTCTTTATCTAAGATAGCCAAAGAATAAGGCTTGGTAATATTGAAGACGAGTTGTTCTGTGTTTAATTTCAATAAAACAAAGCCAATAAAAGTTTCCAGCTTTCTCCCCTGAGCTCTAAAATTTTTACTGTATATTTTTTATATATATATATATATATATATATGTGAGCAGCCAGCTGAAGCAGCCACAGCAGTGCTTTCTGTTCAGAGTCCCAGCAGGCTCAGTCACTCTTCTGGTCCTCCACTTCTTAAAAGTGCTCACAACTAGGTCAGTAGCTGTTAGCATAATGCAATTCACCTGTGGCTGCCGTACCTGGTGCACAGCAGATAGTTTTTGTAATCCTTTAGCTCTCCTCCAGGAAAGCTTCAGCTGAGAGAGAGAACGCTGTTGGCTCACATCAGTAGGTTACCACAGAGATTATGTTTATTGATTTTCACTATTTTTAATGACTGACTCCTCTCATGGAGCAGCCCACTGCACACTGACATCTTTGTCTTATAGCCATTCCTTGGGTGAACAACTCATTTAACACCAGCTTATGTAAAAGCTTTTTTTAGATGAGTTATCGTTCCTTTATATCACTGGTCAACAACCACATTAAAGCTCACTATACATGGCTGCGGTCGAAAAGTCTTGTTTGCTTAGGAAGGTTGCTAACGGAGTGAAATGACCCGGAAGTATCTATGTACTGTAGCAGCCAAGCGCTGTTCGAATTCTCCAAATGTTAAGGAAAGATGCTTCAATGCTTCCTTTATTATCTCCTTTAGCATCTGGGTACACTGGACCATCCTTTACGAAAGGAAAGGAGATAATGCCGTCACACAATTCCTTGCGGCCTCAACTTCTATTGCGACATGAAAAGATATCTTCTATCTTGCATCATATTTCATACAGTCATAATTGGGATTCATGTTGATAAATATGGCTGGACAGTGATAACCATTTTGTTTCACTTTATTTCTATTTAATTATTTCGAACAAATAAGTAAAAAACAAAACAAGAATAACCAAATGAAATGAACAGTAAAAATATAGCAAACAAATAATCGACATAAATAAATGTTACTTCCGAAAAGGAATGGGAAGAAATATATATATTTAATGGCTCTACTCCTTCATCATAACTCAATAAGCCTAAAGGCTATTCCTTTTTTATTTGAATTCCAGCCTTGGTAATGAAGTGATATTTTTCACCGGCTGTCCACGTTAGGTCGGATAATTCTTTATTATATGTTGATGTAAAGTGTTCCAGCAGCAGGAGGACCTGCGGTATCTCTTTTTCACACACCGCGGGTGAAGCAGCCCGTGATGGAAAAGCTGTAATATTTCACCAGTTTGTGAAACCTTGTTAAAGCTGTTGGAAATCATACATTTTACACTTTGGGAAGTTTTGTGAGAGGTTAGAAGTGGCAAGCGTAAAAGTGTGACAGTGCTGACTGGGTTTGTTCTCTCACTGTGTCACTTAGCTCTCCTCACACCTCGGCCATCAATAACGGCCATGAAACATCAGCAGCGCAGAAGAGGATATAAAAGTGTCATCCAGAGTGAGCCGAAGCCCGGGGAACATCAGAGCTGAGATTGAAACTTCTGAACTTCGGCAGCTCTTTTAACACTGTGATTTCAAACATTGTATTACAGCCTAAGCAAAGCATAACTTGCCCCTCATAGATACTTATTAATTTTATATGAAAAGTTATTTCCACATTAACAGTTTTCGCATTAACACACAGGTCTGTGCTCCCTCTGAAGGAAACGTGTGGGAGTAAAGTCAACAACAGAGTGCAGTGGGAGTTAAACAGACAGGGAGGAGGCAATGTGAAAAGGAATAGAATCAAATAGAATAACAGAATAAAAGCGTGTGTTTATTTCTGATAATAGCTCAAGCAGATTAGGCAACACATAGCAATGTCAAAGGGGAAGGCAGAGAGGCAAGCTTTGCAATTTTAAGTAGGCGTTATACAAGCTTTTATTCTGATCTTACCTTGCCTTTTATGTTAGGTAGCAGCACCACTTACCAGGATGGCGTAACAAATCTCTTATACAAGTCCAGACCTTTCTTACTCATAATGGAGCATGTAACAAAGCAACACTTTAAGGGTTTCATCTCCCGTGATTTTATTTGTTTGCCTTCAATATGAAGCAAACTGCAACTTTACAAAATTTACTTAATATTTGGGTTGAGTATGCGTCGGCAAATCAAACAATACAGCAGATGTTGAGGAATCTATAGAAGAGAATGAGAAAGCTCCTTTTCAGTGTTGCATAAAGAGAGTTCAAGTTGACTGTGCACCAGAAAAGAGTAGTTCATAAAGTTTCTCAAACCCTTTCTCATAATTAATTGGCAAGATTCCCTTTTGAAAAAGCCTCTTTTCTTCCATTCAAGTATGTTTGTCCTTTGACTAGGCTAGGCATTTCTGAATGGTATAAAAATAATAGTTACTGATTAGGCTGCTCTGAGTGAGCCAAACCAGAGAGCTCAGCATGTGAAAAGGGTGCCTTTCTCCCTTTTCATTAGACCCTGTTCCCAAACATTAACAGTGTTTTTGTGTCTGCTAAATTATTAATTTCGGACCAATGTTTCAGTTGATTTGATACATTATAAATTAAGATGCATAAATGACACAAGCTTCTTTAGTTAGTTTGTTTTATGGGTTCATGGGATTTTGCTGTTCTGCCTGGGATGTTGGGCTGGATCAGCAGCTCAGCAGCTCAATCAATGGAAGTACAAACAGGTTTGCCTCATTATGTCCTCTTAGCTGGGAGGGGCTGGGTGCTGCTAAGATGTAACATAGGTTAGATAGTTCTGCAGTAAATGAATAACATATAATATATTATAATTTGGTATGCTCTTTGGTATGGATGGGCGCCTATAGACAGATTGAGATGTCAGCAGAAACCAAAAATACCAGGATGTCCTACTACATCTGACCGCATTTTGCAGTATGCAAGCCAGCATACTTTTCTGGCTATTCTGACCCACAATCCTCTGCAGCAGATATATATGAGCAAGAGGGTCAAAAGGTGCCTTCAAATGGGGTTTTGTTTACCGTGTTCACGAGAAGAGTCCATATGAACGCCCCCCCTCTTGTCGTATTCACGACCTCGTAAGTGGAAAGTTTCTGAAACCTCCGAGTTCACGAGTTGTGACGTGTTTGTTGACGTTGTCAGAAATGGCGGAGGCCATGGAAATTATTTTTTCGGGGCATAATAAGTTAATATATTGTAATTTTAGTTGTGTATAGTCTTTCTTTGTATTTTCACAATATGTCTGAGGAAAATGTTGATATTCCCAACGGCCTCATCTTTTTCCTCTGTCATTATGCCTTTGCATTATGTTACCCACTTGCTAGCTTGCTAAATTGTTAGCCTCTGTGGCTTCTAGACACCGACAGCAACGTTAATAATACTGTCGCTTAGCAGCAGAGTTCTCACGACTTGAATGCCAAGCATATCGTGTACACGACTTCCCATGTTGTAACTATGACCTCACGAGTTTCATTTGAAGGCACTTTATGTCGAAGTAGTATGTCCCAGTTGTATACAAACTGCATGCAGCAGTACGTCATTTGTAAGGGCAGCTGCAGTACGTACTACAAGTAAAAAGAAAAAGTATGTGATTTGGAACAAACCCAAAATCCCATTCACTGGAGTGAGGGGGGAGAAAGGAGATGGCAGCTTGTTGTGAGGCTGCAGCTTTCTTTTGTTTGGGGTTCTTCTTCTTTTGTTCAATTTAGTTTTATTGAATTTCCCAGGTTGCATTTTTGTCCTTTCTTTCAGTAAGCTTTTTGCTAATAAATACCACTTCTTTTGCACTACTCCTGCTTATCGACCTGGTTCTTCAACATCCCTTTCTAAACTTCTCAAGTGCGGAACCATCTCATCTGCCCTTTATATGGCAGCGGCGCTACACGCAGCATTTAAACGAGATCAGGCCTGCCACTCACTTTGCCGACAGTTCCCCACACCCTTCCTTGAGGGTTTATGCTGAATGTTACACTTTGACAGAATTGTGGTTTGTGTATTAATGAGGCAGATATGACAGAAATCACTGAGTTGTGCGATATAGCACAGAACCCTCAGGAATTTACAGGAGCAGGAAAGGTACATCCACAGCTGTCTGTTCATTGCTATTGATCTATTATGAATGTTAGCTTCTGCTTCGGCTGTGATTCATGCTGAGCTGGAGGTCTGTTGTGCACGCTACCCAACATATATACAGTTTATATAATAATATCAAAAAGACTCCAGGAAGAGCTTTTTCATCCCAGATGATATTGAATACAATACATATTGGTTTCTTTATGCTGTCAGTACATATAAACACATAAACCTGAGGACCGCTACAAAACCTCCTAAAGGAAGTCTGCATCTACAGCATGTTTGAAGATCTGACTGTAAAGAAGTCATAGACATTTTTTTATTATTATTTTAAGTATAACTTTTGACTTCTGGGATGCCCCGGCGAGCTCATCGAGTTTTTCCAATATCAGTTACAACTCCACAGAGAGACTTCTAACAGACGAGTCTCATATTCCTTCACGGCTGATCCACTAATTATGAGCCAATCTGATGACTTCTTTATTTGCCACATTCTTGAGAATCCAGGTCCATTCATTATTCAGAAATATCGTATTTTGTCAAAAAAGCAATACCAAATTAGAGGAGTTGGGGAGAAAAAAAGTATTAATTATTTAAACCTTATGCTGTAATGAAACAATTCATTACAATGGCCACAGTACGTCATCACTTACTGCGGTGGGAAAGTTTTTAAGAAAAAAAAAAACCTTCCCCTAACTCAAAAGAGTCTTTGTGAAAAACCTGATTAATCCCAAAAACTTATCTAAAGCGCAACTTTGTTGACTCAGTCTAGCTGTAACGAAAACATTTTGCAGAAAAACTTCAAAACCTAAAGGTGCACTCCACTAATAAAGTTTCATTTTGTATTGCATCCATGAGCCCTGGACATAGGCCTCATCAAAAACCTGCATACACATACAGTTTTAAGAAGCTGCCAATGGGTTGTATTAGTGATAAACGCTTGATTGTGGCTGATTTGAGTAAATGATGTTTAAGAATTTTGAACAAAGAGAAACTTTCCTCGTCTATAGCAAACAGCAGCTGAAGGTGTGGTTGTTTTAAGTGTTGCTTTCAACTAGGGCTGTCAAAGTTAACGCGATAATAACGTGTAAACGCAAATTCATTTTAATGCCACTAATTCCTTTAACGCATTAACGCAACTTGAGATTTTTAATTAAACTCTTAAAAATCAGATAGGCCGCTGTCGTGCTCTGGCGTTATTCAATCTTTCGGCGGCTGTAGCGGGCTCAGTTAAAACTAGAGAGGAGATACTGGCATCATATGAAGCGCTCCAAAGTTGCGCTAAATTTTGACGAGGAAAAACTGGCATGGTTATTTTCAAAGTGATCCCTTGACCTCTGACCTCAAGATATGTGAATGAAAATGGGTTCTATGGGTACCCACGAGTCTCCCCTTTACAGACATGCCCGCTTTATGATAATCACATGCAGTTTGGGGCAAGTCATCGTCAAGTCAGCACACTGACACACTGACAGCTGTTGTTGCCTGTTGGGCTTGAGTTTGCCATGTTATGATTTGAGCCTATTTGTTATGCTAAATGCAGTACCTGTGAGGGTTTCTGGACAATATCTGTCATTGTTTTGTGTTGTTAATTGATTTTCAGTAATAAATATATACATACATTTGCTTAAAGTAATCATATTTGCCCACTCCCATGTTGATAAGAGTATTAAATACTTGACAGATCTTCCTTTAAGGTACAATTTGAACAGATAAAAAATGGGCAATTAATTTGGGATTTGTCACGATTAGGGATTTTAATCAATTGACAGCCCTACTTTCTACATAAAACATGCAACAGTGGAGACACATTTACAAATAGGCTTGACAAACATTCTGACAAGATAACAAAATGACAAAATAACCGTCTACATTTGGCTGGCTGCTCGTTTCATATCTCCTGTTTTTCATCCTTCACTTTGCAGTGCAGAGATAATGTAATCATTGCCTTCTTATGTAGCTTGGTTGGGTTAGAGGTAAGATGAGATTGCACCTTCCCATTAATGTCACAGCAATGGCAAAAAGGAAATAATAACCAAGGCAATAAAATGATCCATCCTTTCTAACAAAACTACAAATTGCTTTGTTGCTGATAGGGAACCAGTAATCTGGCTACACAGGGTGCCTACAACCCAAGCAGGAAAAACACTACGAGTCTTTGGTGTTTGTTTGGGTGTGCTGTCCCTAAATTAAGGCTGGAAATATGAATAAATAATGGAACATTTATGGATTATTTTACACATTAGGATCTGTTTACTCGTCATATTGAGCCACTACATTCCCTTTTTCAATAAATCACTATTCCCTATATAATAGACACTCAGCAGTTTACTCTATAGTGAGCAGTAAATTGATGAATCATCACCATTTTGCATTATCACATCTCTTGTCAGTCCCCGAACTTTATGGAAGTGCAATACTAAATAGACAAAATTCCCCACTATCAACTACACAAGACGTTGAGCAGCACAACATTTGCAAGCACAGATAAGACATTTAACAAAGCAGCAGCTCTTACAGATATATTATGTATGTGCACAAAGTTGCAAAGCTTTAGCTGCCGTAATTTGTCAGCATTTACAATATCTATTTACCGTGTTTACCATGTTACCGACCGCTGTTTCCTCACGGTGTCAACTAACGTAACCACGGGTTCATTAGATTCAAATACCCCTTTGACGGCGCTGAGTGTGATAGAGTATTATGTGCAGCGTTTTGAAGGGTATTGCAATGTTAAGTGATATTAGATGCCAGCTGACTGTTGATGCATTAGATGCAGGTGGATTTGACTGCCATAATGGCGCTGCTCATCCAGAGGCGGGGAGCTGCCCTTGACAGGAAAACAATATGATGTTTTGAGGGATGACACGCTTGCCTTTCATTGAGCACTCTAATCATTCACATACTGAAAGGAAACCATCTCTTCTATTTCCAAGGCAAACAAATGTGTGACTGACAGGCCACCCCTTTATTGTTAACGTATCAAATGTTATTCTTCTGCCATGCTGAACAAGTATTTTGTGCATAATTTACCTCAGCAGAGCTCATAATCTCACAACACGTGGGCTCTTGTAAGGTTTCAGTGTTGCTCAGGAGATACAATGGCTGCCTGTGTAATTGCTGCTACGTGGGTGTTTTACTGTTGTGAGTGCTCAATGTGCCTTGAAACTATAATATACCTAGCAGGAGCCCAGACTCTCAGGAAATATTACGCCATTTTAACAACTCACTGTCAACTCCAACTAAAGTAGAAGTGATATTTACCAAATGCAGAAAGACAATTATATGGAAACACAGACCAAATTGTCGTTTACTGTAGTTTCAAGTGGGAGGTGAAAACGGGATATTCTCCCAGCAGGGCAACTCTCTCCACTTGTTACAGAACTCATGTCTGATTGAATGGGTTGTTACCAGACATCTCACAGTTTTCTATCAGCCGAAAAGGGCAGATGTCTGAGAGTAACAACGCTATTGATCTGTGGTGTCTTCATCTCGCTATTCAGCAGGAATCATTCTCATGAGTGACAAGACCACGAGGGTTAACAGCCTGCATGAAAACATTCAGGGATTATTTTCAGCCCTTCAAAATAACTGGATTTAATTCCAACTATAGGCTGTTATTTAAAGTTTTGAAAGTAATGCATTGGGAGCGCAGCCATTTTGGCATACAATTACCAAAATCAACTTACCTGGTTTACTCTAATTAGTTCTTAAAAGTTAAAATGAGAAAGTTTGTGACCCTGGATGTATAAAGAGAACTGGATACAACGTCGGAGGCGGGCTCCCGTTCATTCAAGTTGCTCAGTGGTGCATGAAGCCAAAATGGCTCGACTCCCGAGTGATAAAGTACCCGGATCTTCCGGCGATCTTTCGCATCCATTGGGCCCATGGAGCAGGCACAGTAGCATTTTTCCCACCTCCCAGCCGTCTGTCTGGGGCTCATTCACATGAACAGAGGAAGGGAAATAACTCTGCATTCAGCTATTAGTGCATTTTACAACTTTTACGACCTCATGATTTAAATAAGGGCTATTCAAGTGTTCTTACTGGGAAGTTGATTTACCTAAAAAAAAAAAAATATCCGCTGAGTTACAGACGTCTCTTTCCCAATATAAGTTTATGGAAAAAGTCTTTTTGGGCCTTTTTATGGCATCACCTGACAGTCCCAGACGTTGTAGTACCACCGTTTGGCCACTATGTAAAATTTGCTTCAAAGCCCAGTGCTCTTCCTGGGGGCTTGTGTGTGTGTGACCCAGCCGCCATGTTGAAAACAGTCGAGCCAAAACCAAGCACCGCCAACCCCTAGGAAAAGCGCTGGTCATTAATGTCAAACTGTGACTACAGCTTGACGGCTGTGACCCTGTGACCCAGCGGACGCTACTGCGCCTGCGCCCACCAACCGGAGCAAACTTTCTCATTTTACAGCCAAACAGTACACTAAAATATGTTTCTGAAATCATTTGAGGAGAGAAATAGGCATTACAGTAACAGAGTCTTGATTCATATTTGATCAGCGCTGCCTAGTTTGACAATTTGATTGGAGTTGACAGCTGCTTAGAGACAGCTCGGCTCCAATTGGTTGTTTTCTGGGCGTGGTGAAGTCTTGCAAATGCCATTAGGAGCACTAAAAGGAGGCGGGGTAACATGATTTTTTTCACAGATTATCTGTGCCATGCACTACTGTCAGGATATAGTGACCGCTTATTAAAAATAACTTTTTATCATATTTGCTCAAAGTTACCGACTGCAGCTTAAAACATACACACGTTTATTGGAAACTCTCGAAACAAAGTGCAACACGACTTATGCAGAAAAGCACAACACACACTTAGCACAGTCACACACACACACTCAGCTGCCTCAGTAGCACTGTGCAATCTGACAGCAGCTCCGTTGAAGCATGAATTCATTGAACTGTCAGATTGTTCATTTTGCATATAATAAGGAATAACGCAGTAATACATATGTTCTGATTAGAGGGCGGATACTTTTCATATAAACATCCTCAAACCTTGATTTGTTTCCCAATGATGCGTTGAATCCAAGTGAAGAGGCTCATCACAGCATAAACGTACTGTAGGCTCCAACGACCACACTTTAACAAGACACATTAGGCTCCTTTGTTTGTTTCATGGACACATTTCACACAGCTGCAGTCCTTTATTGTACATAAAGTATATAAACAGCAAAACACAGCTCAAAGAGTTCTCAAGGCCAGACATGCTTATTCATAGAAAACAGTCTTTTCTCACAAATGAAACTGGGCATGCCATGAACAAAGATTCTTAAGTCTTACACTCTTTTTTTTTCTTCAGACATCTATTGATTGATAACAATTCATTATTCTTATTTTTTTTTTGTCACTTTTATCCCTTCAGTCCTTGGGAAGGTGAAATGAGTGAAAAGAAAAGTCCACAGAATAACACGCACTGGTTGCCCTTGTACATCTGATTTAGAAAAAAAAAAGGAAATTTGTACTGTGTTATAATCTTTTTGTTTCTGTCTCTGTAGAAAATTATTGAACTTTCATTTCAAAATGACACATTCAACATCTGCTACAAAAGTATTTATAGCACCAAATCAAAACAAATCGTGGAATGATTTGAAGTGGGAAACTTAAATCCTTTGTTGATAAAGCGAAAATACCGTTACAGACTTCTGAACAACATTTTTTTCCAATATACACTGCACCATCTAATAGGATAATACTAAAATGACAAAGTACAAACATCAGGCTGCCAAGTCAGGCGAATGCAGGTCTATAGAACATAATGCATCTGTGTCACAATCACTTCACCCCCGAATCTGCCTCAAAATGTCAAACTCTCACAGTCACGGATCTCCAGGCCGGTCGGTGCTGAAGGAAATGTGGAACCGGCGAGGAGGTTACAACTCTCAGAGTCTTGTCAAGTCCCGTCACAGAGTCTGGTGTGCAGTGTCCTCTCTGCTGAAAGGTTCATTCTGTGTAAAGTTTCATTTTGTATTGCATCCGTGCGGCATAGGCCTCGTCAAAAACCTGCACACACACACACACACACACACAGTTTGAAGAAGCTGCCGATGGGTTGCATTAGTGATAGAGGCTTAATTGTGGCTGATTTGAATAAATGATGTTTAAAAGAATTTTGAACGGAGAGAAGCTTTCCTCGTCTATAGCAAACAGCAGCTTTCTACATAAAAACATGAGGTCTTTTGACAGTGGAGACAAATTTACAAATAGGCTTGACTAACATTCTGACAAGATAATAAAATGGCAAAAATAACCGTCTACATTTGGCTTGCTGCTCGTTTCATATCGTGCTGTTTTGATGTGCTGTCTCCTGTTTTTCACCCTTCACTTTTCAGTGAAAATATGTAATCGCTCTTATTTGGGTTAGAAGTAAAATGAGATTGCACCTTCCCATTAATGTCACAGCAATGGCAAAACGACATAGTAACCAAGGTAATAAAATGATCCATCCTTTCTAACAAAACTTGTTAGAGGCTACAAATTGCTTTGTTGATGAAAGGGAACCATTAATTTGGCTAAACACGGTGCCTACAACCCAAGCAGGAAAAACAGCTACAAATCTTTGGTGTTTGTTTGGATGTGCTGTCCCTAAATTAAGGCTGGAAATATGAATAAATATTGGAACATTTATGGACGAATAATCATGATCGCTGCCCCCGGGGTCAGGCCTGCCGTCTCCTGAATGCTAGATTGTCTATTTGTGAGGCTCAAAGCCATTTGCAATGCTCGGGCCGTCTGTGGGGTCCCTCATAATGTGCTCATAAGCAGCAGTGGCTGACCTCCCTTAATGAGGATTAATGCAGGATCAGACTGGAGTTTGTGCCTGTCCAGACACACTTCCACCACGTCTGTCCCACCTGCCTGTTATAGATTGCACTCATTGAGCTACAATGTGGGTTCATGTCCCCGTGCAACCTCTAGGAACGTGTTAAATGCAGGGCTTGTGAAAAATAAAGTTGGATGGTGACAAGGAGAGGAAGAGGCATGGCGATACGCAGGACTGCACTGGAAAACCATACAAGCCCTGTGAGAATAGGGAGGAATGGAAAAAAATAGTTGAATGTAGAAGAGTAAAGTTGGGGGAACTTGAATACTGTCTTTGACATGGACCAGTGCTTTTCTCCAAGAGTGTACTGGTTCTATATCTAGCATTATGTTGCAATGGACAACCAAAAATGACTAAAAGTAGTGCGGTTTAAATGAAAAATACAGCTAAAAGTCTTACTGAAACACACAGTGTCATTGTCTGGTGCTATAGTTGCCATCAAATCCCATAATTAGTTTCTTAGTGTGACATATAACACACAATATTCTAGCTTAACTGGTTTGATTTTCTGGATTTGATTGCTGTGACATTTCATGGGATTTCTCTGGGTCTCCCCAACTTGCTGTCCTGATCCTTTTACAACCAAACAATAAATATATCTCCGGCATGAAACAACCTGCCAACCACATTTCTCATTCTGCAAAAAAATCCAGCAAAACTGGCAATATTTTCATCTTCCTTCCCAGCCATTAGTAAGACTTGTTTTCCTCAGGTTCTCGTCATGTTTTCCTCTCTTCCCTCTCAGCGGCGATGTCCCACATTCGTAGGTTCCTCTCATACATCACATCTTAATATAGACTTTCACAGCTGCTGAGCAAGAACCAGATATATTTTTTTAAAAATAAACACAAAAGAATGTAGGTGTCACCGAGACGGGGGTGCAGCAGTGTGGAAATGGGTGAGGTGTGTTATCGTCCACTGGAATGTATACAAGAGCCAGCCAGTCACTGGGAACGGGGAGGTGGGCTCGGCGGCTTGGTGAGGGTGTTGGGAGGTGTCTCGGTGGTGGCCACTAGTCATACTGGCCCTTCAGTCAAGCCCTCCAGGGGGAGGGTGGTGGCATTGTCCGTGGGCTGCGGGTCGTCCTGGGGGTTCGAGGGCGCGTGGGCGGCGGCAGCAGCCAGGCTGGCATAAGGCAGGTGGCAGTCCGTGTGCAGAAAGGGTGGGTAGTGCTGGCGGTAGCAGACGTACGCAAACAGCAACCCGATCACTCCTCCAACAACGGCGTCTGCAAAACACATACATTTCAAGGTATAGTTAAATTTAGCCTATGTGGAGGAAGAACATTAGGCTTTATATGTGCAATAGTGTTCCAGCGAGCATCCATCATGCCTGGCTAGTTTAGAGGGTGATGAAAGCAAACTGAAAGGCAAAGCGATGAATCTGTTCTGCTGAGCACTGGAGCTCTCTAGCCTCTGGACAGGCTGTCTCTGTCATTTTGTCATCTACGCTGAACAGTTTCGTATTATACCTGCCCCCCCTTTAAGCTATAATCCATCATATAATATCACGCTGAATATGAAGCCTATATTGCTGGGTATAGATCAAAATGACATGGCCAGCTGGTGGCTGGAACAGCTGAAATAGAGGATCCCATAATATCAAAATCACCATACTCCCTTTATTTTCTCCTTCTGGGTGAAAATGCAATATAATATAACATCGATTTCCACCATTCATAAACTACACAATGCATGAGCTTGCTCCATGAATGTTTCATCGACTCCTGTCTACTGAATTTAATAGACTGTGACTTGATGCAATATATTAGTTTGGTGGCCTCATTGAGACAGTGATTGGAAGCCCAGCCTTTTACCCCCTGGAGGACAGAGCGCACCTCTAAAGTGCAGAGGGGTGGTGAGAATTATTAGAATCCATCAAGCATGGCTCAGCAGCTCGGCTAATGGGGGCTCCCAGCTTGTGTTTACACTCAGTGCAGATTGGGGCCCCCTCCAGTTTAATGGGCTGCACCAATGCTGCTTGCTTACAGCCTGCCAGGGAAGGAGGAACAGTGTAGAGCTAAGAACTCAGATAGTGGTGTTGTACTTTTGATGTAAATAAACCCTGGTTGTAAAAAAGAGCTGTCTGTTGTGTAGCTTCCCTGCTCCACAGGAACATATGGCTCTCTAAAACTAATTAACACCATATGACAGAGCTGCCATCATATTACCACATATTCTCTCCCACACCCCACCCACATACGCAGTCCCTTCCCTCTGTCCCTACAAGTCTCCTTTCAGTTCCTCCACACCAGATATGCAAAACTGAAGCTTGTAATTATAATTCTGCGGGCTGCTGAATTAAATGCCACCTCACTGTCTTCTGAGGCACTTTTCAGGAAATCAAAACCCTGACATCATGCTGCAGTAGGGTGACCAGATCCCAACAAACAAAATGTGGGACTAAGAGTGTGTTTGTGTGGGACAATGTGGGACATGTTACTAATTCTGAGAGGTATTCTTACATTTTTATACAATGTCTATCTACCTTAAAAAAACAAACGATTTCTATTCCCTTAGCTTGTAACATCTCAATGCTTTGCCCTCTGGTTGAGACTGTGTGAAGCTGAAATATAACAAATTTAGCAAAAAACTCCCAGTTTCTCAGTCTTTGTTGTAGCTTCATTTCCATTTATTTGTGGTAGTTTCCATCATATTCCGCCTAAACCTGTGACGTTGTGGCGACTCGCAATTTTCCTCGTTGACCAAAGCGTGGCAAAGACAGGTTAACCTGCATTTGACCCACTTGATGACAGCCTCTCCTGCTTTTTTCACAGCCACTGGATAGAGACAACATTTTAGAAAAGCGTCTGCCCTGCAGTGGTTTGATTTTTGAAAAATAGAGCCGATCAAAATGTGGGACATAGTGTCAATGTGTGTGACAAGGGACAAGGGATAAAAATGCTGTGCAGTCCCTCATAAAGTTGGACACCTGGTCACCCTATGCTACAGTAGCAGACAGAAAACAGCCTCATAAGACACAATTTCCAGTCTGCTGGGCAAATAAATAAGCTGCCGAGCATGATTTACTGGACAGTTCTTTAGCCTTTCCTTGATTTGTCAGCCAGCTGAAAATGTGATTACAGCCGTTTGAAATGAGCATCACCCTGAGTTTGCCTAATATATTATCTGTGATAATAATTATAAAAGCTCCTTGAGCCAAGTGTGATTGAAAGACTTCTGCACAGCAATCCTTCTCAGGCTGACACAAGCAGATTGAACACTATGTAAGTTCAAAAAAGACGCAGCATTTTTTGTTGTTGTCAGTAATGCTGATTAATGCAGTAAAATCATATTCATGTGTCCCCCGCGTCTGAGCTGTTAGGCGGACCTTGCCAGTGGTGTTTGTAGTCGCAGGTCCGGGACAATGCAATCATCATAGCGCTGTAGAGAGGCAGCACCATGGCACAGAGGCGCCAGCTACGCCCTCGACCTTGATCCGTAAAACACTGCAGCTTCCCCGCCAGGTAGAAGGAGGTGAAGCCGAGACCGGAGAATGCAACTAGCGGGCAGAGAAGATGGCAGAGAGAGAGAAATAAAAGAAAGGAGTCAAGATTGAACATTAAATACAGCATTCAGATTACAAACTCTCCTCTTGTAAATCAGCGAAGACATAAACTGGGACGATGTCTCAAGGGACTTTCTTGTAAAAGTCAATTGCACTGCATGATGGACAAGTGTGCAACAGTTATAGTGCAAAATAATAAAATCAACGATGAGACGGACAGCTATAGTGTGATGACGAAGCATTTTAGACAGAACAAGGTAATGAAGAAGGCAGACGGCAGATTTGCAGCTTGTCCGCTGCCACCGACTCGCAGGTAAACTCACTGAGGGATGAAACCTCAGTCTGTTAGGAATATGCCTCCGTACTAAATCACTGTGTGCGACAGGTGCCTGAGATCAGGCAAAGGCAGACAGACATCCACATCTACCACGGCTCGGCTATACTTAGCACAACCCAAACCCTGATGGATACTTATTTAGCCATGTGCATGGAGTTTGTGCTCAGTGTGCATCCCGGAGCCAATACACAGAACAAAATTAGATTCTTAATGACTGGTTGGTCTCTACTGTATGCCACCACTGCCGGACTGAGATAAGAGAGGAGACTGTCAGTCTCAAATTACACCACATCACAACATTAGTATAGAGCTGATATATTTATACATAGTTGATGCACAATATTCATTTTGTCCAGCAGCTCTCCTCTGCACAGGCAATGGCCTGAGAGTCTGAGGTCACAGTAAGAGCCAGACATCAGCGAGAGAGAGGACGGTGGGAAGAAAGGGCAGAGGCAGAAGTCCAGCTGTCTCAGTGGCTGTCCTGAGGTAAGAGAACAGGCTCCATTAAGAACTCAGCATTTTCCATTCGGCAATTTAGACCAATATATTGGATGGCTGGTATGATGTATATTGTTTGCTTGATTGCATTTTTACTTAAAAATTGACTCCTATATTGAACACAGCACTGAATATAATGTGGGATTTTGGTTGGATTCCACAAAAGTATGTATAGTGTACTCTATGTTTCTTTGTTGTTGCTACCCAGCCAACATGTAAGCTCATGTGTATTAAATGTTGGAAACAAGTGGGCTTGAAAAGTACATTGTGGAAAACTGTGTGGGCCCCATAAATGCTTCTGGGAGGATATATAAATGTAAACGTCTCTGCATATCTGAGCAGAGAATGATGTTTTGGGTTGCTGCACAGTAGGTTGTAGAGGCTCGCAGAGGAACCCAAGTGCCAAACTCCCAAATCCAACAAAGCATAGTCCAACTCAAACAAGCTGACTGGTGGACTCAAAATGAAACACTGGAACTGAACTGGACACACTGTCGTTAGATGGTCCAAAATCAGAAAAGAAAAACAAGATTTTAACATAATCAACTCAATAATGTGTTAATCAAATGGATCTTGTATAGCTGACTGTATGGGCCCCTTGGGTGTCCTATAGTTAAATCAATCTATATGGAGAACAGTGAAAATTTAAAATATGCAAAAAGTAAATTGACACCCTGTGGTACTGTATATAAAATCCTGTCCTGAGTCATCATCACCAACAAAATGTGCCACATGGGTTTAACAGACAACAACACATTACGTTGATGCTCTCTGGCTCATTTCATCAGTCCAGTGCTTCTAGTCAGAGGTCATGATGAAGCCATCTGAGATCCTCAGCCTCAGCCTCCCTCAGTGCCCATACATCTCACTTCTGGGCGACCTCTTCACATTTTCAATCACACAGCGACTCACATCTTTCATTTTAATAGCTCTAACCATAGCTAAGACGATTACATTACTCATTTGGATAGACAGAACTAAATTATGCATGAACCGGTGACTCAGTCTGCTTACTGAACATTTTAACTTCGGAAAACTCACAGCAGTTTTACATGAGACAGTCACACGTTCCAAAACACCCGGTCACCCGTCTTACAGTTTCTCTAGAGCCGATCAACCAATTAACTGCAATTTTATAACGCAGAAATAAAAGCATTTCTTTATCGCAATGAGCAATGTCATCTGTATTAATTGAACAATAATCATTGCTTATTGTGGTTTCTTACTTACTCTAAAAACGTGCTAATGATCCATTTAAACCTATGTTTTTGAGTGTGGAGCTTTTATGGCAATATGAGTGGTAAGTGGTATAGGTACACACTATTCTGTTGCCTTCTCTGTTGACTTTAGTTTTAGAATTGTAACACAGATATGAAGAGATTTAATTAAACTACGCAAAATTGCATTTTAATTATTAAAGTTATCATCAGGAAAAATGGTTCACTGTAGCAGTAAATGAGCGTGCTTTATTTCCACACTGCATACAAACAATATGTTTGCAGACACAGTGAGTCAACATCTTGAGAATAATAGAAATGCTTCGGGGATATGCATAATGCATGAGTTAGGACTGCAAGTGTGTGTCCCTCACACGCATCTATACACATGCACAAAAACACATTTCTACACGTAAAATTGGCATAATTAACTAAGCCAATACATTTGCAGCGGGAAGGTGACTCAGTGAATACTAGGTGTACCCAACAACCACTGAAGGAGGATTCCCAAGAGGCAGCAGGAGACTCGGAGAGGCCAGAGGACAGAGTGGAGGCCAACACAGGGAAGAGCATCTCGGTAATGAATCCGCTTTGTGCATTTAAAAAACCTTGATGAGTAATTCCCCCGAGACAAAACAGAGATGCGTAATGAGAGTGATGAGTGCAGTGTGATTGTTTTTTTCATCTTCAAACAAGCACAAGGTTTGTTCAGAGGATGCAAGCAGTTTCAGAACAATATAGGATAAATATCAACACAGCAATTCCATGTGTATGTAGGTATATTATGAAGGCATAGCAAACCAGTAGTAAAGGATTTTGGGAAAGCAATGATTGTTGGGAACATACAAAGCATGCAGAGTTTCAATAAAGATTTTGATGGGAGAAGCATGCGGAGGCTAACGGTGGTGGTATTTAAATGAATTGACCTTAACTTAATCGTCAGGAGTCGTTGTACACAACTAACATTACCTGCACCAGAATTCAGTTTGGGTTTTGAGTGAAATGTTGGATGGATTGCCAAGACATGTGGTACAGACATTTGTGTTCCCCATCTGGATAAACTACAATAAGTTTGATGATCCTCTGAATATCCATCATCAGGTCAAAATTTGAATTTGTCCAATAATTTTTATGTAGGTTTATGTAGAAATGCTCGTAAAATCTATAATGACGTTCCCATCAGACAAAGCTAGTGCTTACTACTAATTAGCAAATGTTAGCATGCTTAAACACTTAACTAAGAGAGTGAATATGGTAAACATTATTCCTGCTAAACATCAGCATGTTAGCATTGTCACCGTGAGTACCTTCTGTTTGCATGTTGACTTAAGCATTTAGCTCAAAGTACAGCTCTCAGCCTTGTCTTTATGAGACATTTTAAAATCATACAAAATTCGTAACTATTTCAAAGTTGTTGGTAGCTTCATAATTCTCATTGGGCGTTATTTTGTGGGATAATAGTTTCGGTCAACACCAAACTCAAGACAACCTGGTCTCACGGTAAGGCGTATAAATAGCACGATATTATAAGGACATTCCGCGTGTTATGAGGACGCATTTTAGGCTTTTCGCGTGTCATTTGCAAGCAACAAAACTACAGTAACGTCCGCAGTTAGGTTTAGGAAAGCGTCATAGTTGGGCTTAAAATACATACGGAAACAAAATAATATAAGTACAGAAAACACGTCACAAACGTCACTAAAAAACATGTGACAAACGTCACTAACACTTACAAAACAACAATCTCCTGATTGAAATTCCTGTGTTTGTTGGACCCATCCACCTCCCCTCCCGCCCACCATAAGCAGCCTTTCTCACTTTTTATTCTATGTCGCTAGCTCTGAGCGCAGCATAATTACGCAGATGCCTTTACATTGCAGTCAGTACAGACCACATGGCACTCAAGTGACACGCCAAAAGCAAGAAAGGCATTCTCATCGCACGTTAAATGCCTTGCGCATTATTGTGTCATACGCTTTTTCCTGCAAACGGGCTGCTCAAAAATAGAGAAATTGTAGACTGCAGATTGGCATTCTAAGTACACTTTATTTTGTAAATGTTCCACTGTTGAAGTACGTCTGAGCACTGTATGACTCAATGTTGTGTAGTATGGTGGGGGTGGAAGGGGTCAGTGGTGAGGGAAGTTCTGCTGCAGGCGACAACCAGACAGACGAGGCAGACCTTATACAAAAAGTTCTAAATGCGATGAGGTAAGAGGCATGAAGGAATGGCTGGTAAGAGGAGAAGAGTGAAAACAGGAAGCCATAGCAAATTGGAAGTGTTCTGTTGAATCTGTTATGGTTTCTGACAAGTGAACACAAGTAGATAAGTGCTCTCTAAAGTACAGGGTTTGGTCATACTCTGGTCAAAGCCTCTGCAAAGTCTAATAATTGTGGTAATATCAGTCTCTTCACTCTTTCCCCCCCTGTATTTCTGTTGAAATATCTATCATTGAACTACCAGACCACACACGGACACAAAGTGTCTAACCAATCACTGAGAGTAGCGGCTCTGTTTTCCATCTCCCAGCCATCTCCCTTCTCTCTCTTTGACCTTTGACCCCTGCAGGAACCCGTGGGACTCCAGTCAGAAGCGATGCATATTAACCAACCACTTGGGCTCTGAATCGGTTTCAACCATTAACATTTAAAAGCCCAACAGAAACTCATTATTAGCGCTGTCTAATTGCTGCAGCACTCCTACTCAAGCTGTTCCTCAGCCTCTTCGGACACTGCAGACGGCCTCAAGTGTTCCTCAGTGAGTTATAGTAAATATATGAGAGCACACTTTGCAGAAGTTGAATTCTCTTCAGACACTGAACTAATTTGATGGACATCCCAAGCTGTGGTTAATTTAATATAGATAGTTGTGTGCAAGTGAAAGAAGATTCAAAGATGTGATTAGGTCCGTCTCTCAGGATTCATTATTTTTTTTTAAAGTGCATATTAATTGATCATATCTAATGGCTTAATATGCACAAGGGGAGATGGTGGGATGAATACCAATAAGAAGGAGATAGCCTACAGCTAATGTTTCAGGGCCTGCTTGATTTATAGCCGTGTATATTGGTGCAGTGGGTTCAGAGGAGTTCGTTTTTCTCTTTCTGGGACGTGTCTCCTCCAATTTCTGTGACTCTGTTTCTTTGCTATGAAGTGAAGAAAATAAATCAAATCACGGGGAAACTGAGTGGCTTTAAAAACTTTGAAATGCAATAATAGTTTGTGTGCTTTAGAAAATAGCTGTCAAACACTGAAGCCTTGTGCATATTTATACATTTGTCCTGGCTGATTCTGATGGATTAGTTTGGGTTTTATTTTTACCACGCAGATTATCCAGCTTCCTTTTGGGAGAGGCAAGAGTCTCCGAATGCAAATCAGTTTTTTTTTTTTTTACCTATAGTCTCAGGCTTCATACCAGCAGAAGTGGTGTTGCAGATGCCACTTCGACTAATGCTACATTCACTCTTGTTTTCGGTCTGCCCCTATTCCCTGTCCATGGCCACATTTGTCTGGGTAAAAGCTCTGTAACGTATGCGCGGTCCACAACTGTTGTCCTGGTGAAAGGGGACACAGACAGGAAATTGGATTTCTTCTGCTCTCTGGACGTGCTGGCATTCGGGTGCTCCCTGTGTCCCCGTCGCGCGGCTCTCTCAATCACTTTCTCACTCGCAGCGCAACAACATAAGGCTATTAGAGCTGCCGCGCAGATGGATGTAATCCATAGTGCTGCAGTGAATTACAGAGAAATGTCCCTCTCTGCTTTTTCTAATGGGACACAGCCAGCACTTCAAAGCATTTCTATTTAAAGCAGGTGTCTGAGAAGCTGTAAGTAGTCCAACTTTAACATTGTGCTAAAGCATCAATTTGAAATCAGACTGGACCGTGAAATTACGGTGAGATTTTATCCATCTTGGCGCATTACTGGAACACACCGAGACTTATTAATCCCATGTTTGATTTGGAGCCCGTTACAGAGTAGGTCAAGGCAGTCACACTCACAGCAGGATGTCAATTAAACACATTCACAAACCATTTCAATAAGTGTTTCTTGCACACACATATTCCGTCCTGAACTCGCATGTAACATTTTAGTTTAATTAGAACATGACATTTTAAAAAAGGAGTTAAAAATGTTCACAGCGTCGAGGATTTTCACTTCTTTTCAATTTGTGACAATGAAATGCTTCAGTTGGATGCAACCATTTGCATATTAACACATTCCTGCAGTACTTAGGAATTCTCTGTAATTACCTTGTTAATGTGCATCCAGAGTGGAAATGTAATAATGATTTTGAACAACAGCAAACAATATAAATTTCAAGGATGCAACAGTCCGGGCACAGCTCACTGGAGGATATAAAAATATTTTTTTTTTGCATAATAGATAGCAGGAGTCTCGGTGTAATTCCAGTGTAAGCATTTATGCTGTTGGTGGACTTTTCTGAGTTGCTACAGCAAGAGAGAAAAGAAACTTCACAGCCATGCAGTTAAGTGTTTATCTTCTTAAATGTGGTCTTTACATGCCTGGTGCACCATATAATGCTGAGCAGCTATTCAACATCTGTGTGGCCGCCCACAGCAAACCCCCCATGCACACCACTTAACATTCATCTGCTGGACAACAGAAAAACATGTGAATTATTTAACACGCTGCTGGAGTGAAAACAGCTTGGAAAGCAATATGGTCGAAAAAAATGTGTCCAGTGTCTCACATTGGTCTCCAGAGCAGGAAGTCCAATGAAGCTGAACAGTAGGTGTGCACTCAACACTGGTGCGCTTGACTCAATGAGCATCTCGACAAGCTGCCTCGTGACGTGTAAATTGAATGATAACTCATCGCCGCATGTTGTAATTACCTTTGAAGAGAGGCGGCAACGAGATCATTGCTTAGAAATGCGAAGTAAACACCTTGTACACACCCAGTCAGCACACATGGAAGTTTTCTACTTGGCGAAAAAATGTTGCTCAGAGCGTCGAGATCAAACTGAGCGAATGCTGTACAGTTGCATGCAGTTTTAATGAGTCAGCGTGTGAGTTCTGATTTTGGCACCGTGTTGCAAGCGCCGGCGGTGATCAGCTCGGGCTGAAAGTTGGTACTCACAGGAGGAATGGCTGCTGGGGAAACTCTTGCGTCCCTCGGAGACGAGATCCGGCTCCCCGGTGCACAGCATCTTCCCATTTTCGATTCCATCTGGGAAACAGCGCTGGAAATAATCAGGCCTGGGTCTGAAAATCAAAAACAACCCAAAAGATGGTTTCTGTGTCTTTGGTGCAGACAATTCCATCTACTTGTCAAACAGTTCAATGATTGTCTGTAAATCTAGTAAGTCAAAGCTGAAAAATGTGATCTTCAGAGCCTAACATGTAGCATCACTAACAGAGCCTGTAAAATGCTTCAGTTTGTACCTGCCAACAATCAACTTGATAGTATTTGTGAAGACTCCGTTCAGGGCGAGGGCCAGGGACACAGCTGGAGTAGGAAGATTGACACACACACACACACACACACACACACACAGTCAAATAAGCATCTTAGGAGATACAGACGAGGTTGACACAGCATTTTCTATCTTCATAGAAACAGCGATGCCGTAGTAAAACAATAGATTTTACTGTCAGTCGCCCCCTCTTCTGACATAATGTATAAATAAAACAGCCAATTAGGTTCATGGGAATATCCCTTGCAGCTGGACAGATGGTTGTCAGGATTTATGTGTGAAGCCTTTCACAATTTCTAAGCAGCAACTGTAGCAAGCAGGCTGTAAACACAGTGCAAGCTTCACAAACACACACATAAACACACACCCACACACAAATAGATAATTACATATATTAATGCATGGGGAGATTCTTTTACCTATAGCTGAATCACATCCTTTGTGCAGCCAAATGGAATGAATCTCTGATATTGCATTAGTTGCTCCTGTGGTGATTCACATATTCAACTCTATTGCCTCCCAGGAATACTGTAGTCAGTTGAATGTGAATGATGATTCAGGCTAAGGCTCTGTTGTTTTGGCAGGTGTATTTTTGCCATGTCCACCATCAGAGTTTAGTGTGGTAGCATGTTAACATTTGCTAATCAACACTTAACAATTAACAAAAACTACAGCTGAGGCCGATGGGAATGGGACTATCGTTAACCAAAGTATTGAACAAATTGTAATTTTGATTTGCATGGCTAAATCAAGGGATCAGCAATGTTATTAATCCTTCCATGCATGTCTGTACCACATTTCATGGCAATTGCATGCGATAATGGTTAAGATACACAATGTTTTTCCCTAAACTTAACTAAATGATTTTGTTGCCTAAACCTAAAGAAGCCTTTTTGTTTGTGTTCAAAATGTAATGTTTCATTCAGTTCTATGTGTTAGAACGTGTTTCTTTTAAGTTTCGCTTTAACTTTAACAACGTAGTAGGCCCCTAATGACCCACATCTATGGTGCCTATAGCGACCGATAACGCCTATTTAATGGCCTGATGACAGTCGAATCGGGTGAATGCTGGCAAGTATCTATCAGATATTTAATTGGGAAGAAAAGTATCCCTACAGTGGTGGTGGCAAAATGATTGCACCTACTTAGAGCAAATCTCACTGTAAAGCAATTACTGCTTCAGTTCAACTTTGGTAATGGGAACCAGGAGGACTGCAGTTGGTTGACAGGTAGGCAATAGGCACTGCTCTGTAACTGTATGTTCATTTAATTAGCTGTGAGGCAAACCACCGGGGCTCATCATTAGCCAGAGTTCCTGCCCTCACAGGTTAATCCCAGTAGTCTGTAGGTCAATTGAATGCACCCCACGTCGCCAGAGCTCAAGCCGTATTATCTTCCTGAGCTGCTGAGAGGAGCACAGCATCAATGTTATTTAACAGATGGTTAATTTGGGCAAACTCTGTGCAGATCAGATGAAAGCCTAAAATGAGACATGTTCCGTTTGACCAGTTGAAAAATGGGACATTAAATTAATATAATTTATAAGTAAAGTTGTCAGATCCTTCTCGCTATGAGGAGGCCTAGCACTTACTGTTTCAAACTATTCCTCCAGCTAATATATAGTCCTACCTTGGGAAGTTTGCTGATGGTTATTAAAGTATTCATTATTTTTTTGCTGGACCAAAGCCAACAGCAGAACGAACACAGTTTTGGCAGGCTATTTTTTTTGCACTTTCGCCTGTTTATTAAACTCCCAGCACCAAACAAAGTTGGAGCGGCGCAGCTGATCAAACTCGTAAAGGAGACGTCCTCTGACCTTGTAGCATATTCAGGTTGCTGTATAGTAATGTGGTATACTCTATATTCCTGCCTTGTGCCTCCAGTTTAGCCTCCATCTGCTATTCTCAAAGGGGTATGAGAGGAACAGATGTGATTGGCCTGTCTTAAAGCTCGCCACAAGTGCACCCGCTGATACTGCATTCCTCCTCCTAATAATGAATTCCATCAGTCCTTTTGCCAAATCGGTCTGTGCTGCAGTAGGATTGTGGTTTTGCCTCTGGTCACCTCCACATGCACTTATCCCCTGCAGGCGATTTGTTAGCTAGATAACTTAGAGGATATTATAGATCCAAGACGAAACAGACAGAAGAGCGTGACTCAAGAGAAAAACAATTACAAATCTGTCTACTACTTCAGCACCACGGACAGCGCCATAGATTTATCAGCACATAGCACAGTTAGGCTACATTTCCACTGGATCCGGCGAGGACGCTAGGGGACGCACGGCTCCACTCAACTGGCCGCTGAAGCGGTGACGTACCCTATCATGGAATGCACCTGATTGGTGCCTGGTTTCCTGCTCTTAAACTTTATGTTATTTCGTCTAAACAATCCACCAAAACCTATTTCTGAAAATATTTTAAGCGAGAAATAGGCTATGCCACTGCTGAATCCCGTTTCATTTTAGAACTAGATCGCCTAGTTTGACAGCTTGATCCAAGTTTTGTGAGCTAGATGTGTCACGCTGCACGAGCTCATTTGCATAAAGCTGAGATTTTTCAACTTTATGCAAATACAGCCCCCCTCCAACACGCCGAAACACTCCTACCATGCACTTGGCGACTGCTTCTCCTGCTTTCCATAGGAAATTATTGGAAAGCGTTGAGACGCCCTCCATCCCCAGATCTGGTGGAAATGTGCCGTTAGGCTACTGATATTCCAGAGCCATGGTCACGGCCATAGATTGTAACTTGCACAAACCTCAGTCAGATAAAGCACCAGTGAGTCAGGCAGACTAGACTTCAACTAAACAACCCCTCTGCCCCTGCACTCTCTCTGCTATAGGGGATGGGGAGGGGGATTGGCAGGTTAACAAGGGTCACCCCACCCCCCCCCCCCCCATCCTCCCTAAAATCGCCTACTTACAGACCTAATGAGGGAAGACACCGTTCCTGCCATCACTTTAAAAAAAGTCCTTGCATTCAGCTCATACAGACGACCAATCTGATTTACTGATGAGGCTGATTGGAGCAGAATTGCAAACATTTGCAAAACTGCTACTGTCTAAATCAACCAAAATTTTCCTCCTTTTTGATATTTATTATCAAAGCTCTGGTTGAAGTTTTGACACATGCAGACACCACACTAACTCCTACTATTGAAAACCCTCTCATTGTCTCACTAACTGGAAGATTACTCCCTCTACACACATCAGACAATAATGCTTCTGCGTGCTAGGAGATCTCACATTCACATGATGAATAATATCAGTCATGCTTTGTAACCAAAATTAAAAATAATCACTGCAGGATCATCTCCGTGCCATACTCAGAGTGTAGAAAATATAATCAAACTTCCAAAATGGCTCCATTATATCTTCTTGACTGATGGATAATCACACAATTAAGCTGCAGGAGTTTTTGGAGGGGTAATTGGTTATTAGACGGCTCTACAAAGCGAACATTGTGTTCTTCTTACTCCAAAGAAAAACAAAGAGGTGTGGATGAGCCGAGTGCACTGTATCAAACGATACACGCACAATATTAGCACGTCCCATTGGTATTACAGGGGTGAAAATCTAACTAAGAAAAAACAGAATTTATGCCAGCTCAAATACGTCTGTTTGAAATTGTAATTTATGAATTCAGAAATAGAGGACCCTCAGGAGCAACTTTGAACTCAATACATTTGCAGGAATACAGGGATCGCTACTTTTCTGCTATTTTAGCTGGAGAAGAAAAAAGAAATAGGTTAAGTTAAAAAACCAAGCTAACTGCACATCCAGCCCCAAAAACTGCTTTTATGGTCCGTCTTTCTCATTAGGTCTAGCGGTAGTATTGATTCAAAGCCATGCTCAGAACTATGCTCATGTAGAAAGTTGTCAGAATAATGGGCTCCCTTTTCTTCTTTGTTCTTCTGAGGGATGTTGTTTTGTACGACTATAAAGCTTCGTAGAAGTGCTTCTCTGCAGGCGGTAATGGGCCTGTTAAATTCTACACAGCACTGTAATTTCTACACTGATGCACCGAGCCACCGTCTCTCTGCCAGATTCATCTCTGTGTGTCTCTCTAATTGGATTTGTGTTCAACTTTCTTAATTAATGCCCTCTGATGTCCTCTGCAGGCCTCTCTACCCAGGGGGAAATGGCAAAAAAAAAAGTGCAAGAGAAATGCCCAGACGCTGTGAGAATCAAACAGATAGCATAACATTTTAAATGTGTGTAAATACTCATGGCTTCTGTGATTAAGGTTATCTTGTGTGGCACAATACTTACTGACTGTAACACTATATATTTTTTATTTAGCCTTCATTTAACAAGGTGTGTCCCATTGAGATCAAATATCTCTTTTAGGGTTGTCAATCGATTAAAATATTTTATCGCAAATTAATCACACATTTTATATCTGTTCAAAATGTACCTTAAAGGAAGATTTGTCAAGTATTTAATATTCTTATCAACATGGGAGTAGGCCAATATGCTTGTCTTGCAAATGTATGTATATATTTATTACTGGAAATCAATTAACAACACAAAACAATGACAATTATTGTCCAGAAACCCTCACAGGTACTGCGTTTAGCATAAACAATATGCTCGAATCATAACATGGCAAACCGAAGCCCAACAGGCAACAACAGCTGTCAGTGTGTCAGTGTGCTGACTTGACTATGACTTGCCCCAAACTGCATGTGATTATCATAAAGTGGGCATGTCTGTAAAGGGGAGACTCGTGGGTACCCATAGAACCCATTTTCAATCACATATCTTGAGGTCAGAGGTCAAGGGACCCCTTTGAAAATGGCCATGCCAGTTTTTCCTCGCCAAAATTTAGCATATGTTTGGAGCCTTATTTAGCCTCCTTCCTGACATAGTATAGACATTGGTACTGATGGATTCTTTAGGTTTTCTAGTTTCATATGATGCCAGTATATCCACTCTAGCTTTAAAACTGAGCCCGCTACAACCTAAAAAATCACAAGTTGCGTTAATGCGTGAAAGAAATTATTGGCATTAAATCAAATTTGCGTTAATGCGTTATTATCGCGTTAACTTTGATCACCCAACTTTTTTACAAGGGAGACATGGCCAAGAATAGCAGCAACACAGAGTTTCAATAATCAACATGAACAATTAACATACAAGCACATAGAATTGAGTAACATTGAAACTTAACAGATAAAATATTTGCACACCGACATCCTGGACTCAAAAGATTTGACCAAAGTTTTAAACTCGTTCAGGGTTATTATATCACAGAGTTGAAAGATCTGCACCACAATAAAGTAGCTGAGGGTAGCCCATGTTTTCAAGTAAACAGGGTAAAGAGGATATGGTGTAGTTATTAAAAAACTCCAACAAATGCAATACGTGCAGCAACTATATGCTGTCATCTTAAGACCTCTCATAAGGCTGTGACTACCACATTTCAAGTAATTGTCTCCACGTACCTAAACATGCCTCTTTGAGCTCTGTCTTGTCCGTCCTCTGAATAATCTTCACCACAAATATCACCGCCAGTGGAGTAAGGAATGAAATCGCCTGTGAGGAAACAAAGACGAAACATGTACAGTTATTGTGACGTTAGAGATGTGCTGCAGCAGTCCAGGGGGTCTGATTCGCAGGTTAATCGTTAAATGACCTTTGCCTCGGGGAATGGCATGGACCTACCCATTATTCAGAGTTAATTTTAACAAGTCAAAGTGAGGGGCCAAACAAGCTTCTTCATTGTTCAGAGGGGTCTCTTTTTGTCAGCACAGAGAAGAGTGTTGCCCCTCGCTTGATAAGAGATTTGGGCCTCCTCAGCACCTCGGTAATTATTCATGCCTCGGATTTATCGCGTTTCGTCCAAATTCAATATATTTTCTTTGCCTTAAGCAACAGCAGTAGTAAAAACAAACGGCAGAGTTTCAGCTCCGTTATTATAACACACACATTGTGAATTTCCCTGGAGCGCTGTTCATCAGTTCAGCCGCGTGTACATCTGTGTATCGCTGCCAATTTTAAACTCATTTTGTGCCTCACTATCCTCTTTGAAGCAGCTGGATTCAAACTAGTGATCCCACTTGGATTCAAGTGCACTAACAGTTAGCCTACTACCTGAATTAGAAATCAAATCAGCCACAATTTATTTATGTCATTGTGACAAGGGCACAGACATACACTAGCATTCAAAAGTTAGGAATCGCCTGTTCTGCTGATGTTTTTCTTCTTCCCTTCAATAATGGTTATTTTAACAGAGATAAAAACAGTACAATTCAGACACCAAAGGGATTATTTACATTTTAAATGGCCCCAAAAGAAGAAGAATTAAATTATTCAAAGGAGGCATATTATGAAAAAATAAAGACCTCACTTTTTCAGTGCTTGTGCACATACATTTGGGTATCTGGAGTGCCTACCAACCCACAAATTGTGAAATAAGACAACCCAGTCACTTTTTGTGGGCTGCCTAGATCAGAAAACATGTGATTCAACAAGCCATCCAGATTTGACTCCCCTTCCTACAGTATGTCACATGCAGGCTCATTAGAATATATCACCCACGGCTTGGCTGAGGTCGAAAAGTCTTTCTTGCTTAGGAAGGTTCCTAACGGAGTGAAATGACGCGGAAGTATCTAAGTAACAGCCATGATAAGAGCTGTTCGAATTCTCTACATGTTAAGGAAAAGTTCTTCAATGCTTCCTTTCTTATCTCCTTTAGCATAGGATACATTGGACCATCCTTTACCAAAGGAAAGGAAAGGCGATGATGCCGCCCCACAATTCCTTGCGGCCGCAACATTTAAAGTGGCGCACCATTCGGCCGTTCATGAAAACAAACAATATGCAAACGATTTGCATAAATTTAACAATTATTTTCATACAACCATATACTAATTGGGATTCATGTTGATAAATATGAGTGGACAGTGACAACCGTTTCTCTATATTATAAGCATCATTTAAAACAAAGCAAGATAGGTCTATAATAAATAATCTAACAGTAAAAAAGCAAAATATAATAAGTAGACAGACTGAACGGTTGAATTCACATTATTGCACAGAGGGAACGTTGATATTGAACAGTTTAATTCATATTGCACGAGTTAATTGTCAGTATTGGTATGTGCGGTCTAGTGGAGCAGTGTTGACTATAAAGTGTGACAGCAGCAGGGAGGAAGGACCTGCGGCATCTCTTCTTCAGCAGCCTGTCACTAAAGGAGCTGTTTATATAGCCTGAGCATGAGACAAAGCAGTAAGAACGTAGGGGGCGATGTGTAAGATGCCCTTTTTGTAGTCTATCTTCGGAACATTGTAGTTTTATCACCACGGCAGACCCACGTCATTACGGAGCCTATTGTAAGTGCAGCTGGATTCTCTTAATACTGCGGTTGTTGTTTTTCCTAAGGTCTGATGAATTCTCCTTCACATCTTTCCTTGACCTCGATGGAAAACGTCGAGGTCAAGGAAAAGTGGTTAGGAAAAAACATTAGGACACTGTGTTTTTTCAGGAGGGGGGGTTAAAGAGACATGCGCAAAAACAGAGTGTTTTAGACAGAGAGTGAATACAGGTGTATTCAGACAGACAGTATGAGAAAAATAATGTGTTTTTAAACATTAAAGCATGTAAACATGTTCTTGTAGAAACCCAAAATACAAGTATGAACCTGAAAATGAGCATAATAGGTCCCCTTTAAACTTCCATTTAGTCGATGCTCCCATAGTGTTTACAAGGGAGAATACTGTTGGAACCATTTTTCCCCCAAATACCCTTCGATTTTTAATTTGTTTTCCAGTCGAGAAAAGCAAAAGTGAACCGAGATCATTATTGAACCACAGCGGTGCAATTGGGCTCTAAATATTTTGGAAAGCGTTTTTTTCTTTGGGCCCTCTGCAGTTTTAAACTGTGAAGTCAGTGTTGTGGTGTTACCAGGTAAACAAAAGCGCAGGACATCGACACAGAGGTAGATGAGGAGGTTCATTGCAGAACAACAAGGAATGGTGGGTGAGTGGAAAGAAGAAGATGGCTGACTGAGGCAGAGGGCAGAGGGGTGATGGTGGATGGTAGACTAGGCTGGATGAGTATGAGAGGCTTGAGGGTTAGCTGGAAGGAAGGATTAATCAGCAGTTGAGATAATGATCTATATGCAGGAGAGGTGATGAGCTGATTGAAGGCAGGTGTGTTGGATGAGCAGGGAGCCAGGAGCTAGGAGAGTGAGAGACACACACACACACACACACACACACACACACACACACACACACACACACACACACACACACAGACACACACATACAGGTGACAGACGGGAGCACAGGAGACACAGGGGAAGTGGGAAACATAAGGGAAAACACTGGTGCAGCTGTTATGCGCTGATCCAGCTCCAACAGTGCTAACCCAAGACTAACCTTATCTTTGTATTGTGAAGTTTTAAGAATAGCTTTGCTAAAGCAACACGCCTGTTAATTCCAGCTTGTTATAGACTTTATTGTGCACTTGACACTGAAACAGGAAGCTGTTCCTATTTAAATCCCCATGCTAAGCTTCCAGTTTCTTTTGCCAATGACTGGTGTTTTCTTCTATTCTTATTGAACTGTTGCACAGAGGGATCTTTGTCTCTTTCTGCCCTTTCATTTGTCTGTCTGGTTGAACCATTTTTAAGCGTTTTTGTTCTCCACATATAACATGACTTTTTGCAAACCCGAAATAACCATCTCTATCTATATCTCTATAAATCAGCCATCTAACTGTACCCAATCAAACTTTTTTAACGGTAGTGTATGTAGAGTCAAAATGTTATTCATACTGTAGCTATATGAACAACATAGTGCTGAAACTGGACCTTACATTCAGAGCAAAACAGCCAAGCAAGACATTCAGTATCACATTATATACAGTGTGATACGATGTGGTTGCACCTGCAGATGGAAACACATTTAACAGCGTCTTGCTCCAATGAGGCATTTACTGTATACAGCATTAGAATGAATAGCTTGTATACTAAAAAAAGACAGACACACATTCAAATACCATATGTACTAAAATGTTTCCTGGAAAAACTGGGTTAAAGCGACTAAGCCGTGGCGACTCAGCTGTTCGTGACATCCGTCCTGTCATGTTTGCCAAAAATGCACCGTGAGTATCAGTGCCCTTTCAGTCACAGCAGCTCCCCATCACTTGATCACTGTGAAGGAATCCAGGGTGAATCGGCTATCTTTAGATTTACAATTCGTGACAGTATTTTACGTACAGAAGCTCTGCATAACCTAAAATTATACATTGGCGCTCCCGGGAGTACAGTTATCAAAGATGTGAAGAGTCATATGTAGCCTAGATGGGAAAGCAGCAGTACTTATGAGGGTCTTAGTTGCCATGGAAACACATTAAAGTATCCCAAAACATCTTAAAGGCTTGACAATGTAAATGACCTTGTCTCATAATATTTTGTGGCAATTTAAAGACACTAATAAATGTGGATTAATTAATAAACGGATGCATTTTGGCACATGGTCTTAATTAATGATCATTATCAGCTTTTTTTTACATTTCAAGATGCTCTAGCACATTCACTTAAAGGGGACTTATCATGAAAAACTCACTTTTTTCAGTGCTTGTTTACATGCATTTGACTATCTGGAGTGCCAACCAACCCATAAACTGTGAAATAACACAACTCAGTTCTTTTGTGGGCTGAAAACATCAGAAAACATGTGATTCAACAAGCCGTTTAGATTTGGCTCCCCTTCCTATATGTCACATGCAGGCTCATTAGACTATATCACCCACAGCTTGAGAACTACCTTTGCAAAGGTGCACCATATTTTTCAATCAGAGCAGACTGAGCTTTTACAAGAGGGGGGCTTAAAGAGACAGGTGCTGAAATGAAGCGCTTCAGACAGAGGGTGAATACAGGTATTTTCAGACAGTGTTTTTTAAACATTAAAGCATGTAAACATGTTCTAGTAGAAACCCCAAATAAAAGTATGAACCTGAAAATGAGCATGATATGGTCCCTTTAACACCCCCTTACGAAGGCTACATACTATATGTGCATCTCTCTCTCAAAACCCAACCGGCCGAGGCAGATGGCCGCCCAGCCAGAGCCTGCTTCTGCCCAAGGTTTCTACCCACTAAAGGGGAGGACTGTCGCATAACAATGCATGCTTATGGGGGATCTCTTGTTGGGTCTCTAAATTATAGAGTACGGTCTGGACCTGCTCTCGACATAACTTCTGTTATGATTTGAAGCTATATAGAAACAAATTGAAATAAATTGAAATCTGCTTAACTGTGAAATCCTTGCTCAAAATGATGTAAGTGTTACTGGAAAAATAAATTTGAAAGGTCATATTTCTCTTGTTGTGTGAATAACTGTAACCTAGTTAACGCTGCCTAGAGGATGGACTCACATTTGCAGCTCTCAGGGAGATTCCCACTGTCAATAATATAGAGTTAAGTACAAATAATTCTCAATCAATTTTCAGTTATTTTAATACTCTGAATATCTCTTCTGGAAATGCTCATTATTTGTTTTACCTGCTCTTTTAACTTTTCTTTGCAGAAAATGGGATAATCGAAGATTTCCTTGAAGATGGCACTAATTTGTGGGCTGTAAGCCACAGTATTAGCCTGTTTACATAATCTACAGACAGAAATGCAACCTTTGGCTATACTGATCAGAAGTACTAAGATCATTGGGTCCAACAACAAGAAAAATATTCCTCCCATAATGAGAGGGTGAGCGGGAGTCTTGAGGCGGCACACAGTCTAATATACAGCATATATCTTAATGAAGGTCGCAGTGAGTCATAATGTAGCTTCATGTAAATCGGTTCCATGGACTATTTTTAAAGGCCAGATAAATTTTACACACCTTCAGGGCTACTGTCAGCTCAATGACATTGAAGAAGCCTGACTGTTGGGTCTCAGCACTGGGAGCATTTTCCCTATGAGACGCATGTTTGTGTGGGGGTTGTTGGAGGGGGCGGGGGGGCTCATTATTTAGTGGCCTGCCACTAGCAAAGATCCATGGACATTGAAGTTAATATAAACTGTCAATGTTTTTTATAAAGCATAATGAAAAAGGAAATAAAATATAATAGAGTTCAAATAAGCTGGAGATAAGCTCCAGGGTTTATCCGCTGCTTTTTGCTGGACGCTCAGCACCACATACGAACGGCGGAGGAAATATAATAATAAGGTGTTTGTGTGTGCATGTGTTTTCTGCTTGATTGGTGGAGGCTTTATAATTAATGCCCTTTAAAGTTTGTCATGACAAATGATATGTTCATGAACAATTTAAAGCTCAGTGGTTTATTTATGAGGAAATCCAATTCTATGGATGTTTTAACCCCTTTATGTTTATCATTGGGTAAACTGGTCTGTCACTAATGAAGCCAAACTAAGCCTCAACATACAGTATCTACTGTTGATACTACATTTATTCATCCATTACTTTATATAGGGGGTTAAAGTATCCGGGTGTCCATTATTTCCAGCTTGAAATGACTGACAGTTAGCGTTCACCACCTACTGCAGCTGTTTCCACACACAATGAGATGATTGATGTGTGTGGCGGAGCACGGGACGGAGGGGAGCGCCAGTCACTGAAGCGCTGTCAGTTCGCAAAGAGGTGAGTTAGACAAGCAATAGGCGGGCAAGTCTTTGCCTGTTAAGTTGGTTTGATATTTTGATCAAACAGTACAAGGTCTTCTGACAAGTGAGCATGCAGACAAAGATGTCCAGCTGTACATAATTAAACATGACAGAGAAATGATTAAATGTGGGCTATTCAGCTAAAGTTCACAACCACATGCAAACCCTGCTACAACAGCCCCGTGAAACGTGTGAAAGACTTTAAAAGAGCAGGGTGCATAATGCAATTATCATCAGGACTGAGCACCAGCATAAACCAGTAAAAAACACATTCAGAAGGTATTCAGCAGCATTACAGCAGCTTTAGAAAGCATTTTTTGCTTCATATAAAGTACATTCTGCCTGAATGTTCCTGTTTAGATGGTCACAATTTCTGTTTAAAGTTGTCGAACCATTGCAACTGTGCTATATAATTTTTGTTTTGTCCCAGCGGTGAAGTCCTGCGGTCTCTGCTGGTTGCATAGCAACCTCACTGTGACTACAAGACAGCAGAAAGTCCCAGCGCCTGGCTGCTGTTCGCTAAGAAATAATTAGGCCTACTGCAGATAACTCCCCACCGGAGATTTAGATTTAGATTTAGATTTAGATTTAGACGTGCTGGTAGGTGAATTTTTTTACTTTAGACAGAGCAAGGCTAGCAGTTCCCCCTACTTCCAGTCTTTATGCTAAGCTAAGCTAATTGCCTCCTGGCTAGCATCATACTTTTATACAGACATGAGAGTGGTATGAATCTTTTCATCAAATTCATGGCAAGTAAGCAAATAAATATAAATCCCACAAACTCAATTCGTATATAATCCATGTAATTGTGAACCAGGAAGTATAAAGAGCGACAAACGCCGCGTAGGGAGGAGGTCGGGTTGGATGGGTGGGTCAAAAAACGTACCCCGTAAGTTATTTGTCACATAACTTCCGGACTTAAGTTACGTCAATTCCGGTGTTATTATAACCCAAACCACAAGATTTTCCTAAGCCTAACTAAGAAGTTTTGTTGCCTAAACCTAACCAAGTCGTTTCCTGTGAAGACGGAAGTTTATTTTGAAAAGACTGGAGCAGGAATTGATATGTGTTACTGGACAGTCGTAAAAAAAACGCACAAGAAATGAGGAATAATATTTTGTAAGATATAATACAAACCATTGTATGAGGATACGTTGCATAAGCACATTTTCCCAAATTTTGAACTACTTCCAAATAAACTCAGAAATGATTTTATTAAAACATGTCATGCCATTAGATGGTCTATGTTGGTGGCAGACTGAAATAGTGCAGTATTCACAGGTTTAACAACAGCTTGTTTGTTTTGGCATCGTGGGTGTTGTCATGTTTCACCATAATCACTCTTTGAAAATAGGACCATCTAGTGTCTGAAAACAATGTATGACTCACAATATTGGAATGAGCTCTAATGCCCAGTATGCTGCATTTCAAGTGTATTGGAGCCAAAATGTGTTTGCCAAGAGATTCTTTAGGTTATTTTGCTCGGTATTTACAGCATGAGCCAGAAAAAGAAATATTTTCATTCCATGCTGTATTGGTTAGAAATTCATCTTAACCTTTCACCACCCACTTCTGTCCGGGAGAAGATTATATTTACATTGGAAGCGCTAATCACCACAGCGCCGTAAAGCCCTTCTTGGATCTATCAACACGATTCAGGCCTCAACTGGAGAGTGGAAAGAAGAGGCTTTGCAGTATTGATCGTCCTAAATGAAGGATTTCTGCACCACAAAGATTACTAAGAATTAAGCAGAGGATCTACTTCATGTAGACAGCAATAATGACCAAGTATTTAGTGGCAATCAAGTCTGTAATAAAAGGAATGCATGAATAGAAAGCAGGTACTTACGAACATGACCCTCTTGGGAATGTGGTCTGACTCAACGAGAGGATTCTTGTAGAGCCAAAGCTCCTCCTTGTGAATCACTCTCTCGAAGGGCTCCAGAAACTCTGTAAATCTGTGGTAAAGAACAAATGTGCACTGATCAGTTACTAAATTTTTAGGCATTTAGTAGATGCTTTTACACAGAGCAGCATGTACCGTATGAGATAAGCACAGTCTGATTATGCTTACATTTCTGAATTGGCAGGGCACAAGAAAAGAGGAAGCTGGTTCTTCCAAAAGGATAAACACATCTGAGGCCACGTAAGTGGGGCGACTTCATCCAAGATCACCTACACTAAAGAGCCCTGCTGTTTCACACTCTTACTGAGTGGGAACAAATTAGCATGCCCCTGCTTCCTCCAGCCCTCCCTGGCCACCCAGTGATCTGTCAGACACGACCTTGTTCTCTGTCGTCTCAACAAAGTCTTTTTGTCTCTGCTTTCTAATATAATTCAATAGGATCTTTTCTCCCACAGTTGGGGTTGTGAGATACTGTACCTCCTGGGACCATAGGATATTAAAAACACTAAACACAGCAGAAATAGAATTTTTTTCTAAAACTACAGTGTTGCTGGGATGTTGTCTCTCTGCAACACAATGCTAAAATGATACTGTCTTTGGGGAAATTTGGTCTTAAAATAGGGGAATGAGGAAGGCATTACTAGTGTTGTAGCAGAATTGTGAAGGCTAATCTTGATCTGTGTGTGTGTGCCTCATACTGAAAAACTGGCCCATCTAAATTTAAAAATAAATCAAATACACAGCTGCACACTCTGGGGTGCCGCTAACAATTCTGGGACCCCTGAAAACAACTTAATTAAGGCACCAAAATAGTAAATATCTGCACTGTCTGGCATGTTCCAGGGCCTGTCTGGGTCCATTGAATCATTCTGTCTTCCCCCGCTATTCAGCCCCCGTATAGGCCTTACCTTTTAACTTTTTTTTACTATCTGGATCATTGATTCCATTCACTAAGAGTAATAAAACAGTTTAAATAGTTAGCTACAAGTAATGGATTAATGATGGATATATAACTAAAAGTTATGGACAAATCATAAACATCTTGAAACAACTAAATAGATAATAAGAGTTGACACAGTTGCCTAAAATTCTTGGGTCCAGTAGAGGTGTAAGAAAATACACGATACACGAGTATCGCGATATTATGTTGTGCGATACTGTATCGATTCTCCAAAACACTGTATTGATTTTTAATTAACTTCCAACGGTTATTCGATCTTTCAGAGGTTGTAGTGGGCTCAGTTTTAAAGCTAGAGTGAAGTTACTGGCGATTTTAGACAGTTTTTAGGGGTGCTCAAGCACGCCTAAAGTTCATCTCAGCACCCCTAAAAAATAAGGAAAGAAGGAGGCTAAATAATGCGATTTTCACCCGGGTCCCTTGACCTCTGACCATGTGAAGGAAAATGGGTTCTATGGGTACCCACGAGTCTCCCCTTTACAGACATGCCCACTTTACGATAATCACATGCAGTTTTTTGCATGCCGTATAAATGTGTTATTTTTGCCTATTCTAAGATGGTTTATTTCTGGTGTGTACTTTATACTATGACAGTTTTCCTAAAATTAAATTAATAAAATCGCAATATATCGCCTTGCCTACTGTATCACAATATATCTCAATATACTGAATCGTTGCCCCTGTATCATGATACATATCGTATCACCAGATTCTTGCCAGTACACAGCCCTAGAGTCCAGCAGTTCATTCTAAGATGAACTGCTTCACTATATGTGGAAATAGAGACTGAGTAATGCCCTCCGAAACAACTACATGCCCTCCAGCAAGGCATTTATCATGCATCTGCTCCACCAGAGCAGCTCACTGGCCAGCGGCAGAAGTAAGGGGATATCCTACATCCTGTGTTGCTCCTCAGTGCCGAATCTAACTGTGGAAACGTGTAAGGAGGCCATTGGCTACAAGGCACATGCATCTTCTGCAAACCTTTAATGGATTCATGTAGAACAAATTGTCTTATTCTCCGTCTCTTCAAGCTACAGGAAAACGTTTTTAATCCCTCTGAAAGACATTACACACTGTGGAACGTCTATTTGTTGGACCGCTGATAACTGTATGTCACGATGTTTTCGCGAGAGAGCAGCCTAATCAGTGCTAGCTCATTTTACACCTTGCTGAACCCCTGTGCATGATTCACTTCAGCCGCATTACATTTACGGTATGTGTCCACACAAAAAAGATACCGTGCTAATGACACACAATATGCTCCATGAATTACTCCCATTTTCCCAGCTTGTCCTCTCTTCAGCTCTCTTCTCTGTTGAGACATCAGTGACAGGGAATGTTATTTCAGTCCGCAGGGATAGAAACGCACAGAGATAGCGCTTAGACAGATACCCCCCCCCCCCCCCCCCACACACACACACACACACACACACACACACTTCCCCCACCTCCTCTCTTATGAACACACACACACACACACACAGCTCTCAGGTCATTAAATATAGCAGCAGTGATCTATTTGTCACTCTGCAAGGCTTATCGTGCATCCAACCCCTGACGTCTTAATGAGTTTGAGGCACACTACCCCAAGGTAACTACATAGATAAAATTCATCTTCACAGTATTTGCTTTCACATTAGAATCCACATAGCTTGCACAAACTTGCTGCAGTGGGAAAAGAAGAAACATTATTATTAAAAAATGGGCCATTCTAGCATTTTTTTAAAGTTGAAATCCTAAATATTTTCATAAAATCAAACCCTACTTTTGATAAAGTTGCATTTTTTCTGCAGTAGTCACTCTCTATATAGTAGTTTTAAGGCCCAGACACACCAACTCGACATCAAAGAACTAGCAGCGACGAAGGCCGAAGACCGAGGATTGCGGATATACAAGCCGTTGTTATGATACGTACATAAAACAAAGCAGCGTTTGCCGACCATTTTCACACCACTCTCACTCACCGCTTAGCTTCATTCCAGATGACCATGTCGCTGTGAAAATATCTGTGTGTTGAATGATCAGATGTGAAGCAGATGAAAATTAAGAAGAGCCTTCTGTGTTTTTTATCTTGACTTTACTCGTTGGCTTGCTTTCCTCACGTCCGTTTCTCTTATCGTGCACTGATTCGTTCAATCAGAGTGATTTCTCTCACCGACGGGCGCCACCGCCGATTCAACATGCTAAATCGGACGAAAAAACTCTGACACGGGCAGACTAGAGCCAACGGTGCGGGACACACCGAAAAACGCTCACTGACGGCCCCAAACTGTCCGACCGTCGGCTTGGTATGTCAGGGCCTTTAATTTATTGTGGCGGAATCACAACTTTAATGTTCAACATCCACTCATACAGGAAATAATTTGTAACTGTTCATTGTGGTAAAAATGGATTTAAAAACAGCTTAGGAAAGTATTTTGGACTCACATGACATATTTAAAGGTGCTAAATGCGAGATTGGGAGCTTTTCTATTGCCTATGCACGGCTCTCAACATGGCGATGGCTGAGCTGGCGGCTCGTAGCTAACGGTGCTAACATCGCTAAACGTGAAAATTACAGCAACAGAGCTAACAGTGTTAACCTGGGGGGGAACCGGAGGGTGGGTGCTACAGTTCTGCAACGGCGCCGTCGGTCGGGACGGCGTTATCAGCTGTAACCGCCGTGTGAGAGCAGTGCGGAGCTGCGGCCATGAGCTCACATGCACTAACATGCACTTTAAGCATACATGGCTGGCCCCGCTATGTCAACAAAGCGAGGAGAAGCGAGGATCACAGCACGTACCGAGGGAGAGCGACTTCATTCTCTGCTCAGGTAGACATTACTCTACTATATCTTTACATAGCAAATAGTTGTTTGATGCTATATTAATTCTCTGGATATCGTATAGAGCACCTGGAATGAAGTGATGCAGCTACAGACTCCTCACTAGATTTCACTATGACACACTATTTTCAGATATTTTCATCATCACCATGTTTGCTGGGGATATTCACTTTCATAAGCTCAAAATTAAAAAGCCTGTTGGACATGTAATAATATTCCTCCTACTTTTGGAGAATTTGTATCCAATCTCTTCTGCCAAATCAATACCACCCTCAAAGGATTTCCCTTGGCTCGAGCTTTTTTTGTCTCATTTTCTCTTTTCCAACCATACTCTATATTAAAAGAAAGACTCCAATATGGTTTAGGCGCACTTTAAGGGCCCCGGGCTCCAAACGTCAAACACAGTTGGAATTAATCAAGGCTTTCATCCTTGATTCCACGGATAGAAGAGCCTGGCCTTTGTGGAAATGAATTTTAGTTTTATTGAAATTTCCAGGCTGACATGAAAGCAGTAGGGAGCGCATCATTTCCAGGCTGGTGACGAAGGACGCATTTATCTGGGTGAGGAAGGAAGGACAATGTGGATTACGGTCACATTAGTGGAGCTAATGTCAGAGCTCGGAGAGGTAATGACATACACCGTATGCACCCCAATTCATCCTGCTGGGAAGTAATTGTAATCACATTGATTCAAAGAGAGAGACAGAGGGGGTGGAAGGTGATAGGCTGCATTACAGTAGAGACTCAAAATTGGCACATTGAGACAGACATGTCTGCATAACAACCTACATTACATGTGCCATTAATGGCTTTTTTGTGGCTCATTTCCTGTTACATTTGCACCTCTTTCTTCTGCTTATTTCCAAGCTTAAAACCCTTTCAACACTTTCTGTAGATGACCATGAGAGCAGGCGCTCTAGAGAAGAGAGAAGAGACAAAGATAAGGAAATAAAGAAATACGGTTGACAAGTCTCTCCAAAATGCACATAGAGAAGTGTGTGTTCTCCCAAGCCAGACTCTCATCAGTACTCCAATGAGACCCAAGGCCCTTTCACACGATCTCTGGCCAGAACAGATGAGCTCTCTAAGTGGCCATAAACATGAGGCGCACAAAAAGCCCTGAACTCAGCACCGCCTGCTGGCTGCCTGGGGAGTACCTCATTCTGTTTTATCTGCTTCTGTTTGCTCTGTGTAGAGACATTATTGAGCAAAGGCACAACGGCTTCTATAGGAGCCAAAACAATATAGATTAACTGAAAACATAGTGTGTCTGTAGGCGCGTATGTGAAGTTGTTGAGGTAACCGCCGATGGCATCACATTTTTCAAACACTTTAGAGGTTTACAGTGGTGGGAAGCTTGAATTTTCTGCAAATTGTTTAATTGTAGGGGTCATTAACGCTCACTGACCACAGTACATTCACATTCATTTCCATAAAAAGCAGACTATACGCATTATTCTAGGCTTCAAGTCTTTATATTTGACCTTCTAACTCAGGAACGTTATAGCTTTTTGCCTCTCCCCTGCTCCTCTTCATTAAAGCTCTACAATTGGGCCAATTTATCATCACCAATTCCTATCCATCTCTGCTACATGCATATTCTAAATCTGAACACAGCCACAGCCGAGGAAATAAAACCGAATCGCTGAAACACTTTGGAGATTTAGCACATAACAGCACCGCGAGCAGCTGATTTGAAAGCTCCTGATTTACAATGCACTGTGGGTAGAATCTGTGGCTATGGCCTTGGGAATACATATCTCCTGCAGAGCCACCGCGACGGAAAGTTAAAGAAAAAAATTGAAGAAATTCCTCCTTAATTAGTTAGATATGCTGTGAAGCAATGACGCATACAGGAGAGAGGAATAGCTTAGTTGGATTAACTTCAGGCGAGCTCCCATTTTCACACGACTAAGTTTGCGAGTAATCTTTTGGCTGATTGTGAGTGTGTTCGTGCATCAGCCGATCACAGATGTCTCCAAACACAAGCTGAGTTTTCATCAATATTGATCGCATTATATCTGCTAGCGGGGAGCTGGCCGAGCGAGAGCCAAACGCTGAGCGAGAGCCGCTATTAAACTGCAGTCCCACAGCATTTATCTACAGGTGCAGGAGGCCACAGAGCGGCTCCAACTCCGCATACTGTAGCTCACTTAGCAGGCAGAGCGTGTGACCTTCACCTCTCAAGAGAAATATCAGGGAGCTTTGCAATGTCCACCGACACCGAGGCGCAGATTCCCACACAGAGCAAGAGGTCTGTTCGGATGTGTTGGAGTTAGCTCGGGGCGAGTCTTGTCCTTCCTTAGTGGTTAGGTTAAGCTGTTTTCCTCACCTTGTTGCACTTTCCACAGGTGTGAGTGCTACAGCACCTGATGCAACCCGGAGACACATTCAAAAGGATGCGGGGCATTGTGTCCGTTCACATTTGATTGCATTTGCACTCTCACGAGGTGCACATTTGGCAATCTAGGAGCGAGCTGTGTGTGTGTGTGTTCAGTGAAGGGATTGAGTGGGAAAGAATTGGAGCTGACCATCTGCCAGATCTGGGACAGAATATCAAATGACTTTTCCCTCCAGTCCAGATCAGAGGTGGGCAATCATCAATGCCTTTCTCTCAGTTTAATGGCACACACATGTCAACCCCTACTTATTACTCCAGTCATTTAATCATATAGCAGGGAGCTATTGAAAAAGTGACTTATGAGATTTACAGGCTATTAGGATGAGAGTATGTATGGAGTCCTGAGGGAAATTCCAATCTTTCTCTGTTCGGTGCATCTTCTGCTTCATTTACCACTGGTAAATTCCCATTCCTCCTCGAACACGCCATCAAATCCAACTGGAGAATTGGGCCGGACAATAAAGCTAAATGGTCAGTGGCGAATGTTGAGAGTTCGGGCTTCGATATGTTTTATATCAGTAGAAACGTGAGGAGAGATTCAAGCAGAAATAATAAGAGAGGGAACGGTGGAGCAGAATGTTTTCTGGCTCTCTGATTCCTGGCCGAGTTTTGTCCCAGTGGTGGGTGGCAGCCTGTCTGTGTGGACAAATAAGCAACACGCTGCTCTGCTTGGATGGCCTCTGAGTCTGAGCGGAGGCTTTTGTTTGTTGCTTTCACACTTTTTCTCATAAGTTGTTCATTAATTGATGTGCTTTATAAAAGTGTTTGGTCTCCATCTGTGTAGTTTCTGTCGTCTTCAATTTTTAAACTGGTGAAGAGAACTGTAACAAATGTTTGGTGTTGAAGGTGCTATATTATAAAGCTGACGACACAGTGCATACAGTATATTAATGTTTGCATGAAGAACCAGAGAGGCAGGATTAAAAATGGAACAGCATTGTAATGGAACATTAGTAAAAGGTACAAATTAAAGGAGTAGTTTGACAAACTTGTTCTGTTTCAGTTGGATGAAAGAATCGATACCAACTCTCATATCTGTCCGTTCAATATGATGCTACAGCAAGCAGCCGGCTAGTGTAGCATAAAGGCTGTAACAGCTTGCCTGGCTCAGTCCAAAGGTAACAAAATCTGCCAACCAGCACCTCTAAAGCTCACTAACAAGAAAACAAATTAGTATATCCCCCAAAATGTTGTACTATTCCTTTAAATACACTTTCTGGCATCTGTTGTTGTGGTACTTGGCAAATCTCAGTATCAATATAAAATGGCCACAATGTGTGTACGCAACACGTTCTCATCCCAACTCAAACACGGTTGGGCTTAAAACTACTATGTTTGTAAAGTGAAAACTGAATGTTGTGAATACAGGACACAGCTGATTGTAACGTGAAAGTGAAACTTAACGCACTGGACTCGAACATTGGTCTCCTGGATGAAAACCTTGTGTTTGTTGGACCAACTCGGTCTCACTCCCAACTCGTCAAATACCGCCATTTGGCGAGTGCCCCTCGGCATCAGAAACCGACGCACGGTCTTTAGCAGCAGTATGTGACAAACCGGGCTTTCAACTAACTCCAATGTAAACCCACCCGTGCCGTTATTCGATGGTCGGAGCAAATGATGTAGTATAACTAGCGTGAGAGTCCATTCAGGGCGGGCGGGAGTGGTGGTGGATGAGTCAAACAAACACAAGACTTTCAACCACGAGACCGCTGTTAGTGTCCAATGTGAAACTAAAAGTAACGTTGACTTATTTTGTCAGTGAAGTTAATCTCAACCACGACCGTTTCCTAACCCTAACTAAATGGATGTGGTGCCTAAACCTAACGTCCTGTGAAAACGGAAGTTTATTACGAAAGGACTGCACGTAACGAGCGTATATTGACACACCGTCCCTGGTCCGTCCAATAGAAACGCAAGAGGGGTACCCCGTGCGTCGGTCTCCGATGCCGAGGGGCACTGACCATGTGTTGGTTGGGCCCATCCACCTCTTCTCCCACCCGCCCATAGTGTGTCTTTTCACTCATTTAAACTACATCACCACAGTCACTCCCGGCGCACTGTCTCTGAGCGTTTACTGTCGCCGCGGATGGGTTTACATTGTAGTAAATGGAAAGCCTGGTGCGCCTCATACCGGGTGTCTTGTGCGTAGGTATCACGTGCCAACAGCCGTGATAAAGCCTCAGTATTGGAAGCCCTGGGAATGGAACGGGCTGGTGTACCTACAGTAATAGCCTTGTAAACTGGGTCAGAACACATTTTCTACATTAGTCCATTCGGCATATGTAAATGGATATATCTTCACAGTGCACATCAGCTCACCTCAGCTGTTTCAGAGGTGTGCATCTGAGAAATGTGCTGTCACAATGTTTTAACCACCAAAAGAGAAATCCGTAATGATTGGTAGATGAGAGGCAGGTTTATCACTAATCCACAACAGTGAACACTGCTGGAAGGAAAAAAAGTCGTACTGCACAGGTTTTGCTTAAGTTTCTGTTTCTTACTCCGCACAGAAAAAAAAAATCCTGTTCCAGCAAAATCAAATCTAAGTCCTCTGCCACGGCTGGATTAAAGTACAGACAAGCGTGTATCTGTGATTTAATAAAGCGCTGCTGCGATTCGATTAGAGGTGGGTCACAGTGGAGAAAGAGGGGAGCCGACTGACTGAGGATACATCCTTGATTTGATTATGTCGCTTTATTTCATTCATTATTGGACCCGTAGACCAGAGCACAGCGCTGCTGCCTTGACAACTAATGTGTGCTTATGTGTGATTGTAGAGGGCCCGGGGATAACTGCGCTTTTTAGGAACGGAAGTTTCAATCAGCCTCTACCTAGTAGTTTCCCATTGGATTACAGAAACCTAAAATCATGATATTTGAGGCTGCATTTTTTTAGCTGGAAAGGGAGCACACTGCGGGGGAATGTGTTAACAGAAGGTATTAAGCCTGGAGGTGAGGTTGTGTGACTGGTTATGGCGATGGGTTTAAAGGTTTGGAGAAATAACTGAGACCTGGGGACTGAGGTGTTTGGGCTGAGGCTGTATTGTGTCTCTGAGGAGAAGCATATCATCAGCCGGGAGTGTGGTGACGACTGAATCCCATACAGCAAACTGCACAGCTAATACAATCATATTCAATCAACAGAATTACTGGGACGTGTTCTAAAGAGACATTGTGTGTTTTCCTGGAGGCTTCTTGTACTGTACTCTGCTCTGCAAGTCAGAATTCTGCGAGTGCAATAAATGTCACATCCCCTCCCCCTGTCTGTGTTTGTGTTAGTGGTTACAGTCGGGGCGTTTGCCGAACGTGTCAGGAATGCACAGCGCCGGTCCTGTCACCGGCAGGGGAGAGAGGAGGGGAGCCGGAGAGATGCTGAGTGACACTCAGCTCGTCTCTGGCCTCCCGGGAGACTTCCCTTCACAAGTTGGCTAAAGGGGAGAGAAAAAAAGCAAATGCCATCTTTCGCTCGTCACGCAAAAACCCTGGCGGGGTATACAGTGGAAAACGCCGGGTCATTTTAATTTGAATTACCCATTCACACTGGGTAATTCAAGAAGATGTATTAAAGAAGCCAGACTATAATGAGAGGCAGACGAGGGCTGGCGCGGTCAGACTACAGGTGTCTGTTCACGATAAAAGCCCCGGAGACGTTGAGAAAGGTCAGAGGCACACATTTGAGACGGGCATTAGGAAATGCAGTGGTCTGAAGCTGGCAGGACATGGCCAAAGGGACACATTGGGGAATCAAGGAAGCATGGTGGGGGTGCGGGTGGAGGGGGGCATGGAGAGATAAGTTTCCAACCCACAGCAGGAAAGAAAGAAGCCGGGCTGCCACGCACGGATGATTTGCCAGCAGGCTTTGCAAATGCTCCACAGGTCCTAGGCTTATATTCATTGAGCTTGCTGAGTAAAAGCACCGACTTTACCGGCCCATTGGAGTCGGCTCATCAGATTTGGTGAGCTCTTGCTCTCTTTTATTGTAAGGCATAGGAAACTCTCTCCCTCGGATGCTCCGATATAGTACTGTAGTGCTCACGAGTTATTCTGTAATGAAGTGCTGTAGCTCAATTTTCTGGTGTATCAGATTTTCCCTCTCATCTACGTGAACTTCAGCCGGTCATTTCCTATTTTTTCATTTCCCAGACCGAACAACGCTGTGGTAGCGACCTGTCAATCACAAGGTAGCCACGCCCTAAAGCATACCCTGCTTTATGGTCTATTTGACTCTAAATGGGATCATAATTTACTAAATGAGCATCATGCTGTATTGAAGAAGACTTGAAACTAGTGATTGAGACCATAAACTCATGTTTGCAATGTTTACTGAGGTAATAAATCAAGTGAGAAGTAGGGTCATTTTCTCATAGACTTCTATACAATCAGACTTCGTTTGCAACCAGCGGAGTCGCCCCCTGCTGGATGTTAGAAAGAATGCAAGTTAAGGCAATTCAGCAATTGGCTTCACTTTTCAGACCCGGAGGTTCACGGAGAAAAAAAAGCCAAAATCTGAGTAACTGGCAGCAATACCTGATGTTTATTATTATAGATCGGCACTGCAGTCAAACTCCACTGTTGCCTACCCAAGATTTACATAACTGTTTTGGTGGATGTTCCTGTAATGTGATGAAATTAAACCATTTGCACCTACTGTACATTTAAGATAAGAGTTTATTCCAGCTACGCTCACCCCAGTGCTCTGTAATCATCCTGCGACCTTTAGATAAACCGCAGTCTCTGAAAGGTGTATACACATGAGAATTATGTATTTATCAGTTAACCTTGAAATGCTTACTGTAAATGTACAGGTTTCATTACATTCCCTTTCTTTGATATTGATGATTATCAAAACATAAAAACAGGCCTGCTCAGGCACAGATAATGAATTCTGCAGGTGGAATAACTGACATCTGGTGTCGCCTCGGAGGTAAAGGAATCTGTGTACAGCTCAGAGCAAGCACCTATAGGTGCCCTAGTCACGATGAAAAACTGTCAAACTATGACAGTAAAAGGCCGTAAACTCTAAATAGGTTGAATACAGTTTCTGTAACAGTGAAACACCATTAAAACATATCAACCAAAACAAGAATTTTAGCATTTATTTTTCTGTTCGTATTTATTACGGTGACATCTTGGCAACCACAGCTGCCACTTTTTTACCGTAAAATCAACAGCTGTTTTTTTTTTTTTTACAGGGAGTGTTTCACATCTCAGCAGAAGCTGCTGTAAAGACAATTGGACGGGCGGGTGTGCAGGCATGGGTGCTTTTGCTTGCGTGTGGAGTTTATTAAGTTAGGCACGAGGATAACCGTGTTCGGAGTGTTAGAGAAAAAGACAGAGGGAGGAAGGGAGGGAGGTGGCAAAAATTACACAGAGACACCCTGATCACTCACCATGGCAGTGATGTTGGACACATGGGACTGGGACACAAGGCTGACATTTATCAGTGTTGTCGTGCTCATTGTTCATCCTCGCAAAATGTCAAAGTCGATAGCAACAGGAGAGAGATTCCAGCCTTGTGCTCTTTGTTCATTCAAAGCATGGGTGAACATACAGTACACACCCCCTCAACGGCATCCGCAGTGTGCTTAAGCAGTCATTAGCCGCATCAGGGGCCAGGGTGCACTAATAGATGCCCACACACACACACACATATGCATGCTGTCAGACTCACCAATACAAACTGCACACACACAAAATACACAGAGAATTCGATACGCAAATACTTGAACAAATACACAAACACACAGCGATGTTCATGGATCTATAATCACTTAGAGTACAATACATCTGCTGATCTGTAAAGTGTATATATTGAATGTTCTCTCACTGCGACACTCATTTTTCTTGCCTCAGGCTATTTAAGTTTCATGGCTACGGCTTGAATTTATTTTTTTCTCCCTTCCTAGTTATTTGTTTGTTTTCTGCCAAGCACTCTTCTCTGAGATGAGTTTTGATATCATTTGGATTTTCTGGAAAGAAAATCAGCCCGTCATCTTGACTTTTTTTTCTCATTTTCTTGAGGAGAATGATGTTGTTTTAGAAGCCTTGAAGGATTTGTTTTTTTCACCTGCGAGAAAATTAAATTACTTCCATTTTCTTTAGTTTCCACCGTATGTGCAAATAAACAATATCTGTGGATAGTAGGAAGAGTACAAATATTCCCACTGCACATGCCACTGACATACAGGGATGTGAGGATGAATCCCAGTTAAAGCCCTGCACACTCAAACAGGTGTTTTCCGCTACTCTGGCTCATTAACCTCTTTTAGGGAACAGCTGGGTGAAGCCATGTGGAGCTTGTAACCCCTATTTCTTTTGCCTCTTCTGTCTTCCACATGACGCAAAATATTGTCTCCCAATGGAGAGACGTATGCTGGAAATGACTGATGGCTAAAAAGAAGAAAGTATTGACCCTATATCCTTGGCCACCAATGATCTGGTGGAAATCCATTTAAACCAGGGGTTTTCAAACTGCGAGGGGGGGTATCAGGGGGGACGTTGAGGGAGAAAATGAGATAAAGATACTGTGCAAGGTGAAAGGGACAGGTGAATGCTGGTGCCCTAAAAACAACAAGAAGTTAGTTATTGTAGTTTAGCCGCACACACAGAGGCAGGTGAGGTAAAACCCTTAGCGCCTCATTGCCAAAATTTGAGTCAACATTTTCACTCCTTCTCAGAGTCAAATCTGCACACACAGACATGACACCCATTTTAAGATGCAGTGTGACTTACACTTTCCGCAGATATAATTATCACCACACATAAATCCGCTTAGAAATCAGAAAAAAAAGACACTTCTTACTGTATAACCCCAGAACTTGCTTGAGAATCATCAGGTTTTAACGTCTTCTTCAGTATTAAAGTAATCCAGTGATAGCTGTCTGAACATCCATGGGTACATTGCAAACAGGAACTTCTATAGCTAATGCGGCACATTTTTAATGGTGCCAATTTGGCGACATGTAGGCTAAAAAAAACCTTTGCTTTATGCTTATACAGCGTATCTTAAAGGCCTTGTACACCCTCCACAGGTTTTCAAATAATCTGTCTCTCTGCTCAGGTTGAAGGTGGGCGAAGCTTTGCGGGAATTACATGAGGTGACCGAACCCTTTGCACTAATCAGGATGACGAAGGCAACAAAGCTAACAAAGAGAGATAGAAGGAGATGTCAGTCAAGCTCCGTCTGTACACACCCACAGAGCTCTAATCAGCCGAAATAATTGAGATCACATGTGTGGGTTCACTTGGGTGTGCAGGGCTTTTAAATGCCATCTTACTTGGTCTCAACGCCTGCAGTATACAGTAAAGTGAACAAATTAGTGAAATATGAATGGCTGTGCATGCTTGGTCATCATATTTATTGTATTAATGATAAGTTTGTTTGAACAGATGTAATGATGATGGGTTTGTTTCATTTGGGTTTTAAGTACCAGTGCGTTGCTATTGTGCACAGTGAGAAGTCATCCTGAGAATTTGGAGTTTGCCTTATGACACAACTCTAATCATTGTTCAATATGTGCTACCTCCTGCTGGTAAGACTAAAAATCTGTGCATGTGGGTGGAAATATAATGAGCTGCTGCATGTGGAGGGTCTCGTCTTTAAGTTTGTCAATAACACCCACGTCTGTTTCCAGCTTTTGCAAACTTGTACAGCTGATTTAATGGACACAAAACACAATGGCTGTTTGAGTTATAAAAGTTGTCAGAGTCTCTACCTCTATCCTCCCGTCGACTATAACGTAAAGTATATGCTGTATGTGATTCACCTTACTGTGGCAAAAAAGTGAGCGATCACCTCGCCGTGCATTGTCTAAAGGAAACCACACAGGAGTCATCACGGAAAGAGTCTGGTCTGACAGCAAAACCCAGAGGCCACACAGTGAGGGACACACACACACACACACACACACACACACAATGAAGACTTCTCCAGAAGGAGAGGGGCTTGCTTGTTATATATTTTGAGATTTGGGCCAGTGTGTGTGTTGGAGGAAGGCTCATTCATCTCCTCAGCCACTCATCTGTCTTTCTACAGATAAAAGTATGAAATGACAGTAATGGAGCAGACCTAAGAAAATACCTGAGAAAGGGGAAATGGAGGGAGGAGAGTGACAGAGAGAGAAGGTGAGAGAGAGACAGAGAAGGGTTAAGAATAGAAATATCACGACGACGAGAGGAAGTGTGAAGCAGTGCAGGGATCTTCCTCTCTCCTCCGACAAGAACTGTCACTTTCACACTCCGTCCACGCCTCCGAGGTCGACGACTTTCCCCCTCAGCTCAGCCTCCACCTGCTGAACACCAGCCAGCCGTGGTTCAAATATTTCACCATCTACTAGATTAATGGGGAACATCTCTAGACAAACGGAATGGCTACAGCATTTAATATCATACCGTATAGCTCTATAATATTATTGCCATCATTCACATCTCCTGGGCTTGGAGCTGTTAAAGTGTTATCTACATATTCTTAATCCTTTGTGATGTGATTTTCATTTTCAACATCAAGAATTTGTGCTTCTTTGTCTAGGGGTAAAAAAAAAATGTAATTAAACGAAATACCACGCTGCAGTAAGAACTTCAGCAATGTAAAATATGATGGTATGATAGTAGCAGCACATTTTCCAGCTGAAAATGCCAATTAAGAAATGCCTATAGCATAAGCACAATCCTTACTGTGACTGTAGTCTTAATGAGTAAATGCCCCCCTGTAAACACGGTGGCGTCTGATTAATTTTCTTAATTTTGTAATGAGAGATATCGGGGCTGGGAATTCAGTCAGATTTGGGATGAAGACTGCAACCAAATGTGAGAAATATGTATTCTACGTGTCACAAATGACTACACCATTAAGTTGAGAAAATTGGATTTGATTTCTCCCACAACTCTTTGCGATGCAAATGCAGACTGGATGTAACAGAAGAGAAGACACTTGAGTCTTCTTCAGATATAATGTTATGAACTCACAGTAAAATTATGCAGAAATGTCTGCTTTGATTAATTTCATGTTGACCTGAATCTGTCTATTGACCAAACGTGTTATTATTTTCTGTGTCTATACACTCAGTTGCCAGTTTATTATTTGTATTTCATGCTACTTTATGCTTCTTCTCCACTACAGTACAATTCTGAGGAAAATATTGCACTTTTTACAACATATAATTAACATATGAATTATGATGTTACCTGAAGGCCACCGTAGTTCTCCGACACGCTTATGAAACTGTGGTAACGTGAACCAAAGAGTGTAAAACCGCCATCATCAGCCGCCGTCTGACTTCCGTTGCTCCTAAAGTAGTGTTATTATGGTAAGGATGGCCTCTGAGCGAGGCGAACGGCGTTACCACGGTTTTGCACTTTGCGGCTCACATTAACGCAGTCTTGGAAAGGGAGGAGTGAGCGGAGGGGTACTCATTTGGTTGCAACCTGCAACCACACCACTAGATGTCACCAAATAACTGTACCTTTAAGTACAGTGACATTTTGAACGTAGGACTTTTACTTGCAACAGATATTTAGTCATAAACCAAAATATTGGACAAATTAAAAATTTGACCTGATGATGATGATGTGCTAGATGAAAGGTTAAGGGATCACCACAGGGACATGAACATCTGAACACAATTTCAATGCATCTAATACTAGCTGAGACATAATTTTTGTGCCTCCAGTAAATTTTCATCATCTAATGGATACGTTGACCCACGCGGCAATCTCAGCAAAAACGGTGTTCCTTTAAGAAGAAATGGTGAAAAGGACACACGGATAGTAAGTAAGTGATCTGATGCCCACGGAGGGATAAAGACATGGGGCTGGATAGATGACAGCAGGGACAGCGAGACATAATGAGCTGATCAAACGATTGTGGGGAATGAAATGCCAGAGTAGCCTAGAGCGGTGACGGACCAGGCTGTTAGGGAATCCCTGGTCTTGCTGTGATAGTCAGCTCTCATTGGAATAATGGTTATTTCTGCCACAGCACCTGCAGAGTTTGCTGATCCACGCTGTCCTTCTGCTAAACACAAACAGCTCCGTGCTGTCTTTCCTTTCTTTGTTCTTCTCTCTGCCTGTAAGCCGTTTCTGTTTTCATGCTTTCACCTGTATTTGTTGAATTATCTTTCTTTTGTTTGGCTTAATTGGAAGTCCCTGAATGGACTGCCGCCTTTCAAAAGCTACTCCTTTAAGAACTAAGTAATTAATCAGGCTGATTTTTGCATACTGGCTGCTCTCTCTGTGCTGTTTCAGACAAAGATCAATGAATGAACACTCCTGGAGGTCACACTCTTTTCGGTCATTGTTTTCACCTCCGCCTCTGGTCAATTTGTGTCAACAGCATCCAGTCGGAAAGTGTTTCCCTCCAGCCACAGTCAGTTGTCAAGCCTGCAATCTCAATTTTTCCTCCATCTCCGAGATAATGAGGGTTACAGATTGGATGACCTGTGTTTCAGCGCCTCAGATGCTCGCTGCCAAAATTTAAGAAAAAGCAGCAAGAGAATAGACTGTAATAATCATGCAGGCAGTGAAAAGTTAACAAACAGCAGATTGCTCCAGCTAGAGAGTCTGGAAAAGTCATTTCAAAACAATAGATGAACTAAAAAACAAACTCAAGAGCGACAAAGCCTTTCGTGTGCCAGAAACAGAATAACTCATGCAGGTATTCATTCTTTCTCGCCGCCGTTACTGCGCAGCTATCGGAAAATCAGCTCCAGTGAGCTTGTTTGCTTGGAGATTTTGCCCATGGGAGGAGCCGTTGGGACTAAACCACATAGACCTGTGAGATAAAACAAAGAGCTGAAAGCTTCAAGCAGGGTGGAGTGCCTATTTTTGGGGGGACAGGGATCGGCAGGATTAGCAGCCCTTTCAGATTACAGGGATTAATTTTAAACACCATTTAATAGAGCTTTAAAGTGGCACCCACACCTGTGGCCTGTGGCTGAACATTTTCTCTTTACTTACACTTTATATTACTGGATTTCTATTAGTGGAGTTTGGGATAATGTCTAAGAATATCTTAGTGTCAGTACATTACCACGGACATGTCCTTTTAAAGTTTATAATTTCATGAAATCAAACCCCATTTTTTTCATCAATTTTAGGGTTGCATTTTTCAGTGTATTTATATTCTGTAATTACTTGTAGTTTTTATTGGGAGTCCACCATTCCTTCACTGAGATCAGATTGCCCACTTCTCACTAGGGATTTACTTGAACAGGAAAACTATGCACGACCTCACTGTTAAATGTTCGCTTTCTTTACACGCTGAAACACAACATCCTGCTGCTAAGTAACAAAACACAGGGTGGCTTTTATTGTGAAGCAGTCACAGAAAAACGCACGGTATTTGTCACTGTGGTTAGCACTGACCACTACACGTTTTCGGCATGTTTTCGTCAGCCCATCATTTATAAGTTTTGCGAGGGGGTAGCTAATGGGGCAAGAAGGAGCAGCCACAGTGAACTGTTATATGAGGAGCTGCACATCTCCAACTCCAACTCCACTGTGCCCAGTTGTGTGGAAAACTATTTGCGCCGTGTGCAGCATGAAATCAGATTCAACCAGGAATGAAGTCTTCAGGATTACAACGAACAATCATTAATGCAATAACCATAACAGAAATAACCGTAACATTCTCCTAGATTAGAAGTACTTTTTTGTTCATATCAACTACAGAGACAATGACAACATTTACATGCACAAAATATTCCAGTTTTTTCCCTTATTCCAAAAAAGACGATATTAATATATAAAACGCCCAAATGGCGAACGTCCTACAGCTAGGATTATAATAATAAGAAATATAATAATAATATGATTTTTTCAAAGTATTCCACCGGTGGCAGACTTTTTCGACCGTACAAACACAGCTTCCCTCTTTCATTCCTTCAACCAGCTTCTTGAAAAGGTCAGCATTGCGATATTTGCACATGTCCAAAAACCTGTTGATATCTAGTCTTTCATAAAAGTAGATATGTTTCACCTTCGGACCAGAAAGTTGTGCTTTTCTTTTGGGCATTCATCTCTATCATGGATGTATTAATACATCCATGATCTCTACCCCATGCCTTGCAAACTACAGAGAGAGAGCTGATTGTAAACCGCCATCCAACGTTAAATGCTCTGCATATATTGAGCGTCATCTTTCCTTGTAAAATGTCCAGTGTAATCGGTCACACCGGTGTTGTCACAGGTTTATTAACCGGTGGGAAAATTTCCTCACCGTGACCTCCCTATTCGTAATAATAAACGGAATATCTAGACAAAATATGGTGTTTACATGACCCATTCAAATTTTAAATAACAGTGAAATATTGTGCCCCGATGACGCTGTTACCAATCCTCTACAAAGAGATATTTTCCTCAAGCCGCCATCCTTAACATGCAAAAGTCCACGGCCTGACATTCTCCTCTTCCCCAACATCTCACAAGGCTTTCTGAGACTTGCCAAGGCTCTGGGCTGCTCCTATAAGCCTTCCTCTGAGAGGAGACGATGATGTGTAGCCAGCCCAACTCTGTTTTGAAGGATGACTAGTGTTTCAGAGCACACACTGTTCACCTCATTTGACAACAACTATATTATTGTCATTAAAAATCCAAGATCATGTCAGTGTCAGAGGGTATTTAGTCTCATATTGGACATGCTTCAATCCAAATACATGTAACAAACACAATTCCTCCTCAGTCGCTATTATTCTCTGCAATAAAAGAGTCAATCAGTTTAAATCTAAATTGTTAAGCGGCACAAACTAATCTATTCTGTTTTATTGTGTACATCAGCCAGTAAAACAGCTGCCCTCTTCTCTGGCCAATCGCTCCATCGCGAGGCTTTTAGATCGCACTGATAAAGAGTCCTCAGAGTGGTTTTGGTGTCTCCGGTTTTAATCTGCAAAATCTTAAAACAATCTAGATCCTGCCTACTCCCATGTCCTCCATCTTATCTTCCACCTCTGTCTCTTTCTTTTTTGCCCCTGCGTCCTTGCTTTTCTCCCTTGAGACAGTATTCTTATATTTACTGGAATCCTGCTCATTCAAGTCCAACTAGATGAGCTGGGGAACAAACACTTGTGTTGATTGATTGAGGACATTTGCTCCATCGCACAACCACTCAAGGAAGAAATGACTTCTTGGGTATTTGTCTAAGCTCTTGCTTGTTTTGCTCCGGCTTACAAGAAAAGTGAAATAGCCGCCCATCTCATTATCCTCTCTCTCCTTCTGTGTTGAGTAGCTAAAGAAAAATAACTTTATCTTTTTCTGATGCCGTTTTCAGCTTTTTTTTTTTTTTTCCATTTTGTGAAATGTCAAAGATCTATTTCCATTTAGATTGCACTTTTTGCTCTACTGTCGGGAGACGTGTGTCTCATGGGGTGCCCACCAAGCTATGATGTCTGCATGGCATTAGCTGTTTGATAGCACAGGGTCGAGGTAACGTCACACACTTGGCCCGTCGCTTAAGGTCAGCGCACCTCCTGAGGCCGGGAACATAAAAGGCAGCTTGGCAAGCAAGGGCAAATAAAACGTAATATTTCCTTAAAGGCAAGTCATCTTTGACAATTCTGGAACATTTGGATGTGAATAAAGCAGGGAAATCAAGGCAGAAACAGTCCTCAGAGAGTACAGAGACGTGGTTTACTGTGTGGTGGAGAAAAACAAGAACAGTTTGTGTGTGTGACCAGTCGCAGTGATAATTATTTGATCAGAATCAAAGACTAAAAAACGGCACAACTATCAGCATGTGTGATCTGTGATTAAAGACACCTCTCTGATGCATTCATATCTGCTTATGAGCCCAAACGAAAGGATTAAGGAATTCAATTTCAAACATCCCTTGGTACATTTTCACAATTATGAAGGACTATAAACAGCAAATGAACAATTTTCTTCCAGTTAATCAAATGTAATACTGAGCTGCTGAGGTAGAAAGCAATAAGACAAAATTCTGATGGGAGAAGCAAGAATTTTAACTAAGCAATAAAGCAAGGAAATACATGATTGCTAAGTCTTATTGGTAAACGTACACGGATAAGGGACCCAAAACCAGAGAGACACTGAACAGAAGACACAAAACTGTCCTTTACACCTCCAGTGAAGGAAAAAAAAAACTGATTCTTGTTGACCCCAATTATCCTGCCGTCACCTCGGGCTGCGAGGTGCGACATGAACAGAGAACTGCTGCCCCACAGGGCCAGAGAGCAGCTCGCTCTGATCTGCCACGCAAAAAGCTATAACAATTACTGCTGTCCCAAAGAAATGTCTTTGACCAAATCCTCTCTCTGTCCAAATATAAGATTGTTTTTTTGCTATCGAATATAAAAGCTCTCAATCTTAGTATATCTTTATGTCTGCTTTCTTTACAATTTTAATCAAATTAAAATACAATTAACTACATAATGGAATCAGGATTTCATGGCTTCTTGATTCACCAATATGCAGTGCCTTAAATGGGCCGGTACTCACCAGTACTGAGTGCTGGCACTTCTGATTTTTGTCTACATGAGTACCCTTACTTTTTATGGCGTACCATAGCCTCCTGGTGAGTCATGGTCTAGATGCACAGCCCTAAACACTCCTGTAACTGTGTCTCTGTGTGAAGACATAGCTAGCTTAATGCTGAGAAAACAGCACTGAAAATGCATTTGATATTCCTTCTTATAATTTTAAATTGGTTTTATTGTAGCATATATGCAATAGTATATTTGTGTTAAACTTGATTTGTATTATATAGTGTTATTATTAATCAAATATACATTTATTCAGAAACTGTGGAAATGTATAGGACTAATTTCTGTAATGAAATGCATATAAAATATGAAGTGGGATATATTACCAAGATATATACATAAATGTATCCAAGACACATGCGATGGTCATTTCATGCAACTGCTGAATTAGGGTCCTGGCACCCAATATGTATCACTATCCAGTCCAAACTGCCCATTATGCTGCACCACAGTGCAGGTATGAATATGACGTGCGTTTAAGCATGTTGCATTTGATGTTGCATATCTGTCTGCGTGTGCATGGTCACATAGATGAAGTAAACCTGGCCGTGGAACCAAAATCATGTCATGTTTTGTACTTAGTTTGAGCACAAAGCAGATCCCTGATGGGGCTCCATTACAAACAGGGTTTTTTAGCCTCTAGCTCGCTTTCTGCGTAGCCAAGAGGGAATATGGGGAGTAAAACTCTATTCATTACAGCGATCAAGGACTTTGTGACAGGGGGCTTCTGCGGCAGCACACAGCAGTTAGTGGATGATGATGATATTGTGTGAAATTGCTTTTTATGTGGCCTCGAGCTCTGACAACGCAGAAACAAATCAGCCACAAATGTGAACCCCGCAGACTCGCACACGCAAGCACACAAAGGGCTGCATCAGGACGGAGGCTTCGGTGTGATAGTCCAATGACCCCACTCTTGACACGTTTCATGCTTTGGTCTGATCCCTCCAGTTGAGTTTTTTTTTTCCCCCACTGTGAACATGCAGCATCAGGCTCTTCTTGGCTGTATAATCCTGTTTAGGGTGACAGCACTGCACACATACAGCTGGACCACTCAGCCCAAGGACAAATGTTAATGATAACAGGCTATATGCAGACAGTGTAGCTAAACTCTACAAATCAGTGGGTCTGATTTTTGACTCCCCCCCCCCCACAGATGGAATAAAAGAGCAGCGAGTCATTTCAGATAACAGGACCTGGGGCTTTTTCATCAGATCATATCAAGCAGAGAGTCACAATCCTGATGCAAACCAGACTTAATGCCTCCAGGCCAGACAAACAATTAATAATTCATATTTATGTTAGTTTTGAAGGCTGCGTCTGAGAGGCACAACTTTTTTTTGCAAAGTGTCATGCTGCAAAAAATAAAAGTATTGAGCACAGTATAGATATATCACTACTGCTTAGATCTATTTCTTGTGGAGTGTCAAAGAAGCTGCCTCTCTAACCATCTCTAATCAGATCCAAACATGCCACTATGATACTCTAAGGCTACAGTTTATAATGTGAGTGGCATCACAGAATAGTGACACACTGATTCATGATGTGCAGTAAAATGCTGCCGGACATTCAACTTGTTTTTTTTTTTTGCAACCTGTTAACGCAGCAGCCTGTCTGTGTGCTGTCCTAGTGGTTCAGCAGTGATCTCAACAGACTGTCCACACCGCGGCAAATCAACCTGAATACAGCAGCTCAGTGTGTCAAGCGTGTTAAAGCCACATGGATAATAACACCAGGCACGACACTGGATGTGGCACATTTGAACTACTTACACAAAAACTCCGAAAAGCAGAACTCGGATGCCAATCTCCAAAGCCAGCTCTCGCACGTTTTTCCTGCGGTCTGGGGGCGACACGTTCATGATTCTCAGATAATCCGTCAAGGGGAAATAGCAAAGACAGACGAAGGGCGGTCAGTTGCGAAGGTGTTTCACTTTTGTAATCCACAAGCGGAGCTCCCCTAAATACGCACGCCGCGCGTCTCCATCGCGACTCGGATGACACCTGAAGCAGTCTCCCCCCTCTCCTTCTCCTTCTCCTTCTCCGTCTCCTTCTCCTTCTCCTTCTCCGCGCCTTCGCCTGTCTCCGCTGCTCTCCGTCTACCGCTTCAATCCCCTCCGGCGATTTGCTTTATTGCAACTCTGTAGCTGACAGCCGCTGCTCTACTCTACCGAGTGAAAGTCTCCGTCCTCCACTCCATTAATTACTTCAACTGGGTTGGAGTTTAGAGCAGCCTAGCTGTGGGAAAACATGAGTGAGGGGGGGGGGGGGGGGGGGGGGAAGTGATGGGAGACGGCAAAGTAGAGAGAGAGTCTGAGCTTCGCCTTTCTCTCTCTCTCTCTCTCTCTCTCTCTCTCTCTCTCTCTCTCTCTCTCTCTCACTCTCTCATCCCTTGGCATCACTTTGGAGAATCAGATGACTGGAAGTTTCTGGAACACCCCCCCAGGACCACACAGGAGACGGGATGAATAAGTTCAGCGCTCCAGTCCAGCGAATGCAATATACTGTGATGTCTTTCTTGTCTCGTCTGAAGCCAAGAGACAGATTGCTCCTGAGTAAACACCTCATGAATAATGAAGCACTGGTAGTAAATGTGACATAAACACAGCAGAGGACCACTCTGGTCAGCCACATTGTCACAGCGGCTTGCTCTGAGGCATTAGGCTGAACGCTCAGCCTGACATGACAGCCCGGCTTTGTCAGACCCCTCTGCGGCACTTTTCGGTTGCAGTAAACATGTGCTGAAGTAGAAGAAGTTATCAAAAACACTTGCTTAGGTTTAGGCCAGAGTAGGCCTTATTCCATTTTTTGGGCTTCGAGGCTTCGGTGAGAAGTACTCGAAGGTGTTCGAAGCTTCGCAGCGTAGCACAGCGCAGCAGACTGACATGTTCTTCTGTCTGTCTGTCTCCATCTCCCCCGTCTCAGTACCCTGGACAGTTCCGCTCCTGCACTATTGTATACAGACGCACCTCTACACACAACAAACAGCGATATCCACCAGAGAATTACTGCTAATAATTAATGTTGAATATGAATTGTGGGATTATTCCTTATGTCATGGGCTATTTATTGGGATTTATGCTTCATTATTACATACTTAATATGAAAACAGAACAAAAAAAATGAAGCATTCGAATACTGATTTGGAGGTCGATTACCATGGCAATGGTCGAAGCTTCGAAGCATTCGGGTCAGCCCTAACAAAACCACTATAGTTCGGTTTAGGAAAAAACATGGTTGGGCTTAAAACTTCTACGTTTGTACAGTGAAAATGATACTGAACGTTGTGAACACGGGGGATGAACGAACAGCTGATTGTAACGTGATGTGCGGCACATGAACAGCGGTCCCCTGGTTGAAAGCCTTGTGTTTGTTGGACCCATCCACCTCCCCTCCCGCCTGTCCGGTGTGTGTCTTTTCGCTCTTTAAACTACGTCACCACACTCCCGGCGCACTTTCCTTGAGCGTTAAATATTGAACGGATGGAAAATGGAAAGCCCAGTAGGGCTCATAGGAGTGAACAGGAGCCAGCCTCCGACGCTGTATCCAGTTCTCTTTGTACATCCATGATACCGACGCTAAAGGGTGTCTTAAGCATCGGTATCTAACGCAGACGGCTGTGACAAAGCGTCGGTGTTTGACGCCCTGGGAATGAGAACAGGCTGGACATACATTGTGCCCAAAGGCTGCCAGTTCAGGAGAGCCCTGCTCACCGTTGGCTCCCCATACATGCCCAAGAATCCAGCACCTCAGGGTCTGTGCAGCCAGACAGTGATAAAGGAGCACAGGCAGCAACATACCTGCGGGCCAGAAAACCTGGCCAGCACTTCATAGACACACATGAATATTTGATACCCTTTAAAACGGGCCTGCCTGCACTACCTGCTAGTCCAAGCTTTGCCTCTTTGTATATGTAGCTATGTATGCATGTGTGCGTGAGAGAGGGAGAGACCATCGTGGAAAAAGCCCCTGACCCAAAAAGCTAGTTTGTCGCCTTTCTAGGTCACAAGCTTGACAAGCTGGAAGCTGACTCTGTAGATGCAATTTAGAAATTGTGCGTTTTTTGCTGGTTAACAAGGCCTGTTAGCTGTGACAAAGATAAATGAACGTATACACGCACACAGTCAGGTGCACGGCGGGGGTTTTGATGTATTCCTTTATTTCGTACAGTAGATTTGTGGGTGATGTGCCTCAAGTCTTTGCCAGCTCCCTAATAAGAACAAAACAAAACAAGAGGAGAGGAGATCTGAAATGTTGGTAGGTTAGGAGGTGAGATCTTACTTCAAAGCTTTCTGGCAGCCATCAGACTTTTCAGCTTTTAGAGAGCGTGGCATGTTTATTACAAGCTATCAACATGGTTTTACCTCGCAGCATCAGAGTACTCGTTATTAGGATGACTCTTTCCGGTCAGAGACACTTTCCAGACCTTTCTGAGCATCCGCACAGGACTACATAAGCACTCAATTATCGGACAGAAAACATATTACTAGCAATTATATAACATTTTAATATTTCTCTTTCCTTCCTTTCCTTGAGTTCTTTTCCTTTCTCTGCAGTGCAGACTATGAGTCACATTTCCCGAGGTTGTGGTTACACTGTAAGGTTAGACATATGGCGAACTCTAAAATAGGTCGGTGCTTTAATAAATCAGAGTTCAATGCATCGTTACAGAGTGCTCCTAATAACCTCCGTGGGTATATGGGTGCATGCACTTTCCACTGTCGAGGGTATATTGTCTGCGACAGAGTGACTCATCATGCTACGCAGGGATTGGTCCATTGCTCCCTGAGTTCTGGGCTTTATTGGACATCTCTCCTCGTTACACTTTGGGCTCGGTTTTATTGGAAAATATCTCTCATTCCTAGTTTATACACAGAGTTTTATCAGTATTGTGGGCAGCATTTTTACATGCTGATCAACCTAAGGGGGTGTAAAGTTTGATACTGTTGTAAAATGCTACTATGTGATAACATGCTGTTTTGCTGAACACTGTAATCGTGGCTGAATAAGATGCGCATATGAAAAAAAAGTGATGTGTGACAACATGGAAAGTGATGTTGTAGTACTTTTTTAACCCAATAAATGGTGGCAAGAGGGGGAAAGCAACCCATTTAATGTTTTATTCTTGGAATTCTATAATTAGTCCTTAAACATTTGAATCAGCTCTTGAGCTAGAATTGCCAACTCGATCCAACTAATCCCCAAAGTGGAGAGAGGCATATTGCACCACTCAAAATGGTTGGCATCCTCTATCAATGATAATTTTTGTCAGATTTATCATTCGATAACCTTCGTGAACTGTTCTTGGCAACTGCAGATTACTGCAAAAACTGACCATGAAATTATTTCAAAGAGCGGCACAATCCAAGTGTTTTAATCCTTAAGAATTCAGTCCTCGTCCTAGAATTTCTATTTGAGTGAAAACAATGAATTGTGCTCAGAGTTTTGCAGTCTGGAGTCTTTTTGTTGATACATGAGCATATGGTGCCTTCAAATGAAACTTGTGAGCTCATGTTTCAAATGGGAAGTTGTGTACACGATATGCTTGGTGTTCAAGTCGTGAGAACACCGCTGCTAAGCAACGGTAATATTAACGTTACTGTTGGTGTCTAGAAGCCACAGAGGCTAATAATTTAGCAAGCTATCAAGCGGGTAACATAACGCAGTAAATGCAAAGGCATAATGACAGAAGAAAAAGATGAGGCCGTTTGGAATATCAATATCTTCCTCAGACATATTATAAAATTATGAAGAAAAACAATATTCGATTAAAATGACAATATATGAACTTATTATGCACCGAAAAATGAACTTCCCTGGCCTCCGCCATTTCTGACAACATCAACAAACACATCACAAGTCGTGAACTCGGAGCTTTCAAAAACTTTCCACTTGTGTGGAATAAGAAAATTGGAGTATCTCTTCTGTCAAAAGTTATATAGTTTCATTTTAGGCTAGTAGTAAGGGATGTAAGTCATTTGGCTCTTTATGTTTGTGAACACAGAAAAAAAAGTACTAGTAGGCGAAGTACAACTAAACTACTATGAAAGGCAACTGTTTGGCTTCAGAAAATGTAAATTATGGTCCACAAACTAGTAACTAGGACAAATTAAGAAAAACAGAATTCTGTTTGTTTGTTTGTTTGTTTGTTTAAACTGCCTTTCTAACCTTTTTTTTTTCTTTTCTAACCCGTCTTTCTTAAATATAGTTTTACCTCTAGAGGCCTCTAAAACTGTTCAAAAGAAACAGTAAGTGAGGGGATATCACTCCTCAGAGAAGTGCTTACATCATGCAGTCTGTGACGAGGAGTAGACATTGCTTCACATTAAAGGATCACTATTTAAAATGTTGGCAGTCACTGCTCTAAAGGAATAATGCTGAGCCACTGAAGTTGTCTTAAAGTAGGCTGACATTGAGCTGCACCAGCTAAGAGTGTTAAATACCACCTGGCTCTATTGTAATCACAACACTGTGCTGTTTATGGTTGGATCAATGCCATACATTAATCAAACGTATACCTATAATTAACACACACAGCAGGTGTGACTTGAAACAGGTTGTGATCTTGCTTACAGATTCTCATAACTTCTTTTGACACATATTATTCTTTACTGGTATGCGACATCTGTAAATAAGAATGAATTTTGTCTTTTGTCTGACCAGAACATTGATAGCCTGTAATAAGACAAGGTGGTTTCATGTAAGATGAGAAACAGCTTCAGTGGACCCGACCGTGTTGAGATTAAAATGTCAGCTGTCATAATTCAAGCAGAGCTCTCATTGTGAAGCAAGCCGTGGACAGATTTTTCTCTGGGTCTGACACTGGAGTTTATTGATTGGCAGCAGTAAGACAAAAAAAACCTGTCGAGGTCTTGACGTTTAAGTCATCTTGGCCCTGATAGGTTCCTACTCAGTGCACAATGGACTGTATTTTAGTTGGTTGTCAGTTGTTAGTGAAAAAGAGACTGGATCATGGAGGTGGTTATCAGATACTACTGCCAATCAGGGATGTATTTGACCTACTGTACCATTTCCAAAGTTTCTGTATAAACTGGGTACATAAGACAAAAACTGTGTGTGAGGATGCGAAAAAATGTGCATCTTCTTCATGCCATTTTGTGTATATATATATATGTATATATATATATATACATATATATATATATATGTATATATATATATATATATATATATATATATATATATATATATATATATATTTAAATTGTGTCAAAATTTAGAAATTACGATGGGGTATTAGGGCCACATTGAGGGGGGAAAAAAATCTGAGATTTCGAGAATAAAGTCATAATATTATGTGGAAAAAAAGTCGTAATTTAATGAGAATAAAGGCATACTATTTCAAGAAAAAAAAGTCGTAATATTATGAGAATAATATGACTCTATTCTCATAATATTACATATTTTTTCTCTCAAACTTATGACTGTATTCTCATAATATTACGACTTTTTTTCTCGTAAACCTATGACTTTATTCTCTTAATATTATGACTTTATTCTCGAAATCTCAGATTGATTTTTTTTCCTCAAGGTGGCCCTAATACTCAGTTGTAGGAGATAAATAGATGACGCTAACATTTTAAAAATGCTGTATATAGAATTTTGATGTGACAAAACATTTTTTTTTTTTCAATTACTTCAATAAAACATTAACACCACTAATTTACAATACACTATCAACACTTCTTTATTAAAAGTAGTACTGATCGGTTTGCATCTGTCCTGGTGTATGTCCTGTGTTGTTTCATTAAGATCAACAGCATAAACCTTCTTTTTGTATTGCTTGATTTCACAACAACCTACTATTTGCTGCACAACATATCAATTACCTCTAGTGGCTGAAGACATGTAGAGGGTTCAGCATAAAGGGTCAGTTCACCAAAATCACAAAATAACCTCACTTAGTTTCAGTCTAGGAGAGTGAGACATGGGGAGTCACCAAGGACACAAAGAAAGGCACATTAAAAATATTTCAATTGAATTTTGTTCTTATTGGGTACTGTTTTTTTCTCTATAACTAGGACCTGGATCCATGTTGCTGAGACTGCATGGCAATTTAGTTTGAAATGATCTACAGTTGTTCCCACATTTGTCAAAGCATGTGTGTGATCGGTAATACATAATACAGTATGTCGTAAGTCATAATATTTTAGGAGATAGAATATCTAAACAAACCATGTCATACTAGCTTGTTGCGAAGGAGGTTAAATAACACTCCAAAAATGCGCTAAATTTTTGCGAGGAAAAACTGTCATGGCCATTTTCAAAGGGGTCCCTTTTGACCTCTGACCTCAAGATATGTGAATGAAAATGGGTTCTATGGGTACCCACGAGTCTCCCCTTTACAGATATGCCCACTTTATGATAATCACATGCAGTTTGGGGCAAGTCATAGTCAAGTCATCACACTGACACACTGACAGCTGTTGTTGCCTGTTGGGCTTGAGTTTGCCATGTTATGATTTGAGCATATTTTTTTATGCTAAACGCAGTACCTGTGAGGGTTTCTGGACAATATTTGTCATTGTTTTGTGTTGTTAATTGATTTCTAATAATAAATACATACCTACATTTGCATAAAGCAGCGTAGTTGCCCACTCCCATGTTGATAAAAGTATTAAATACTTGAAAAATCTATCTTCAAGTACATTTTGAACAGAAAAAAAATTTGCGATTAATTTACGATTAAATATTTTAATTGATTGACAGCCCTACTTTGAATGCATGACTTTTATTTGCAACATAGTAATTCTACACTGTGGTATTGGTGCTTTTACTTACGTAAAAGATCTGAGTACTTCTTCCACCACTGTCCCCCATTTTTTCACTAGTGATCTTGCTCTGGGTCTTTAAGCATAATACAGCTTGACTAATCCGATCATCATCACACTTATCAGTGCTAATGTCATCAGTGGAATTAGTAATTAATGTCAGCAATTAGTTCTGCCTTTGAAAATGACACACAGTGATGAAATATTAAACTGCGACAAGAATAGGAATATTCATGCGTCTCTTTTTGTCTGTTCGGGGCCGACTGTGGTTTTATGTGATCCATTTGCCTTATTATAATGCAAGTTCTTGGATAGCTATTGCAGAGAGGGCTTTACTTCTGGGTGGATAAATTGCTTGCCTTAGAGGGAATGAGAGAAAATGAATCAGAGCTGAAATGATTCTACCTTTCAGAGTTTATGTGTGTGCATGAACGTAAGCCCCTAATGTATATATTTTCACAATGTTCCATGCTGTTATTTACAGGCTCAGCATGCATACTGTATGCACACATACAGGGTGTGACTAAGAACTACTCTATCCTCTCTGCTTATACTTATATCAGATACTGCAGCTTCACTGATAAGCCAAGAATTGCTTGGAATGAGAATCGTGTCATTGATAAATCTCTAACCACACCTAAAGCAAATTAGGATTTTAGAGTGGATCCAAAATACTTTCTTTAAACAAGGGCAAGAAAAAAAAAATATTGATTTACCCCTGAGATGTGCTTTCTTGTTGGGTGAGAAAATGTATTGATGTATTGAACCAGGGCTGCACTTTGCTGTTGAATACACAACCTCCTATTTGCTGGTGTCCATGGTCATTTCACATAGCTGCTGCTCTCTCTTTTCAAAGTTGACAACATAAACATTGTAAATTAGCCTCTTTATATTCCCTGCTGCAATGTTTGTTAATGCAGTAGCTGACAGGACAGGCTGTTCGCATACACCGTTCGTAGCTATACCTACGAAAAGTAATGCACTATAATTCGTGTATATCCCACGAATCCACGTAATCATGAACAGGAAATACAGTATAAATAGCGGCGAGCACCGTGTAGGGAGGAGGTCAGGGTGCATGGGTGGTTCAAAAAATAGCAGACTTTCGCCCAGGAGATCGGCGTCATGTCCTGTGTCAAACCAGAAGTTAACGTTGATTTATTTGTCACGTAAGTTATGTACTTAAGTAATGCCACTTCCTGAGTTATTTTAAGCCAAAACACAATCTCTTCCATCTTTTCTATCTTTTCTTGCCTAATCCTAACCAAATGGATCTTTTCCTAAACCTAAGTAGTTTTCTTGCCTAAACCTAAAGTTGTTTCCTGTGAAGACGGAAGTTTATTTTGAAAAGACTGTAATGCATGCAACGAGTGGAAAATGACACATGTTGCTTGACATTCGTAGGAAAACGAACAAAAGAGGAGGAATAACTTTTATCATGCGAACCGTTGTATGAGAATACGTTGGACAGAAACTTGGAACAAAACTGTTGCCCTAGCAACAAAATGGCAATGAAAAGGCCTATAGGACTTGTCACCACCATATGTCTTATATAACAACCAGGTTGAGTAAACATCGAAACCACACTACGAGGACAACAGTGAAATGCCTTATTGTCACATAATTTGCATATAATTACACATTGCTCATTTTTGAAATGTGACAAATGTACCACATGAACTGCACCTTGCTAATTGGTATGATTGGTATCAGCTGCTCGATGCTTTACCGTTACTGGCTCATTCACCAGCTACCAGCTGATTGGTCATGCCCAATCATAGTCATGCAGGTGTAAAGCATGGACACTTTTCACTCTTACTCATCTACAGTACACATACAGTACAGTAAGTGTCTCAACTAATAATATTTATCCCTTTGAATCCTCTACACAGTCATTGTCCACCCACACAGGTGTTTTCACTTAATCTGCGGTGTGACTGACATCTCCCTGACCAACCCTCCTCCTCTGTCTCTTAGCAACACTGTCTCCTACAAATTAGGTTTATAAATTACTGAATTGTTTTCCCAATTACATTGTGGTGACAGATGTAAAAGCTACCCAGATTATGTTCAATTATGTTGTGTGACTGAAGAGCTACTATTACGTTCTATATAGAAACATATAATTTCTAGGAGACAGGGTTGCTCCTGAAATTACCTACTACAATGTTTATACTGAACGCATCACTAAAATGTTCACTGACAATGTATTTCATTTGCTGTCTGACAATATCTGCTCTTGCAATACAATATAAAGATAAAATATTTTATGGTTCTGTTCATTTACAGACAGTATGTAAAATGTAAATAGTTGCACAATATACTCACTATATGACTCCATAACCTGTCTTGCTTTATGTGATTTTCTTGTCACTTTTGTTCTGTCTGAATGCATCATTTTGCCTTATATCAGAGGAGGAAAAGTCTAAATTCCCATTAATGTGAAGAGATTGTTTCTAAGAGCCTGGAGAGAAACAGAAAAACAAGATCTGGGGGATAGGAAAGAGAAGAGTATAAATTAAGAACACCAAAGTGAAGTGCTGTGAGAAATAAGTGATTACTATTGGTACAGCTGGGCCATTGTTATTCACTGCGGTTATTCATGTGTTAGGGCGAGAGCTGTTGGTGGAGAAAAAAAGATATGATTCTCTAATTAAAAAATGAAACTACTAAATCCTAACTCACTTCGTGATATTGTACAACTCTTTGTTAAAGGTCACTGATGACTGTTATTACCTTCAGCTGCAGAGCCTATTTGCTCCTTTAAGCTATGAGAATTTATCTGTATGCAGCCATGTCTACACTGTCTGCACTGGGACTTGAAATGGCATGGATCTGCGTATTATGTCATATATGCAGCATATAGGCTATGGGCTAACTAATGAAACAAACAGTGCCGGCTCTAGCCCTTTTGGTGCCCTAAGCGAAATTCCCCCTACCACCCCCCGCTCTAGGGTTAGGGTTCAACCCCCCAGAACCCTAGCCTCGTAAACCGCAACAAACATCAAGACAAAAATTAAGATTATAAGATATTTATTTTCATAAATAACGGTATTTAGCATGATATAAATAAACAATTGGTCCCTGATATTGTTGGCTTAAAAGTATTTAGTCAGTTTCACTACAATTTACACTTTTATTAACAAATAGGTGCGGCCGAGCAGATGAAAAATTGTGAGAAAAAGACTTAAAGGGAGTGTATTTCTTTCTTTCTTTATTTGTTCATTTGTTACGTCAATGTAGAAAATGAGGAAGAGCGCCTACCTTTTTTTAAATTATTGTTATTATTATTTTTTTAGAAGGCGACCAGCACCCTCCAGAAGGTGCCGCCCTAGGCAACCAGCCGGCCCTGGAAACTAATGTAAACTTTAACAAGAAGATAAAGTATGCTAACACATTTCCACATGGTGTGATAGGAATAAATAGTGCTGTGCTTTTATCACAGACCGTTGCTGCATCACACCCCCTCTCTTATACTTCTACTTCTCTCTTATTTCCACTTATTTGCTTTCGACTGTGTAATAAAGGCCCCAAAAATCGATTAAAACTGATTAACAAATGGGGACAGAGGGGGAAAATAAAGAGCAAAACAAAAAGCAAATAAAAGCAGTATCATGTTTGCAGAGATGTCCAATTAAAGTTGCTGCAGAAGTGTGTTTCTAATCTGAACTCCCTGGTGGTAAGAGTGAAACTCCATTAAGAATGGGGTCCCTGAGCATGTGTAATTAAGTAAAAGAGAAGGAGAAGCAGGATGGGTATCAAACACAGACAGCTATCCCGGCTGTACGCGCTCTCCTTTAAACTGCTCCCAGTAATTTCATTTTATCAATACGACTCTAAGAGGAGCCAGGGTCTACTGTGCTCCTTGTTACTCATGAGAACCCAAGCTGCCATCTGTTATCACAACTAAGTCTGTCAAAAAACCAACTTGGATTTATTGCTCTCCCCGCAGCACGGTGTCAGGCACATCTCAGACGTACTCACTGCAGACAGTATCATGTTACATGCCCTTTATGCTTTTTAAAGTGATTTATGCTCATTCAAGCCCCATCAATTACACATATCATAGATACTTAAACATCTGAATTGCTTTGCAGGGTGCATGTCATCAGACAATATAAGTGCAATTAACCTTGAAATGCAAGAGGTGTTTTGATCATTTCTTTCTATTAACAGCTCGCTGATGTCAGAAATGAGTTGTCCGTTCACATTTGAGGATACATCCGTGTCATACCATCCTGCAAGTTTTCGCAATTTCTTGACAGAAAGTGGCTCATTAGAATCAGGGGTACAAGTGTTTGAGGCACGTTTCATCATGAAGGCAGCTGTGCTCACACGTGACGTGAGGTTGTCATAGCAAAGAAGGCTTTTGAATTGTGCACATTAAAGAGTGCTTTGGGTTTATTTGCCTTTTGGTTAAAACTTGTCCAATATCTTAATCCTGTACTCATGTTTTACAAAAAAGTGGTATAGTTCAATTTTATTTTATGAAGTAAAATTAAGTAAAGTTCAAGTATATTTCCCAAGTATACTTTATGTAGTAAGTATACTAATATCAGTGTACTAGTAGTATACTTTTAAGTGTACTACTTCAATGCTTTTTGGGACTAAATTGGCCCACTTTTTAATTTATAAAAGTATACTTTTAAGTTTGACTTTTCTGTATACTTACCAGTATAAGCCAAGTACACTTCGACTTTTCTGTATACTTACCAGTATAAGCCAAGTATACTTACACTTTTCTGTATACTTATCAGTATAAGCCATGTATACTTAGACTTTTCTGTATACTTGTCAGTAGAAGCCAAGTATACTTAGGTAGAATTTTGTTAAGTATATCTCTGATAAGTACATAAAAAGCAAACTGAAAGCATACTCTTTTATTTTAAGTTTAAAAGAAGTATACTAATAGCACACTTGAATAAACGTCTTTTTGGTATTGCTAATTTTATTAAGGGATAACTAGAGATGCAAATTGTTGGTATATAAAACACACAGAAGTGAAAATAATGCAGCTCAATATTACAGCAGGTATCAATTATAGCTCACTGAAAAAATATATACTTGTGAGAATATGACTTTCTGGACATGTGAAGGTCTTTAGAGACAGTGATATTGTGACATGATCATAAGAGTGTAAAGTCTAGTATAACTTTGTAAAGTCTCCCCAGCCTCAGTCATGCTAGACGACACACTTCCATTGTGTCACTGTGTATCAGGCTGCTTTGCAAAGGTCATTCTCATGGTTCACCGCTGAAGTTGACAACATGTTTTCTAGCTCCATCCGACTGTGCAGCTCAGTCTGCCCGAACACTGACTGTGAAAGCCAGAGGCAGCTTCTCCTCTCTCTTCTTCTCACAGTCAGTTACTCCACCAGCTAGTTATTCAACCCCTTCTCTCTCTCTCTCTCTGTCTCTTTTACTACTATTTTTAACATTGGGTGAGAAAAAATTAAACGCTAATTAGGACATTCTACCAAAAATGCAATAATGGTGGGTTGTTTTTCTGGGGAAAATAAAACAAACCTAATTTAAATGTTCATATAAAACATACATTTCCACTGTTTGCTATCCTTTATTTTTCCCATGGATGTTCTTCTTGCTTTCCTCCAGCTAAGCAGGAAACATTGTTTTTCATACACTGGTCAATTTTGAGGTTTTGGGCTATTTTGCTTCAATAACATGTCTTCTTTCAGACTAGTGGAAAGATAACATCCAAAATACACATTACGTTTTTTATTTTGCTAGTTTGTCTATTTACATTTGTAGATTTCTCCCAAATTCACCAAAAGTTAGCATTACATAATGCCTCATTTGCATATTTGCATACTTTTCAGAAAACTTGTAATACAAAAAATAATTGTCTTAATGTAAGTAATCATTTGGGGAAGTTTCATGGTGATATCTATTAAAGATTTTTATCTTATTCACCTGTAGTGTCTTCAAAAAGTATGGAATTTCACAATCCATATCTTTAAAGGTCATTTTCTCAAAATGAGGTTTTTCTGAGTCTGAGCCCGAAATCTTCACTTCAGTAGCACTTACATACACCATACTTTCCAGTTTCATTCCTATCTATATTCTGAAGGTTTCTACTGAGGGGTTTGTTCATATATCATTCATAGCCTGATTTATAGAACATTTTATTCCGAAAAACATGGCGAAAAATGATTTTTTTTTTTTTTATGGCTGTTGACAATATTTTCAGATTTTTGGAGTGATAAATAAAGATATCCAAAATTCCTTCGGTAAAAACCTTTGACACTAATACTTCAACAAAATGAAACAAGAATTTTGAACCTGGCTTTATCCAATGTTCAGATTTCTTCACATATTTGAAAAGATAATGACTCATTTGCATATTTAAACATTTCAGAACCCTATTCACCTGGGGTGTCTCCCCTTAAAGGGCAAAGCAGCAGGGTGTTGATGAGAAGTTTCTCTTGTTAGCGACTGGAATTCACTTATCCTAACAAGCAGGTGGAGCCCTCTGAGGTATGTGATGATATAACCTGCTGTTACTGTAATATCTGCAACATCTGAGACATTTTCTTCCTGTTTGCTCCAGTCCGTGTATCCCTAATTCACCCTCTTTGACCCCTCCTTTGTTTCCACAGTTTACTGACTTCATCATGCGGCAGGTGAACGGCTTCTGGCTTCGATCCTTATCGCATCATTGACAACATGTTCTCCAACCAGGACCGCGATGGAGACGGAAAGATCACAGAGGCAGAGTTCAAACTTAAAGCAGATGAAACCCATGACGAGCTATGACGGGACTGAGTGTGAAACTCAGATCAGGGTGTAGGCTGAAGGGTCAGACAGCGGGGTTGTAATACTCGGGTTGTACGTGTAAAGAAAGCAAGTGTGAAGCGAAAAACATGCTGAGAGATTTTGTGTTTTTTAATTTAATTCAATTAAATTGCTTGCTGTTGTTGTTTCATGCTCTCACCAATACTTCCAGTGTCTCTCACCAATAACCCTTCATCCTATCCATAGCAGTGGCCTGAACAGAGCACAGCAGTGCCTCTGATGTGCATGAGCAGCTCTGTGGAGCCCACAGTAGACACACGCCTTCAGCAGAGAAGAATAATGGGGCACTGGGAACAATACTGGAACCCCAGTGCTGCTTGGCACTGGTCCTGTGGTGAGTCCCTCCAAAGGTGTTAGGTAACACTCACTAATAGGGCTGCGCATTAACCTAGGCCAGCAATTGTCTAGGTATTCACGACTGCCAAGGGAAGCTGCCGTGGCAGTGCCAGTGTAATAGGCTGAGCTTTCTTCACCCTCCTGCCCATTTTGGCACCAGCTTCTTCCAGATGACAGCTGGGAAGTCATTAGCAAACTACCACATCGCTCAAAACACAGAAGGACCTCTCTACCTCGCTGTGTAGAGATGCAACTGCACGATGTCAGAACGAGTTTCAGGGGACAAATACTTGCCTCTAAACAATATGGAAAATGGGCTATTTCTGCATGTCCGGTCTGAGCCTCCTAATGTTAAAGGGGACTGCTAATCAATTTAAAGGCTGATGCAACATTTTCTAGTTATTTCAAAGTTTTGGTACAGGTCCAAATATATTTGGACCTGTACCAAAGCCAAAACCACGAGGACAACTAGAGATTAGTTAACAAAGTTTTTTGGTCATAATTAAATCATCCTTATAGCCAAAACACCTAATCACAGTCCCCCAGATATACACCACTATCATGGTTTGTGTGGCTACCGCCAAGTGGCATCATAGCCGACAAGGTTTCTGGCACTGGTATTGAGTTTCATAAAAAAGATATTGCAGACATGGGAACCAGAAGTCTTAAAGCAAATGAGCCCTGTATGATTTTATTTTGATTTGATCAAACACGCTCAAATGACTGGATAATGTTGCAAGTGCTGGCTGTTTTTACTGAGCTTGTAAAATCCAGTTTTTCCCATTGTGCACCTGCAACATGGAATAACATGCAGAACAATGTAAAGCTTACCTCACTTTTATCCTTAGGGCAATTTAATTTTTTAATTTCATCCCATTTGACTTCCAGTTGGTTTTGTTTTAGTTGATTCATTTGCCTTAAATTACAGTTGCTTTACAGTATTTATTATCTTTCTTATTTGTGTTTCTTGATGCCTATGATTGTATTTTTTTTTTTAACTCGGCTATATTGTAAATGAGGTCTCTACCTCAATGTATTTCCAAATCATAATAAAGGTTGAATGAATTAATGAATTGTATTTGATAAATTAAAAATACAGCATTCAAATGTGAATACAGTACTAAAATTCATCAGGATATCGCAATAAAGTCACAACGTATTTCCATTGCGTTCCTGTAGTCAGGCTAGGAGGCAGGCAGGAGAAGGGGATGATGTGTATCTGCTACTAATATCCTATTTTCACACTAATACACCTGAAAACATCAATATTATGCATTCATAAAAATAATAATAATAAAAATAAACACACAAATTCGGAAACTAGATCAAGCTTAGAGCTGTACTGGAAAGGATATTTCACTAAACTAACTTACTCAGCATCCATTTTTTCAGCTGTTTTTTAAAAGTATTTAAAAGAAAATGGGCAGATTTAATTTCTTTTGTGATTTGTTTCAGGTGAGATACTCTAGCCCTCGTATTCAGACCGTGAGAGTCTCGAACATACTGAAAATACCCAGTAAAATAATTTGGACATCAACCTGTAAAATCTTGAAGGCCATAATAAATTGTAACTGTTGAATTCTACCTAAAACAGGGAGCTTTTTGAAGCTTATCTTTTTGTGGTGGGTGGGACCTTAGGATCAATGAGGAGATGACAGATGAGGAAGTAGGAACAGGTGTGTCAGTGGGAGGGGCTTAGGTAAGAAAAGGCCAAGCTGGAGGTGAGGTAGGCCTCTTTGTCTTTCATCTGTTGTTTGAGGCACACACTGAGCTCTAGGGTAAGTGACATGCAGTGATTTTCAAGTGTCATATGTGATGTAGGATAGGAAATCTCTGTACTTCTGTCAGGAAAGCTGATTTAATGCCGCTCTCCCCACTCAAAAATACAGTTGTGGTAATTCAAAGTACCTTATGGGTAAGTTGTGGCTTTATACTAATGTCAGCCAACATGTCATTATATTTACTTTGACTATTTGGAGTTGTTTTAAAATGGTAATCTGCCCAGATTAAGTGAAATACAAATACAAATTTTCTGTTGCTGTATGCCATGAAATGTACTATACTGGTTGATTGTTCTTTTGTTTGTGTGACTGCAGCCTGAGCTGTTCCTGGAGGACATGCACCCCTATGGCTGCCTGGGTTGTGTAAATATCAGGTATTTATTGAGAAATGTATATAAATCAAAGAGGATTTGTTTTTGTTTGTTAATGATGCCTGTTTTTTAAAATATTTTCAAAATGACTAACGCTGGTCTCCCTGTCCCTCTGTAGGTTTTTCTGGTGGCAGAAAGTGGGTGCACTGGGGACGGTTTCATGTGGTGTGGCGGCACCTGGATTTGCAGTGGAGTGGTGTGTGTGGTGGTAATTTAGGTGTGGTAACTTTAGGTTGGGTGAGTGGTGTGTGGTGTGTTTTTGGTTGTAGTGATTATTCTTTTACCATATCTTTGGTGCCACCCTGTGCTGCCCCCCTCTGACAGTCTTCTCACCCTAATGGTTTTTATTTTTTAATGATGAATAAAACTGCTTGTAACAGCGTTTGGACTGGTTATTTGGACTGCTGTTTATTCAGATATATGTAGCTGTATGCATTATGTTTTGTCATCCTACTTGTACATTTTGTTCCTTTAGTTGTCACTGTATGCAGGCGTAATCATAGTGGCATTGAATTAATGATGATGTTGGTATCCTCATGGTTTCCTTATCCATGAACTTGGATATTCTTGCCAGAGGCTACTTTATCCACAATGCAAGTGTGGACATAAACCAGCATTACACATTAAAAGGACAAAAAAAGATTTACTTTTTATATTTACATAGTTTCATGCGAAGATATTATACAATAGTGAGTCAGACTAATGACCATATATGGCTATTGAAATTTGTTGTGCTGCTGTATGAATATCTAGCCTATTTTACAGGATCCAAATGGTACAGGTGTCCTCTAAAGTTGTTGCAATAGGCCTTCTTCATAGCCGACACACCACAGGTGTAAAATAAATAAAAATACCCAGGTGTAGCTAATTAATCATTTAAATGGCTGCGTTTCGTTTATGCTAGTTGGTTTCAGGGCCTCGGAACTATGTATGCTGGCTCATTGGCATGGGGGACACCTATATTGAACGCACACAGCCATCATTAATGTTATTAATTACACCTGTGCTTTTCCTGCTGTTGTCAAAATCGCTAACGTTGCCATGAAAATAGCGTATTTCACGACGACATTTAAAAAGTTCCAGCAGTCACATGCTCTAGAATTTAAAGGGAAAAAAAGGTATGTTATACTTTTGAAGATTTTAAAGTGGAAGGACAGCAAGGAAAGCTTACCGCAGTAATGTTGAGCTAACAGCAGTAACGTTACATAAAGCTTACCACATTTATGGTAGTTGGTAGTATGTATACTTATAGTTGGTATGGTAGTTTATGGTAGTTCTTTAGCTAAATAAACATTTCCAAAACCAACGTTAGTTATATTGAAGTTTCGCTAACTTTAGGTGAAATTACCCACAGGAATAAAACGTTTTTAAATTCGGTGGAGTAAAATTAATAGTGCAATTCGGTGACTTTTACAAATATTAATAGTGGCAGTGGAAGGTAGCCTAGCTAGCTACTTTAAAAAGGTATGTTATACTTTTGGTAAAGATTTTCAAAAGTGGAAAGATACGGACATATGAAGCAAAGCAGTAAGATAACATCTGTAACGTTAAACTAATGGCAATACATAAAGTGATAACTAGCATGGTACAGTGCATTTGGCTATGATTCAGTTTTGTTGGCTAATGCTTAACACATTTATGGCAGCCATAATGGTAGTTTGTACTATGTGTACATGTAGTTGGTATGGTATTTTATTGTAGTTCTTTAGCTAAATAAACCTTTCCATAACCAAAGTTAGTTATATTTAAGTTTAGCTAACGTTAGGTGAAGTTACCCACAGCACCATACAGGATTAAAAATGTTTATAAATGCAGTGGAGTTAAATTGATAGGGCAAATTGATGACTTATACATATTAACAGTGTCAGTGGAAAGTAGCCTAGGCTACTTTTTGAGGTTGTTCTTGTTTTTTTTTTTGTTTTTTTACAGAAGTTACTCTAAGTATGGGCTATACTGCATATTCTTTCTATCTAGTCACCCACCACCGTCTATTAAAAAACAACTTAATAGGGTATCGACTAGTAGCAATGTACTTGACCAGGGGCTGACTGTCTTTCAAAACTCCAGATACTGTATTTGAGCAAGTGCTTGAGAATTGTTGCATTTGTGTAGGAGGAAACAAATAGTATTGCATTTCCTACTGGAGTGTAAAAAGGTCAGCTAAGTCATACACTGGTTACATGTCAAAAGTAAAAAATACCACTCTCCTGTTAACACTACACACATCTAAAACACAAGTTTTGGTGCAAAGTACTAGGGTAAAAGTCATAAAACCTGATCCTGTTTGCTACTGCTGTATACCATTCTTTGCATTCACATTTAATTATTCTTGACATAATGATTGAAACTGTGTGCCTCTGTGACCCCTCTCTGATTTGAGAGGCATCTCAGTACTGAACACCTCTAAACTGCAGTTGAGTAAAACATCCACCAGAGGGCAGCAAAATATCACTTAGAATCATCATCATACCCAAATGCAAAGAGGAGGGTGGTGGTAAGAGGATAACTTTAGTATTATTTATTTAGGACTAATTCATAATTATTGCATAACATAAATACAATATTCTGCATTTTTTTCAAAAAATCATTGCTATTATTTGAACTATATATATATTGGCCACAGTGGTGCAAAACCTTAGTAATAGCCTGTAAAAACAGTTTCTCATAATCAAAAATCAATGCTCTCTATAACAAAGACTAACAAAGTTTCTGTAACAAAGTGGTGCAGAAATTTTCTGAAAACTGTTTCTGTAGCTATGACACATTTCTGTTTGTGCTTTTAGTTGTACCACTTGCATCCTGGAAGAAAAGAGTCATCAGAACAGCTGCATTGTGAGTAAAATATATATTTTTTTCTGTTTACCTGTAAACAAAAGAAAATCCAAGACCGTCATAGTTCAAAAAGGTTTTCATTTGACAATCTGTCAGCTACAGGGCTGCATTCACTTCCACATTAGCACATTGTCTTTCTTTGATATATATCCCTTCGGTGAGTCTCTTTTGTAGTGATGAAATTTGTAACATACAAGTGAGGCGCCTGGTCCTCAGCATGGGATCAGTGTCAGAAACAGGATGTTTTCCCAAAAGCTCATGAATGGTGGAGGTGCATTTCAAACCATTGGCAAAGGAAGGAATATCTTTCATATGCGTGAATGAAAACACAAGACATGAGATATCAGGAGTGTTATCAAGGCCATGAAGCTGTGATTTGTGTGGAAACAGCTTTTTAGCAGTCTGTATTAATGTTTTTCTACCATATGTTAAGCCTCTGAACACCCACACAGGTGGTTTTAGTTCTTCTGGCTGATTAGAACTCCGCTCAGGTTGAAGGTTGGCCTGAGCTGTGATGATCATCTACCAATAAGAATGATAAAGGTGATTTGTCCCACCCTGACAGGTGCATCAAAGCTATTACAGTCTATACACGCCAACACAGTCCTGAGAAGAGGTCTAATCAGCCAGATTAACTGAAAACACTTGTGTGGGTGTTCATAGGCTATAAGTGTCTTTTTAAAGGTCGCAGATTTACTAAATTAACTCTCAGCTGAAAATGTTATTGTGGGACGCTGACATGACACCACTTGCAAATATTGAATAAAGGAAGTGTCTATTTGCATGCGGGTGAGAATAGTCACACGGCAGCTATTTGACTATTTACACCCGGTAATAGTAGTAGTAATATAAAGAGCGACAACACAGTACATGTAAGGAGTAGGTTGTGGTGGATGAATGGGTCAAACTCAGGACTTTCACTCCAGAGACTGGGGTTTGTGTCCTGTGAGAAGCCTATCTTTCACTTACAGTAGTTCACGTATTATTATTTTCAGTTTTCAGTCGTAGGTTTCGGCACAAAAACTAAATGGTTAGGTTTAGGAAAAATATACATACAGTACATAATACACATAGAGTATCCAGTGTATACAATCTGACAATGACCACTGAGGCGATCTCAAATAATTACTACTGTGGGAGGTTTTTTTTGGAAATCCTGAAATCCTTTTTTAGATATTTTTAAATGTAAAATCATTTATTATACTTTTCTGAAATCCTTAAAATACTTTAAATTGACTATTTTATCCAGCTTGTTAACAATATAAGTTGGGAGTTTAAAGTTTGAAGTTAATTCGAGCAGACCCACAGGGGCCTACATGTGTCTCATGTAATAAGCTGTCTCATTTGGATATTGTGGCCATTCCTTTTATTTGTAATTCTTTTTTTAAACACTAGGTGATGCTACCACACTGGCTATTGCTCTTCAGATCCATGAACTCTGTGGTTAAATAATGGATTTCAAATTTAATCTGTGTAATATATTAGCTCATAAGCTTATTTAGGAGGCTCATAAATAGATCTCTTTAATCTCAGTGAATTCAGCCCTCTTCTGTGAGGCTTGCAAATGATTTGTCAACATATCTAAGCGGAATTATTTTACATTTTTCATAAACGCAGCAGGGACATGCCTTATATTTGCTATCTGTGTAAAAGGCTGTGATTAAATTCAACCCACATCAAGTGCATGATATAGAAATCATTTTGGATCACATGCATGGACAGAATTTGTGTTTTTTTTAATTGAAAAAAAATAGAATAATATCGTTTAGAAGCACCATTTACAACCTATGGGGCTGTGCATGTAAGTGCTGGAGTTACTGGAGTGTAACCCTGGTTTAAGAGGAGTGGTGTTTATAATACAGGACATTACTGTATGGAGGAGCTCCACACACGTGAAGGTTTATGTTTTGCGGTGGTCTGAAGACTGGAAAGTGAAATTTGCAATGACCAGGGCGTTGGTGGTGATAGAGTAAAGCTAACGGGAGAAATATTGAGAGAGTAAGAGAGGGAGAGAGAGAGACAGAGAGGGGGGAGAAGGGAGAGAGAGAGAGGGAGAGAGAGGGGGTAGCAGATACTTGGTAACGCATCACAGCAGGACAGGCAATCGAATCTAAAGGCGCTCAGCCAGCGACGGACACGGACGAGGAAGGTAAGGACAATATGATAATGACATGATCATGCTGCTGCGAGTTGATCGACCTGAAGCTGTGTTAGAGGGATGACTGCGGCACAAGAATTGCTTTTTCACATAAAGGATAATGTTTATAATGTGGTGTAACATGTCCTACCTAGGACAGTAGTAGTGCGTAATTGTCGACTTTTTACGCACACTAATAGTTGGCATAAGGTTGTGCAGGATGTGTCTCTTGAATGTGCGCACCAAAGAAGAGTTGTAGAAGTAGTTGATTGTTTATGTAAGTAGTGTTGTGGTGAGCTATCAGTCCAATAAGAGGATCGGTTAGGTTTTGGGGCAATATAATATCGCATCTATGACCACTTCATTCAAGTTATGTTGTCTTCTGTAATGGTCCACTCCCAACTGTTGCTGTTGTTTCATCACGGGTATGTTATCGGAGTAATTAAGCAGCCAGTAAATGGGAGGTGGTGTGCATGCTTGCGCAGAGGTGTCAGGTGTACACTGTTATCTCAGGTAGCCCTGGTGACTCGTGAGGTGCCTGCTGGGAAGCGCCTTGGTGCCCGCTCATTTATTCATGTGACACCTGAACGCACCAGCGACGCAACGCCAGGTTAAAGGGGAACACCGCTCAATTTGAGAGTCTAACTATTAATCCTGGGCCTGGGTCAGTATTTTTTTTTTTATATATATCTCCTTCTTGTAACTGTAGATACAGCATTACCCGTTGTTAAATATTTTATATCATGGCGCTTTAGACTTCATGCAGGAATGTCTTCATAAGACAGCTGGTGCAACAATGACTTTGCAGAGTAATGCAAAGCAGTTTTATGACATTTTTCAGGAGTTTTTTTTTTTTGGTTACCTCCTGGCCTGAGTGCTCATACGATTCAGCCAGTTACAATGTTTTGCTTAAGTGCTCCAATCACAATTTAATGCAAAATAGTTTTATTATTTAAAGTACTATATCAATAAGTCTGGATGATATTATGTGGATTGTAATGTTTGAGATATTTTTCACAGCAAGGCAGATTTACTGCATTTGAACCACTGCTGATCAACTTGGCAAAAAGCTTTAAAGTTGATCAAAGCTTTAAATGCAAATGGACATTAAATCATAATATGTATGTGTTCACCAGTAGTGCGATATATGACACTCTTATGGTGGAACAAATGAGTATTCATTACAGGTTGAATTGGGAGCATACATAAAACATACTGAAGAGCAGAAATTCACAAATATTTCTCTTATTTTTTTTTGATAATCTAATATTGTGTTCCTTCTACTGTCAGATGATATAGTGCGTATAATGAGATGATGATGCTTCAGGGGGTTATACAGAATCTGAATTATATGACATAAAATGAGAGACCAAGCTTGTTGTGTCTCTGGGGAAATGCTGTCACTCAGTCACTACTCCTGCTGAAATATGTTGCATGGCAATTTTGGCCTCAGTAATCCCAGGTTGTAGGTTCACTGTCATCCTCACTGTGGTCCACCAGTGTAGAAGTAGTGATGCACTGCTATTGTCGCCCCTGCTACAAAGTCAAAGTATACCATAAAAACATGCATATGCTGCAAAAGTCCTTTAGAATGATATTGTATATTGTATATGTGAAAAGCTGGAGAGATGCTGCTGCTGTTTTTCATGCAGTAAGTGGGGGAAGCATGCCTCTGACAGTTTTCCTTTCTGTTTGTCACTCTCCCTGAATTCATTCAGAATACAAGAAGGAAGAAAAAAAAAATTGCGAAGTTGAGAGTCCATATCTGACAGACACCTTGACTGACGGGCTCAAATGAAACCCAATATGAGTGATAGAAGAATGAATTGCAGATGCGGTGACTCTACTGGACTATCCTATGAGGTCTCAGACAGGGAGCAGAGCAAGGTGTGAGGACAAGAAAGCACAGAGGTATTGTAAAATTGAAGAAAGGTGAACTTGTGGAGGGGGAAAGGGAGAGAAGGCAATGTAGGTTATGGAAGAGTGGTAGGTATTAAAATAAAGCATCTCATTTTTTTCCTGTGGAATTGATAATAATTATAATATTAAATAAAATGATTAATAATAATTCTTGTAGCTTAGCCAATCTGTGGAAATTGTGAGTGGAACCGCTGGGAACGGTTTGGCATCGATTGCATTTGTGAAAGCATCTGAATAGTCCACCTCCTCTTGAGTAACTATTAGGCGATGGCTCAAGAATGTTATTTGTGTGTTTATATACTTATATGCTTACTTACACAGATTCAGGGTTGCAGTTGACAGAAATATTTTTTCTATTGCAAGCGTATTTATACGGTGGTGTCAGTGTTGCTGACACAATAACGCACTGTTGTGGTTTGAGCACAGTGGTCTCTATGACAGCGTTTTGAACTCACAGACCTTATATGTCTGTTTTTCTGCCTTTTTCCAAGCTGCTTTTGGTGTCGACACAACATTCCTACCACTTGCGATTATGATCATAGCACGCTTCCGACTTTTCTCATTTCTACATCCACCTCTCTCCTGGTCCAGCTGTGTGTGGTCATTAAATCAGCCGAGGCAGTCGGGCAGAACTGCAAGAAAACAGGTTGGAGAGGAGAGGAGGGGAGGGTTGAGAAGATGATTTTGCTCAGCCAGTTGTATTACAGGTGAACCGTCAGTCCCTGCATGCTGCTGTCCTTATGGATGTGAAGCCGTGCTTTCCTCAATTCGTCACGGTGGTCAAAAGGCTTACATTAGACCCGATCACTGAATATTATTAGAGAAGATGATTGCTTAGATATTTGGTTGTAAGTCCATTCATCTACAATGATCTCGTAGTCTTTTGCCACTAATCCCTGTCTCCCTGTTTTGATTCATTATTGTGTGAAACCATTATGAAGGAATTTGGAAATTTTCTGAAGGAAGGATGGAGGGCAGCCTTTCATTTCTCACTGTTAAAACATTGTGGATTCATATCTATCCATTTCGAGTCATATCTTCCCCTGCAAATAAACGATGCCATGTAAAACAAACAAAACAGCAATTTAATGGCAGCTCTGTTGTGTGACAAACCCTCGTTGTTGGTATTTACGCATGGACTGCTGCCCTGAAGTGGGGCTGAAACAGCACGGAGAGAGACGGGAAGGGAGGAGAGACAATGAGGGTGGAGTAAGATGGGAGGCAGGGCTGAACGAGGAGAGAGGTCAAGTGTTGAGATGCAGAGGTCATCTGTGCCGGAGAGGAGCTACTAAATGGTGTGTTTTGATCTTTCAACCGGGATAGAAGCAGTCAGCTGTTGGCGGGTTAGAATTGACTGCTCTCTAACAAAGAGAGAGACAAAAGGAGATGAATGAGTCTCTACAGGCTATCGGCTGCCCTCTGACACAGCTGTCTGTGTTTATGTTGTCTGATATACACACAGGCCTCTGCTGGGACAGCTTTGCCAAGCACATTGCAGCAGATAATGATGACCAAGTGAACAGTAAGCCTGGCTAAGATACAGGCATTTCAAGACCGGCATCAAAATTTGGGGAAGTGGCAATCGGTTCACATTATGGAGGCTTTGAATTTGTTTACTGGCGTAATTTTGGAGTGAGGAGGAAAGAAAAATCACAAGCTGATAGAGAGCTGAGGCAAATATACATTGAGATTGAGCGCGCTAATGCAGTGATTACAGTGTAAAACAAGGGAAACTCATTAACAATACATCTCATTGTCTCATAAAACGGTTATAGGCTGTCGGCATGGTGAAACAGGGGTGAAGCTGAAAACATTGTGATTCAGAAGAATAAAAGGTTGAGCAGAGGACAAGAGGGGCATGACAGCGTATTGATTTGTGCTGTTTTTATCAGTAGATGGATGAGAGGAAAAAGTCATGGAGTGTATCATTATGTTCTCACTACAATTTGTCCACAAACACACTAAAAGCCTAAAATCTGAGAGCTAAGATTGTTATGTCAGTCTGCACTCAGCCAAAAAGGAGGTGGCAACAGCAGACATGGTTGCTTGCATCCTGCACACCTTTTTGTAGCATGTTTCTTTGGTTTTTAAATCTCATATCTTATGAGACGGTTGGCTGTCCTGTTTTTTTTCCAGTCCATTTATGTTCTGTATTCATTTGAATGGATATAACTGTAGTCATCTGTTCTCTCAGTTCTCTTGGCATTTTTTGTATAAAACACTTTGTCAGAAACATTCTCATCACAGTTTACGATTATAGCAAATTCGTCTGTAATAGATCCATAAAAAGCAGCTTACCTGCTTGAGCAGGACAAAAAGCAGAATGGAGGCACACAGTGATCAATGTTGTCTGTACATGTATGACAACATGGATGATAAAATAGATGGATACAAATGTCCACTGGCCAGGAGGAGAGCAGTTACATTACTTTTATCCAAAGCGAGTTACAATAAGTGCATTCAACCATGTGGATACAACCCCAAAATTGAAAGAATAATCAAATATGCTGCTCTGCTTCAAGTACTACATTTAAAACAATACGAGATAGAGAAGTTAGAAGTTATTTTATTTTTTTTATGGGCCAACAGATGAGTTTGTTTCTGTGTGTAGAGTTTCTGTGGTCCTGACCTCAATAATAACTTTATTGGAGAGCTCGTTCCACCATTGGGCAGCCGGGACAGCAAACAGTCATGATTTTGTTGAGCGATAGTCAAGTCAAGTGAATTGAGAACTTGGGTAGGTTGAAGACCAGCCGGGCTGCTGCTTTCTGGATGAGCTGCAGAGGTCGTATGGCATATGCAGGCACACCAGCAAGGAGCGAGTTGCAGTAGACTAGGCGAGGGATATCGAGAGCCCCCTGGGTTAGGAACAGACGTACAGTATCCTCCTGATGTTGTGGAGAATGAATCTGCAGGAGCGTGTTGTCACAGCGAAGGACAGCTGGTCGTCCAGTGTCACACCCGGGTTCCTTGCAGTTTTCAGCTGTAACAAAAGTAGAGATGGAGCCAGGCAGGGTTGAACAATGATTAATTTAGACCTGCAACGATTAATCAATTAGTTCTCAACTATTAAATTAATCACCAACTATTTTGATAATAGCTTCATCAGTTTGAGTAATTTTTCAAGGAAAAATAGTCTCTAATTCCAGCTTCTTATATGTGAATATTTCCTGGTTTCTTTACTCCTCTATGACAGTAAAATGAATATCTTTGAGTTGTGGACAAAACGAGATATTTGAGGACGTCATCTTGGGCTTTGGGAAACCCTAATTGACATTTTTCAACCATTTTCTGACATTTTATAGACCAAACAACTAATCAATTAATCAAGAAAATAATCGACAGATTAATCGACAATGAAGACAATAGTCAGTTGCAGCCCTAAATTCATTATTATGGCTTATTGTCTCAGTACAATTCTCAACCCTGAAATTGAGATTTCATGGCCCACAATTCACATCTCTAAAGGAATGCCGACATAATGAGATGTTAAATAATTGAGACATTTATCTTTGGATTTATTTAGTCTAAAACACTGCAATCATTTAAACCAATATGATCAGCATTCGTTTACGATAAAAAAACAATTTTTTTTTAGATGTGATGGTGCACTTCAGTGAATATTGCAATATATTGCATTGACATGAAGACAATTCTGTAATGAGTAGCACATTAATCTTGTTCATATTGCTCTTTGGATGTGCTGATGGAGATCAAGTGAACATCGGCTATGGATGGTCCAAATTACTTAAAGGACTTGTCTGAAACTGCAGTACATTGTGAGAGCTTTCTTGCTCATCATCAAAGTATTGAGTTTATTGGTTTAATATAAGCTGTCTCTCATTCACCATGTCACCTGAGCGGTATGCACAGACACTACAGTAGGGTACAGTAGCGGACTTGTCTACAAGATGAAGTGTCATCAACATGTTACCCCCGTCATTACACCATCAGTCTTTAATCAGTTTTTCCTATTGCAGACGCAGCTCCTCAGCACCCACTTGACAAATAACTTAACTCTGACCCAGCTGTGTCTCAGTGTGCGGCACAGGAGGAGGCTTCTCCCCTATTATTTACTCCAAGTGAACACTAATCAACCCCCCACCTCTCCCTCACTCTCCCTCACACACACATCGTGGTGTGTTGGTCAACACAGGACACGGTGTGTATGAGTTGTGCCTGCTCAATCGTTTTGTGACAGGATGCTGTAATGCGGCGCCTTGCAGCGCTCCCATCCTGTTCGTGATAATTACCATCTTCCTAGGCGCTGTGTACGCTGCCCCCCGTCTCTCCCACAGTGTTTAGCTTTACTGTCAGCCCATACAGGATCAAAGAAGTTGCAGGCAGCGTCTCCAGAGGAAGACCAGTTTGACTTGGCATGTTTCCTATCGTCCCCTACATGCATCTCCTGTTTGCCTGGCAGGAAGTTAGTGATCTTTTATATAAAGGATGCTCCAGTCAAGTCAGTTTTTCTTTTTATATAGCCCAATATCACAAATTTGTCTCAAGGGGCTTTACAATTTGTACAGCATATGACACCCTCCATCCTTAAACCCTCAATTCAGATAAAAGAATTCTCCACAAAAAAAAAATGTAATAGGGAAAAAATGGAAGAAACCTCAGGAAGAGCAACAGACGAGGGATCCCTTGTCCAGACATGCAATAGATGTTGTGTGTACACAATAGTCCAGCCAATCAGCAGGGACCTGCATCACTTCATTAACATCTGACTTATTTTGTGATTTTAGGTAGATTTGCGAAAACGTGTGTAAAGATGGAGCGCAACTCGTATGTTTCTTAGAAAATTGAGGTTTGGTCTCTGATGTGGAAGTAAACCTCCGCCTGGTGCCTTCTAAAGGATCCTGTTTATACAATATGCCGTGCTATGTGCCATGTTGCCTTCTGTCTGAAAAGGTTGGTCCATGTGCTAACCACTATGGTTGCTGGACTTAAGCGTCATTGTCCAGGAGATATAATTGTTTGCCTGTTGTCGTGAACTTTTTTTTCCAAAGACCTTGGCTACTAATTTGTTAAGAAAGTGGAACATCAGCACCAGCAATTTCATACATGATCCGATCAAAGAGAACAGTTCACTCGGCATCGATGTGCCGTGTCAGTTTGATTATCATTTCTACTCAGAAAGCACTACATGCTCTGCAGTCCAAATGCCATCCCGTTTACATTGCACTCATGTGAGTGAAGTCTGCTGAGTAAGGCTTTCAGAAAGTCATGTCATGTTTGAGATGAAGAGATCAGGAGGGCGGGAAGGAAGACATTACTCAGCTCATCAGAGCACCGCCTCCCCCTCCCTCCTCCCTGACAAAGCCGAAAGTCTGCTAATCTGTCTGTGAACACTGTGCTAATGAGTGATGGCTTTTTCATGAGGCCCGAGGGCGCGAAGAAATCTGCCATTGATTTGCTGTGATAATCCAGATTTGGCTGCTGGCTGAGGGCTACCACTCCCCTCTGAGAAGGGTGCCTTTGAGGTTAAGGCAAGTCAGACACAATTGCTATGTAATCAATAATATCGAGTGCTGTAAGCCAGGAGATGCAGCCATGTGGGCAGGCAGGCCTCTCCGGAGAGAGCACAGCGGGTCCAGATATTACTCTTCGCTTTACACTGCCTTAATCACACATTACTGTCAGATAAGCTATAGGACCACAACTCATTAAATAGACCTGGATCTCAGCCACCCTAAGCTTTGCCCAGTGGGAGCTGTATGTGTTCCTAATAGTCATTTCTAGGCTATAAAATAGCCTGCCTTTTAAATCTGGATTCAGGGCAGGATCTTGGGCATGTTGGCAAGTATTACAGGTATAAACATTGAAGTTGATTTAATGGACTCAAATGTTTAGGTTCTCAAATGCCTGCTGCATAACTATGAGACACTGATGATTCATTAATCACAGGTGAATAGTAACCAAAACAAAAAAAAGCCTCAAGGGCAGTCAAAGGCTATCCTATCCTTTATAAAGAAATATTATTTAGGGAATTTAGGGAAATAGTTGTCTTGGAATCACACTTAACATGACAATACCACAATAAATGGCCCACAGAAGATGTGTATTTGTTGTGTTGACATTTTACATCAGGACACAGGAGACATAATTATCTGCCAAAGCTTAGCACAATGAAAAAAGGACGATACACAAATCAGTGTAGAGAAGACCAAGAAGAGAAAAGAGAGAGAGAGAGATGACTAAAAAGAGTGAAAAAGACAGAAAAACGCAAGCTTGGGGAGAGAGAGAGAGACTGGTACGAGATGTTGTTTTGGGTGAGCAGAAGATGAGCAGTGACTCTGACAGAGTGAAGGAGGGGGTGAAGAAAGTGGGGGATTGATAGATGGTGACAGTATAGCCAATGGAGTGGGACAGTGCCGCAGCAAGGCCCAGCTTGCATCAAGGACCACCTCCCTGCTTAGCCCTGTCCTCCTGAAGTTTAATTTCTCCATGCATAATTGACTGATTGGAACTTTAGATTTAGATCATGCTTTACTAACACTAATACTTTACACTAACTACTAACTTACCTCCATCTCAAATGCCCCTGCTCTCATTTTATTGGGTCTGTGCTCGATACCAAATTCCTCCACCATCTTTTAAAAGCACAGTCTATTATCTGAATGTCAGATTTAGATTGTTTGTTTACATCAGTGACGTTTCTAAAGTAGTTAAACAGGCCTGTATATTCAATTATGCTCATTTGAGCAACACACAAAATGCTCATATTTAATGTGTGTCTTAAGTTATATGTTTGACTCTACCTTGAATTTACGTGGTCAAAAATTAATTGGATTTTCTGGGAAATTTGCAGCAGTTTAATGTGCTAAATGCGAGATCAGGAGCATTTCTATTGCCTCCGCGTGGCTCTCAACATGGCGACAGCTGAGCCAGCGATTCACAGCTAACGGTGCTAACAGTGAAAAACAATGGCAAAAGTGCTGACAGAGCTAACAGTATTTTCCTGGGGAGGAACCGGAGGGTGGGTGCTATGCTTCCGCAATGGTCGGGACGGCGTTATCAGCTGTAACCGTCGTATGAGAGCGCACGCTCACATGCACGAACATGCACTAAAAGGCAGACACGCGGTGTAAAAAAAAAAAAAGCACAGGGAAGCTCGGATTACAACACACACAGAGGGAGAGTGACTTAATTCTCTGCTCAGGTAGACATTACTCCTCTATATCTTTACATAGCACATAGTTGCTGCTATATTAATGCTCTGGATATTGTATAGAGCACCTTTAAGTATGGTTCCTACTAAAAAATCTGTTGACAATGAATTGGCTTTAATTTTTCAGTATGGAGGCCAGGGACACATCCAGTGTTCTTTGGGTGCTAAGCAGGGGTTGATCACCACCCCCCACTTCTCCCTTGACCGCATTGTTACTGAAGTGATTGCAATCACTTCAATATGAACTGCACAGTGTATGGTCACACAATAGCCTGAGTCAGCCAAGTAAAAAGATGTATAGAAGAAACGAATTACCATACCATTTTCAATAATGTTATTTCAAGTGGTACTAAAACAGAACAATAGTGCAATTAGGAATATGTTCTACTGAAGAGTAACAATGAATTGGCATACCAGACGTTTAGAGGGTCAGTTCACCCAAGTCACAGAGAACATATTTTTTCCACTTAGCCCTCGGGCTACTATGCAGATAGTTTCAATTTGATTTGCTGAGTTTCTGACATTCAATAGCAGCAGTGATTTCCGCCACAAAGACCATTGAGTTAAATGGAACTTTGTTTGTGGTGCTCAACATATTGAGAAATGACATTTAGAAAATTCAGCAGTAAAGTCTTTTCAAAACAATGTCCTGTTTATCCCAGATAATCCTAGGACAGTGTTCATTACTTTTTAACCTTCAATACAAAATACATTTCCAATAAAAACTGTTTACCAAGAGTTGTGTGCAGTTCTGGAAAAATGTTGCTGTTGAGTTTTTCAGACGTCAATTTTCGATGCATTGAGCATCACAAATTAAATTTAGTTTATCTAAATTGTATCTGCAGTGGATATCTCAAAACCTGGGCTAAACTAAATATATCTGAATGGTAAAATACCCAGGGGTACGTTGGAAAATTACTGTTTGTTATTTGGGTGAACTGACCCTTAAAGTTAGGTAAACACTTTAGTGTTTCTCCCCCAAAAAACAACTGGTCAGCAGGTTTCAAATGAACTGTGTGGTTTGCAAATGTGCAGAATGATAGATAGATCAAAAGGGAGACACAATAAATGAACCTGGTACAACTTAAATGATATGCAGTACAGTTTCTTAGTGCTGAGAATAATAAAACAATACAAAATACATACAATATTAACCACATTAGAGTTATTATCAAAAACCTTCAGGTTTGTAATTTGCTCAGAGCAGGGTACATAGGGTTAGGCTTATGCCACAGGCAGGCTGTGACAGGAGCCTAGAGTTATACTAGTGGGTAACCTCTGGGTCTGAAAAGTGAAGCCAATGCTGAAGTGCCTTAAACCTGCATTCTTTCTAATAGCCAGCAGGGGGCGACTCCTCTGGTTGCACAAAGAAGTCTGATTGTATAGAAGTCTCACTTCTCTCTTGATTTATTACCTCAATAAACATTAGTTTATAGTCTCAGTCGTTAGTTTCAAGTCTTCTTCAATACAGCATGATGTTCATTTAGTAAATTATGGTCCCATTTAGAGTAAAATAGACCATAAAGCAGGGTATGCTTTAGGGCGTGGCTACCTTGTGATTGACAGGTTGCTATACCACGGCTTTGTCCGTGGTGGGAGTCCCTGTTTTTGTCTTATAAATGTCTTTTTCAGCGTTCGGTTGTACTTAGCTCCACCTTCTCGTGTCACTTGTGGTTACAAAAAAAAACATGGCGCCGGCCAAAAACCAAGATGGCGACAGTCAAATTGTCAAACTCGAGGCTTCAAAACGGCAGTCCACAAACCAATGGGTGATGTCACGGTGACTGCGTCCACTTCGTATATACAGTCTATGAGTTGTACGCACAGTCCAGGTTACACATACAGACGAGACAAAACAGAGGTTGGTGTGACCACCTGGCACTCTAGTTATAGTACAGTGCATCTGTAACTTTTTGGGGGTGCGTTCTGTGGGAGAGTGTTTAATCTCGAATTCTCCTAGATCCTGGTGAGACCAGAGAGCCGGATGCTGCTGCAGGAGAGCTGCTTTTATTTTTCACGGCTGCCTCAGCTCTTTCAAACCCAACGTGTCTGTCTCAACCAGTATCCATCACTCATATTCTCCCATTCGTCATCTCAGAAATGTCCCTTAGCATTTGGAGGAAGGATTAGGTGTGTGGGGGGAGATGTAGTAGAGAGAGAGAGATCAGTTGTGTGGCAGACAACAAGATAAAGAGCATGCATACATCAACCACCTTCCTACAAGATATACATGAACAGGGACATGAAAAATGATGGTACACAACAGAGTTTTTGTACCACTGTCAATTTTAAGGCGTCAGATTGTATCGGATCTTTCATAATGATGGATTTTACAATGGCATCGGACTTTTTCTATCAGTTTGTGGGCATTTCTGTTTCCCCTAAGAAAATCAATCTGCTTCTATTTAGAAAAAGCAGATAACACGTAGACATAATGCAGCGAAAACAACTTTTTCATTGACACATGTTTTCATTCAACACAGAAAAAAACTAGGACAAAAAGGAGACTTGAAGAGCTTGCTCACGTCTCTGTACAATTATTTTATTTTTTTCAGTGTGGAGAGCTGGGAATGGGCTTTATTGATTGTCCTCATCCAGACTGATCAACCCTAACCGAGCATCAAAGAGGAACACAGGAAACACTGAGTTTTTGCCCTTAGGTCTTGTAGTTTGCTGTGTTGTAGTTACTGGGTTGGATTTACGGTATGTCAGTACATTTGGCTATTTAAAGTGCTCCGGGGTGTCCAAGGCATGCTACCTCAGGTATGTTATTGATACAAACAGTAAGAAATGATAGGATGGAAAAGGAGGTGATTATGTGTTTTTGTGAGGGAAAGGACAAGTTGTGGAAATGTGTAATCTGTTTAGGCTGTTGTCGTCAGCTCTCTATCTGAGCTTCCCACTGAGTCGAGATAATACCCTCTACTAGAGGACCACGACTGTATCGGAGAGGACAATGAGGGAGGAAAGGGTGTGAGAGGGGAGACGAGGTCTTCGGGGCCCAGTAAGAGAGACGAATGAAAGTGTATAAGCAAAGAAGGAAGGGGAAAGGAAATGAGGAAGGAATGGGGTTTAAAAAAAGTAGCAGACATAGCCATGCGGGTTGAATTGTTACAGAAATGCAATAATGCTGAGGAAACAGGAATCCAAATGAAAACAAATGTGCCTATTTAAACTGACACACATGCACAGCTAATATAGGCACGCACAGCTACATACACACACAGACACACATATAATGTATATATATATATATATATATGTATATATATATATATATGTATACATACAATAAGCAATGACAGCCTATTCTTTACCTTGCGTCTCTTTCTCACTCACCTGTAAATTTTAGCTGCTTTGTCTGAATTGAATCCACCACATTGTATATCTCGAACAGCACCGCAGCGACAGGTCAGCAAGCAGCAACACAAAGCAGCGTGTGTGTATTGTATTTTATTGCGTCTCGCACAGGTTTCTGTAGTGTATTTAGCTTTATTTTGCCGTCAGATTCCTGAAGGACAAGGAGCGCAGACTCTGAACATTAGCTTTACCGTGAGCTGAGACACAGTGGGCTTTGGGGAGAAGGAGAATTCAGAAAGATAACCCTTCAAAATTAAATTGTCACAGAATGAGTTTGCCGACCAGTGAGGCCTTGCTGGGACAAGTGATGACAGTGTAAAGAGACGGAGCAAATGAGAGGGAGGGGAAAGAGAGGCAGATGAGGGGAGGAAGGGAGAAGGAGGGAAAAACTGAAATCAGGGAAAACAGTGAGGGCTTCTACAGCAAACCTCACGCACCAGAGGACCAATACACGGCTTGGACGAGTGTTTACCTTTATCAGAATGTCCTGCAAGTTTAAGATATAGACTAGAGGTCGACCGATATGGGTTTTTTATGGCCGATGCCGATTTTTTACAGAATCAGGACAGCCGATGGCCGATATATGATGCCGATTTTTTTTTTGCCGATATGTTTGGCTGGTTTTCTTTTTTTCCTCCATCTGATAAAATATAACAGCTTAATAATAACAAATAATACACAAAATGTCTTAACTTAAGTAAACATTTATTGAACAACACTTATGGTCTGTCTCTCCACTTTGCACTTTGTGTCTGCACTGCAGTGCATATTTTATTTTGTGCATGATGGTTAATAGTAGTAATAGTACAGGGCTCAAAACCTTTTAAGCAACTTTCCAAAACTGTCCTAAAGCATGTTTTTTATTTATGTTTGTTGACAGACACTGTTACAAGCTATATGGCCATAATCTAAGTGATCAAAACATAATAATAACTTTGTTCACTCGTATTACACAGCCTGCTGCTCATATCTGCTGCAGACTACACACAGGCCAGTGACGTCATAGAGGCTGTGAAGGACCCGTAGACACGTTTAATGAGGAAGTGAACTTTTTGCTAAATGTTTCGACAAATTGCTCGTGTTTCCGCCATCACACGCAAACTTGCACTTATGACAAGCATTGTCAGCATCGACTCTAGTAAAGTGTAATCACGCTTTATAAGTTGAGTTTTCTCCGCCATAGTTACTAAGAGCAGAAGCTCTGTGTGTGTGTGTGTGTGTGTGTGTGTGTGTGTGTGTGTGTGTCTGCGCTGCAGCAGCGTGTCTGTGAGAGCTGCTCCGCCCCGCACACAGCTAACGTCACCTACGGAGAGAAATTCTCCGTTACCAAAAACAGAATTGATAACGTCGGAGCATTTCATATCTAACCAATTAAATATATAAGGCTTTGAAAGAGAAGAATTTAAGCCTACCGGTTTCTCCCGGCAGAATGGTAATTTGATTGACACACAAGGGGCGGTGTCACACGTGTTCCACAGCAACAACAACACTGGGCTGCCCGCAGATGTGCCTGCTTGATAATCGGCCTAATATGCTCGGGCATCGGCCGATGCCGATTATGAAAAAATGTCAAATAATCGGCCCGATTAATCGGCCGACCGATAAATCGGTCGACCTCTAATATAGACGGTCACTGATAAAGCTGTGCAGCAATTTACAGTTAATTAGAGGCATGGCTTTGGTGCTCTCCTCCCAGCAACATTGACAGTAAACACCTCTAAACACACACTGAGGGATTTAAGTCTTCCCAGGAAGAACAATCTGCTCTGTCCCTTCCTGAAGAAGGCTTCAGTGTTGTGAGTCCAGTCCAGTTTTTTATTGATTTGGACCCCAAGGTACTTCTATGAGTCCACCCTCTCCGCTTCCTCTCCCTGGATGACAACCAGGACAGGGGGCCTCCTGTACCTCTGGTAGTCCACCACAAGCTCATTGGTTTTGCTGATATTGACTTTAAGGTGATTGTAGTTGCACCATGTTGCACCGGCTTTATGGTCTATTTGACTCTAAATGGGACCATAATTTACTAAATGAACATCATGCTGTATTGAAGAAGTCTTGAAACTAGCGATTGAGATCATAAACTCGTGTAAACTCAAGTGAGAAGTCGGGTCATTTTCTCATAGACTTCTATACAATCTTGACTTCTTTTTGCAACCAGTGGAGTCGCCCCCTGCTGGTTATTAGATAGAATGCAAGTTAAAGGCACTTCTGCATTGGCTTCACTTCTCAGACCCGGAGGTTGCCCACCGGTTTGGACAGATGTTAACGAAAACTTGACTGGTTGGTGGAAGCATACAACCGCGAGGCGGTAATTCTAGTTTTATATTTAAATCAGACAATTAACGGTGCAACATCTGATTATCGTTATTAAACAGTGTGTACAGTAAATGAGCCGTTGCCGTGAATTTGCCTTCGTCAACACCTCACCCCTCAAGCAGACAACACCTGCTTGAAGCATGCCGTGCAGCAAATCCTTTTTTCGGTCACCTAATTACACTGATCACAACTCCTACTCACTTACACGGTAATCACCTAATGTTAAGGAGCTGAAACGTCTTTCAACACTATGCGGCTGGACTGAAACTGCAAAATGGTGATAATTGGATAATCAAATAATTGTGACTGTACAGTAATGTGTGTTTTGCATGTGCTTCTTCAGGTGCAGGTGATGTCGTGGAGTGTGGGTTTAGGCGGCAGGATGACAATTGCCAAGCTCCTCCTTCCCTTCCTCATTCTCCACTCTTTCTGTGAAGGTGAGTCCTCTTGACTTGTGAGTAAATCCACAATGATGCTGCATCATTTATAAAATGACCATAAATTCCTGGTGCAGTGCAGCTTCTCAGTAGCAAAAAGCAAAGGACACTGGTTTCACTCTGCAGCTATTTTTGTGAATATGTGCAACAGTGTGAATTTGAAGCTGAATAATTGAAGGAGTATGTTCAGTCAGCCAAACTTTCCTGAATAGAGGAATGAAAGTTTAAAAATATCACTGTGGCATCAACATGTAACTATAAATCTACCTTTGTTAGTCATATACAGGACTATGAAAAAGTATGGTTTCCCTTATGTCTTTATTGGTGACCTGGTAAAATATGAATACCTTCCAGACTACAGTAAGGGAAGCAAAGATTTGATAGCAGAATTTGAAAGCGTTTTACGGTACCTCTCCCACATCTCTCTCAGTTCTTCATTATTAACTGCCTGAAAGGATTTTCTCTTACTTACCTTCTACACATGATGTATTCCCGTACCTTTTCTTGACTTGTACACCTTTTCCTTTCAGTCCTGTTACATGGTCTATTTATTTTTTCACATTTTATCACTGTCATTACTTCACTCTTCACACACAGACCCCTCGTCTGTCTCGCATAATGTCTCACATTATAATGCGGTCTAAGGATTACTTTAAAATACGCTGAGTGTGTGAGGGCATGAAAGAGACGCCGATATAGAGAGAGAGAGAGAGCTTCTATGTTGTAACGGTAACTGTCTCACAGTGACAGGCAGGAGACACCTCCAATCACACACAGCGCTGAAGCAGCGGGGAAAGTTATTAAGTGAATGCCACAACCTCTTTCCATCAAGCACAACGAGTTTATCAAGGTTTTTTTTTTATATCTCTCAGGAGTCCTCCAGCCTCTCGCCTCTCACTCTCACCTCTCACCTTGTGTTTGCTTTCAATGTTACCGCTTTCTTCCTCTCTCCTCCCTCTCCCTTGCTTTCTCTAACTAACCCATTAGCACACTGACCCTGCACTCCTCCTTGAGCATCACCTCCCTGATCCATCAAATTGGATTGATGATCATTGCTGTGATTATTTTGTGGCTGTAATCTATCCGCATTCCACTATCCAAGCCTGACGCAGTGCCTCGCAGTAATTAAACCACAGGTATGGACGGGAGCTTGTTAACCCTCCTCCTCACCACCCGCCATCCAGTGAAGCGCGGTCCATGTTCTTGGCACCCACTAAAAGCAACACTGGCAAGCCAGAGATAAGCATCTTCTTCCGCACAGGCGGGCACATGACCGAGCAGAAAGCTCCCACTTTCAAAGCACCGATTCACTCTATCAAGTGCTCTCGCTTCAAACAGACTGGCCTCACGTTCTCTCGCTTCAGTGTCTCTGTGGTCTGCCGCACAGCTCAGCTGATCAAAGAACATCAGCTTTGTTCCCTGATCTTTCCAACAAAACAGCTTGTATCACACGGCCTTCTGACACCACAGAACCATGCCCAAACAGAGCAGACTATTAACCCTCTATCAGGCCCTCAAAAGTGTGGATATTCCCTCCTATACAGAGAAATCAATATGAGGTAAATGTAATTTTGGCCTGATTATGTAAGCTCACTTGTTTTGACCATGATGTTGAATTGTTTTCATTGACCCTGGAGGCATGAATAAATCTACCTACAGACAGACCATGTGAACATTTATTCAAGTTAAAGCATGAAAATAATGACTACAACTGACAGCAGTATAATGCTCTGTGTGTAATTGATGTTCTCCGCTCACACTGTTTTATGTTGGCTGCTAAATGCTTTTGAAAAAGCCTTTTTTATGCCTCCATGCCAGCGAAAGCCGTGGCCGGAGGCATTATGTTTTCGGGTTGTCCGTCTATCCGTCCGGTCCTTTTTCGTGAATGCGATGTCTCAGGAATGCCTTGAGTAAATGTCTTCAAATTTGGCACAAACGGACTCAAGAATGAACTGATTAGATTTTGGTGGTCAAAGGTCAAGCTCACTGTTACCTCACAAAACACGTTATTGACCGTAACTCAAGAATTCATATGCTAATTATGACAATTTCACACAAATGTTTAACTGGATAAAATGACGAAATTCTGGACAGACATAGATGTAAACTTGCCTGGTTGGCAGAAGCATACAACTGCAAGGCCGTAATTCTAGTTTCTATTTAGAAATAAGATGCACTATGTAAGACGTTTAGTGTTCCATAGCTGAATTTGAGCAGAATATAGCTGCATGGGGGGTTGTTAGGGTTGTTGTTCAAGGTCAAGTATCTGTCCCTCTGCTGAGTGATTGATTTGCTGCAGAGGTATGTCTGACATAGACACAGTCGATACACATACAGCAGTGAACAGATGAACAGCCGAAAATCTAAAATGGGTAGAAGACCTATAGAGTGGGAACAAGAGAAACAATTACAGAATAGAAGAACAATAAAAGACACCCGCCTACAGACTGGCCATAAAAGGCTGCTGTACAAAAACAATAACCCTGGGTGATTCAAGGAGTTTTTTTAGTAAATGGTGGAGAACTTCAGAAACTTTTAACAGAGAGCAGTTATTTAACCTTAACCCCATCATCACCACCAGATGTGAGTAGATGTATATTGGACAGGCAGCTCTACTTGATCTATTATCTCACTACTCTTGCTGATGGTTCTTCCCATGTGATTTATATTTGACAATAAGGCGTCCAAACCAATAGGTTAAAGACAAAGTTAGAATGGATTTTATATAAGACTACATACAGAAGAGAACAATCATATGCTTCTAAAGCTGAAGGATTCAGCCAGTTTCCTAAGACAAAGTCAGAGCCATTGACCCATTTCATATTACAATAGACTACCTGTATTACATTCAGAGGTACACAGGCGGCACTAGGTACACACTAGCTTCAACAGCTGACAGTGATGGAATTAAAGAGTTGCTTGATTTGCAAAAAGGCCAAGACCAATGGTAACAAGCAGGAAAATGTACTAAGGTGATCGACAGATCTCGTCAAGTTCGATTTAGAGGCCGGGTGTGTATCCATGATAGAAATATTATAATAGTGCATTCTGGGATGGGGTGGGATGGGAGGACTGAAAGTAAACAATATTATGGGAATTTCTCTTTATGAACTTCTGTCATTACTTAAATGTTCACATTTTCACCTTTGAAAACTTCCAAACATGTTGCTATAGTCTCCTCAAAATGTTCCCAGATGACACGCTGTCTTGCACTGAATAAATTTGATCCAGGCACTCATACGGTCCCATAATGTACACTGAATATTTCTGCTATAGCTGACGTGGAGGGAGGGGCCATGCTTTCTTTGGGAAGAAGTGTGAAAACAGTCTGTATGTATTAAACAATAGAACAAGGGCGTGAGCACTGCCACCAGCATCAGTGCATTTTTCAGTTTAAGTGCTCATTGCAGTAGGGTTTTTGCACCTATACTTCTTGAATATGACTTGACAAATGTTGCTCGAGTACACAGCTCTACTGTATCATTTCAAATAAGCGGCTGTTGCTGCTGCTGAAAATGTGAAAAACCAAGAACATCATTTAAAAAAAAACTAAATCGGGCTTGTAGTGAGTAGTTAGTAAGCTATCGGGCTATACTTTAAATCAATGTACATAATTGTCATAATGGAGATTGTTTATATGAAAATGTAAGTTTATCACTTTAGCAAAATGATCAAAAGACTAATCTCAATAGATAGTTTTGTAACATAATTTTGATTACCATTCTTCCTTCTCTCTTTATCACAGGCTCCAACCAGCCACCACGCTTCCTGAACTACTTCTTCTCGACCTACCTTCTCATCTATGAAGATGCGCCCGTCGGTGAGTCTCTGTGGAGTGCCGGCATGTTGTATTTGATGTATCTACATTGTCTAAAGAAAGTACAGTAAAGCTGTCTGTGCGGATTGCTTTTGTCAACTTGTTTACTGCACAGAAATGGTCTGTCCTTGTATTCCTTGAATCTAAACTGAGAAAGCGAAAACAACAAGTAAAGAGAGATGTCATAAAAGACACTGGCAGCGATGGCAGTGGATGTCCTCTATTGGGACGCGTGTATGTTCTGCTATGTGATGAGAATATCCTATAGCTGGCACAAAAGAAACCTGGGATGCTTTGGATATTTCACGTCCTGGTGTTGATGTCTGAATGAAAGAGTTTGTCCAGATTTGATATCTCCATGTTATTATAAGCTTGCTTATATGTTGTGTAACACTGCTGTTGGGAGCGCTTGGGGGTTACAGTATGAACACCAGGCACGGTTGAGTCCGATCCCTCCTGGATCTATTATTCCCCCTCTTATTTATTTTGTTGTCACTTTTGTTGGTTGCTGTGATTGACAGGGCAATTTGAAGATGTCTGGCTTTTCATCATCTCCGAGGGTGTCAGTGGCTTGGAATTAAAATCCTTTATATTGGATTGATTTTCTAGAAGTTTTTTTTTTTTTTTATCACATGACCTTTACACTCTGCCAGTCCGTCAGTGCTAGTCTGAGTCATGGAGCGTTCGCTTATCCATGTCAGCGTTGCCCGTCTCAGGCACAGACAACTTATAATGTTTTCCTTTTTCACATTTTTTCTTGGGGTCATGAAAGTTCAAATACGCCGGTCGCGTCTAGAAGGTAACTCACCATTTGGGAAACTCTCTGCGAGATGGTTAAGGTTAGGCATTGACCTTGAATAGTTAAGGTTAGGCATTGACCTTGAATAGTTAAGGTTAGGCATTGACCCTGAATGGTTAAGGTTAGGCATTGACCTCGAGTGGTTAAGGTTACAAAAGGTTGTCAGGTAGCGAGTCTCGCGAGAGTTTCTGCACGTTTTTGCAAGTTTTCGCAATTTGCTGGTTACCCTCTAGACAACCAAATAAACCACCAAGCCTCCATCATCAACACGTCGCCATCGCCTTCAGCATCATCTCCATCATCATCATCATCATAGTAGTTGTGTGTTTTGTACTGCAGCCAGGAGAGGTTACAGTATCCCACTGAGCCTACAGTAAATCATCATCATCATGACCCCAGTAGTTTCTGGCAGAAGGCCATCCCTTCATTCATACAGCTTGTGTTCCAACCAGTGAAGGGCATGGGTGTGTTGGTGGGTGGCGTTGCTAATTTCCCTAACCACTCTGTCCAGGTTGCCCTCTGGCTATGAATCATTGTGTCCTCTCCTGAGGCAGCTGGGCTTCGGTCCAGCAACGCCTTCCACTGGTCCAGAGAGCTGTCAGTCATGTCCCTGGCTCGGCCTGTGATGACTTCTTCAGTGGTGTGATTATGAGGGCGGGCTGAGTGATCGGACAGTGACAATTTGTCAAGATTATTGTTTATTAGCTCAGCAGATGTCCTCGTCCAGGAGGCCCTCCAATTCATGAACACACAGACACACAAGCCACACAATGTTTGTGTGTGTTCTGTGAGTAGAGGGTGTGACATGGCGGAGAATAGCTTAAGATCCTTTTTCACCACAAACACCCTCACACAAAAAACTCCAGATTACTTATCATCCAGCACACTGGTTTAATAGAGTAGCCCGGCAGCAATTTCAATGCTGACATTGCTCTTACTCTTGATTTGAATAAAGGCTAGATTGAAAATACATATTTTCTCATCTCAAAGTTCAGTGCAAAGACTGTGCAAAGAATAAAGAATTGTTAAATTGTGCTCTCAGGGCACAATGGAGGCGGTTTAATCATATTCAAAACTTCATACAGTACATTCCTCTTTACTTCATTAGGCCGTTATTTTACCACAAATTTGATGAACATTAATGAGCACCTGCCAAACTGCATGACTTGAGCCCAGTGATCAGGTTTCCACAGCCACTCTGATTGGTCGCATTCAGTTACCATGGAGGTTGTTGGGCTTAGCCATGGTGATGATGTAGCAACATAGGGTTCATGTGAGCAGGTTGTGTGAGGTGATACCAAGAGCCAGTCTGTGTAAGAAGCAATTGACCCGTGCACAATAGGGCCATTGATACTGTATTATGGTGATGAAGTAAAGCAACTTCCTTCTGTTAAAACTGGTCTGCATGCATGTGCACACACTCACAACTAGGGCTGCAACTAATGATTATTTTCTCTAGTTGTTTGGTCTATAAAGTGTCAGAAAATGGTGAAAAATGTCGATCAGTGTTTCCCAAAGACCAAGATGACGTCCTCAGATGTCTTGTTTTGTCCACAACTCAAAGATATTCAATTATCTGTCATAAAGGAGTAAAGAAACCAGAAAATACTCACATTTAAGAAGCTGGAATCAGAGAATTTTGACCTTTTCTCTTTAAAAAATGACTCAAACCGATTAATCGATTATCAAAATAGTTGGTGATTAATTTAATAGTTGACAACTAATCGATTAATCGTCGCAGCTCTACTCACAACACTATCTGGAGTTATCTTGGCAGCAGATCAGTGATTTAAAGGGATGGTTTGGGTGTTTTGAAGTGGGGTTGTATGAGGTACTTATCCATAGTCGGTGTATTACTTATAGTAGATGACGGTCAGCATGCCCCCAGCATGGAGAAACAGACATGAATACTGACACGGAAGCAAAGCAATACAGTGATGTGGATGGGGCCAGCAGCAAAACATATTTTAGCTACCTAAAAGGAAGGCTCACCTAAAGTGATCAATATTCATTTAAGTGTACAATATATCTAGAATATTTTCACAGCTTTATCTTGCCGTCAGACAGCCTTATCCGACAGGGAACTGAACTGAAAGCCAAACTTATCTATACCCCCTTCAAAGCCAGCAGGCTCCGTTGACAAAAAAATTATACACAACTTTCTCTTTCAGTTCAGTTTGCCATCTGAAAATATTCTAAATATAGTGTACACTTAAACAGATGTCGATTTTTTTTTAAAATTTTTTTATTAGGTGAACCTTTCTTTTAGGTGGCTAAAATAAATTTTTCTGCCATCCCCATCCAGCAGTACATTGCTTTGCTCCTGCGCCGTTACTCCCGTCTGTTTCTCCTAACTGGAGGTGTGCTGACCGTCATCTACAGTAGGTAATACACGACTATGGATAAGTACGTCATACGACCCCACTTCCAAACACCCAAACTATCCCTTTAAGCTCATGGCCTCTGAGCCGGTAGCTTCAGTTCCGTAAGGCAGGCAGAAGTGCGTGATTATTTATCAGAGAGATGAGGGAACACATCCAAACACCATGGATATTTGATCTGAAGACTACACCCGCTCCTCTCCCCCTCTCACCAGCGAGGGGTTTGGTTCAGCAACCGACACAGGGTGTTTGAAAGATGCTGCACAGATGCGTGCTGTCGAGGCACGTGTAACACAATGGGGGAGAATCCCCTCACTCTGTGTGAACTCACACCTCTGACATATATACTGTCCATTACCACTGAGTCGAGCGCAGTTTTCATCATCTTTCATGCTGGCAAACACGTAACCCTCAGTTTGATACACTGATGAGACTGAACCCAAGAGGAATGTTTAGTCCCCGATGGTATGAATGATGCCTGCGATGCGTGATTAGGCTGCATTAGTGGTCTACCGTGCACTGCAGTGATACAACGATGCCTCTGATGATTTATTTCAGTATTTACAAGAATATATCATGGAGTTCAGAACAAAATCCTCACTCTATTCATGCTCATTCTCTGCATATCTGTATGTGCCTGTGTGTACGTCCATTTAGTGTGAGTAACGCATGCATGTGTGTACGTTTCATGCATTTTTGTCAGGCGGTGGGATCCTTCACTCTTAGGGGGGGCAGCTAAACAGAGGAGCTGATGTTTAAATGCAGTGGCAGATAACAGTGTGTGTTGTGTCAGGAAATGGGATGTGTAATTAGACTGAGAGAACACTTTGATTAAACGCTCTCATCTCCTAATCCACTTTGCCCTGATTCGGCAGATTAAGCTCTCTACTGAGTAATTAACTTGTGGAAAGAACACAACATTTGTTCAAAATAAGAAACTTCCACACTCTGCTGGGATGGTTTGTGTATGTCTTGTAGTTTGTGCCAATCGAGCATAAGGCCTCGCTGTCTGATTAAATTTAAAAAGTTTGGCTTAGGCAAACATTATCAAAACAAGTGTTCATTTATACGGGATAAGTTATTGCATACATTCAAATTTAATTATTTTTACTGAGGAAGTAAGAAGCCTCAGAAAGCAGAAAATACAACAGCAGGGAAGCTTCTGTCAGTATTTGTTACATGAATGAAAAAGAGACCCTCAATTAATTCAAGCAACCATTTCAGTCATTGTGAGTCATTCATATCAATCAGCATACTTGTATCCTTTGTCTTTCAACAAAAGAACATTGACATTTCCAATAGAAAAGAACTGCAAAAAACAAAATGAAACTCATTGTCTAGTTCCCCTACATCCCATAGTAGACATCCAAAGCAGCACACCTACCAGTTTCAGCATGACGAGACAGTATTACCTGCTCTTATTTAAGCCCAAATAGACCCTTTTTTACAGTAGATTTTCTTGGTTATATCTTTTATTTTCTCTTATAACGCCAGCAGGGAAGCATTGATCCAGAAACAGGGCTCTTCAACCAAAGTTTTGAAGCCATTTTTTAATGTTTTAGTCGTGTACACCAAATATGTAGTATCTTATTACTTTATGTACCAGTACTAATTAAAATATCCACCCTCTGTCTGAACTCCTTCGCTCTCCTTTTCTTTTCCACTCGCTCTCCTCTGCTAACATTCTTCTACTGCCACAGTAAATACCTTGCACTTTTAATTAGCTCCGTGGCATTCCTAATTCAATAATAATTAAGGAGCAGGAAGTAGCCCCAAGGAACAACTTATTAAAGCCTTCCCCTAAACGTGTTGATAATGTCTGTGTACTCTCTCCCCAGCCAATTCCCCACTGTCAGCTGCCTAGCGCTCTCTACATTAACTATGGCTTGTCAACACTCCCTCCTCCGGACACTCTCTCTCTCTCTTTCCCCTGCTCTCTGATTCAGTATATTGACTATGTTAGCTGCACTCATAGCAATATTCAGAACTATTGCTAGCTATTGTAGATTGATGGTGTTGAGTGTGAATGCACTTTGATTTTGGTTGGACCAATGCTTCCTGATTATAGAAGCTGTATCTAACAACGCAGCAAAAAAAAAAAACGAAAGCAAAATTGCCTCCAAAGCAGCACAGATATTTTCATGTTGTATATTATTCACAGACTTCTCAGTTCTGTTAATGATATGATATTAATCAACACATTTTGAAGTCATCCTTTGACTAAATATGTGACTGCATTGTAGATAAATATTTAAGCGTGCAAATTTCTATCTTTTGTTAGTTTGTTTGGAAGATAAGTCCATAGTCAGTTGCTTTTCAACCCCCCTTTCATGGCATTAAGGAAGGAACATATTATGTATGTATTGTACCAGAGACTGTTAGTACTTCTACACTAGTGAAAAACACTATAAGAAATCACAGTTTTTAATATTATGTTACAGGAAGAACGTGAATGCTGCTTTGAGGCTGAGGCTTTCAAGAGGTTTTTGTGTTTGGTATTGTGAAATTCATATTTGACTCCCCGTTAGTGACACTTGGCTGGAGATAAGGGCACTCAGCTCCGTTTTGCTGCTGATCAAATGATTGGCCAGACCATTACCTGGTTGGAGAGAACGGCCTCCTTACCTGGCTGCCTCTGCCGGTGCAAATCACTGACCGACCAGCTGATTTACACAGCGCTGTGGAGGAGACCCAAGCATGTGCACACTCTGGCTCTGTCTTTGGCTCCGGGCTGCTTCATCAATGGGCTGGATAACACATTCAGATTAAAAGCCCTCTTTCTCAACTAAGCACTTAAACTGAAAACAATTGGCATCAACTACAGTAGCATCAATAGATTTTGCCTCATTGCACCATTTGCTAATTCTCCCTCTGACACATTTTCACCCATGTGAAGCTCCTTACATGTCTCCTTTATGGAAAAACAAACTGTAATATTGAGAATATTGCACATGCAAATGTGTACTGAGATTAGCTATGTGAAGTAAATGTGTATCTGGATTTTAAAATCGTTATGACAGTGTTCAGATTAAGGATACGTCCCAATATCCACACTCACTGTCTTGAGTGTGTGTTCACTTGTTACCACATATGAAGGCAAGTGATGGTAGCCACTTAACCCCCATTTACTCCAGTGGTGCTGCTCATTGACCAACAGATCAGACTTGTACTGGGTTTCCGGGTGTGAATGTGTGCAACTGTGTGAGTGTGAACAGGCTGTTCCTGCAAAACGGCATCCATGCACAATATACCAACTCTTAATAAATATCTGTAAAAATATCACAAAAAAAAGTGATACACACTTAATCTAATACTGTTTCAGAATAGTATTCAGTGCTAAATGTATCCCACAATTCATCACTGTCTAGTCCACCACATCAGTTCAATTGTTGTCAGTAATGCACCTACAGTTTAAGATGGTTTGCAAACCAACATAATCGACCAACATGAAGACACAGAAGTCCACAAGTTCCTTGACATGACAGATTCAGCATGAATTCAATCAAATGACATTCGTGCATCATCGATCATTCTATTGTACACGTGAGCAACATTTGTAACATTTATATGCAATGGTATTTATATGGGCAGGGTTAGGAAATATAACATTTGGTATTTTTGGGAAAGCAAAGATGAACGTGATTAAAAGCACATGCTTAAGTAACAGAAAATAAAGTAGATAAGTGAACTTAAACTACATGGCCATTATTTAAAGTCTATAAACGTAACACCTGCTCCTCCCACTACATAGATATATTATACAATTCATCAGAAATAATCTTCTCATAATCTAAAAAAACACGATGTGGTTGATTATCGCTTTCTAAAGAAATGAAAAATATCATTAAATAAGATTATGTCACTTTATTGGAGAACATTTTTCAGTTAATTTAATTTTCAATCAGAAAAATCTTCAAACAATACACACATACAAGAAGCAATAAAGGGTCCTCACCCATTTCATCTCTGACGTGTAAATATAAGAAAAACACACCTAAAAAAGGGGGGAGGATAATTGCTATGTAGGGCTGTGCAATTAATCAAATTTCAGTTTCAATTACGATTTTGGCTTCCAACAATTATGAAAACAAGATAATAAACATAAAATGGTCATTTTGTCACATTCCCTCTGGCAATTTTTGTCTTGTGTCATAATCGAGTAGCCCTATTGCTATGCTTCTAGGGCTTAACATCTCTATTATTACCCTAAATGTTTTATTTTCTTCATCAGGAAGCATGGTCTAAAACATTCTGAATAAGTGTGAACCCTTAGTTTCTTTTATGTGAAATTACCTCACAGGGGGAAGACTAGAAGATATCCAAGAATATCTCGCTGGTCCTTTGCCTCTACAGACCAGATAATCCAGAGCAGAAACAGAAGCATATAAAGAGAAATAAAGAAATATGAGTAGTGATAAAATGAAAGGGTAATCAGGGAATTGTCAGCAGAAGAAGGAGAGGGCAGTTCCTCTGAGAGTTGATTCAGTGTTTTTGGGATGTTGGCTGGTATCCAGCGCTGTCTGTTGTAGGATATGTGCTCTAGATATTTGTTACCGTCTGAATGCGAGCGGGGCAGCTCAGAGGTCTGTTTATGCTCCCGCTTTCAGCCCTCGTTTAGCCAAATTGGAATGCGATGTGTGTGTCCTTTCTGCATCTCTGGCAACTGCCGTTGTATCTGTCACTGTTTATGAGTTTGAGTTGGCGGATGCGCTGTGTGCATGAGAGTGAAAGTGACTGTGTCTCTGCCTGAGCGTGTGTGTCTTAGTTTTATAAATCCTATCTACCAGCTGCAGAAGTGAAGTCTTCCTCCCTGTTGAGGTTTGAACCACCTGATCTCAGCAGGAGATGAGTCCCAACATGTCCGGGAGATATTCTTAATGACTGCAAGTTTTTCTCTCCACGTGAAGCGTCCTCCCCTACCTCACTTTAGGAAGGGGATACACTTGATCTTCTTACTTGCCGTGACAGCTCTCTGCTGTCATTGAGCTGTTGCATTGACTCTCACAATGGCTTCCCAATAATGCCGGCACACTGCCATCCACGAGGGACCTCTGTTTTGGTTTAGTCAATCATCCCTTATCTCTCCCCGTGGTGCCTTGCTCCCCCTTCCTCCCCCAGGAAATAATGGGGTCCACGGTTCAGTGGTGTCTGCAAACACACCATCCATCATGACGCTGTGCTGTGCTATATTGTCTGCACTTACCCAGCACGTGATGTGTTAGTGTTATTATGGCCCATGCAAACACTCACAACGCTCTGGCCTCTCATTGCAACATTGCATCTGATTTTTCCACGAATGCTAAGCATCCTGCTCATACTCATACATAATTTTAATCTCATCACTTTTCCCTGATCTTATTTTTTTTTTTGTAGCTATCTGACTTTCAGTCTTGCAATTCTGCCTGCACTACAGAAAATGTTTATCTAAACGAATAATGTTGTTGCATATGCAGGCTTGAATTGTTTACAATTCTGGCAGTGGTGTAAGAAAATGATTCATATTCAGCTTCACATGTTTCAACAATTTTCTAAACAAAACAGGCAGAACAAGTCAGGTCACTCAGCTGCAGGAGTGACGACATTTTTTTTTTTTGTGATTGACATTCAAACAACTTGATTTGCATTTGATTAATCCCAGTGTCAAATGTCTTTAGATGACTTGCCTTAAGAAAAATAAATCATTGAAATATAGTAACGACTTAATATGGATCATTTCACATGGTCAGAGTGGGTTCAAGAGGCCTCAAACATTATTGCTTGCCATTATTCCTGGCCTAAAGGTGTGTAACAAAGCAAAGTAATTCATCCAAACGCCAATAAGCTCTTAGCCTAACCAATTCACTTATGTAAGACTGATTTCATGACAAAAAGAGCAGCAAAAAGTGTTCAGATGTACTTTACCAACAATTAACTGCAGATAAGACCAAATTAACATAAGCTATTTTAGACCAAGACACTGTAAACCTGGTACTTACAATAGAATAACACATGTATTGGCAGCAAAGTGCAACTCAGTATTTAAAGTAAAAGTACTTACTATGGCTAACTTTAACTACTCTATATATTGCTGGGCAGCTCAATCAATGACATATCATATTTGGTGTGATAAATTTGCATTATATTTAGATAATGTTTTGGAAAAAATGTTTAATCTGAAAAGTAGATAGTAACTATAGCTGTTAAATAATGTAGTGGAGTTAAAAGAACAATGAAGTAACATAACATTAAGTGCTTAAGTTACAATTATCTCAAAATTTTACTCAAGTAAAATCCTCGACAGGATGTACTTAGTTTCTCTCCTGAATCTGACCAATTCCTGCAGGTGTGTCACAGTAAAACCCAGCGCCCTCGTCGATTGTCTTTGCAAGAATGCTTTTATGAAGCAACACTCTGATTTAGGTCACGTCTCTCTCATGCTGTTAGAACACAAAGTTCACTTTTGAACCTAAAAGACAATCCACAGAAGTGGTTCTTGAACATTTTAGACATATTCATCAGTTGTTCATTTCAATGTATATTCAAACATAAATACTTCTATTCAGCAATTTACTCCAGACTCCTGATGTATCAAGTGTCTACATGTACACGGGACCCCCACCATTTTTTTACACTGCAGGTCTGTGTCAGTAATCATTCAAATCACACACACTACATTTACAACAATCAGTGAAGACTCTCAAGTTTCCCTTGTCTGTGATACTCACTCTATTGTAGACAGTTCGGCTGGCTGCTGTCCTTTCAGCACCCGCTGTCACAGAGATCTGGACGAATAGACACTTAGGTAGTGCTTATGTCCTCTGATGTGCCGCGTCAGGTGTGAATTACAGACCAGACAAAAAAGGGGAGGGCACACCCAACCATGACCTGCAACTTCACGTTTGACTGACTGATACAGTTAGTTAACTGTTTTATAGCAGTCATTTCTGGGTGCTGATAGTCATTGTAGGTCCAATGTAGGTGTCAGTGTTCAACATCTTATGCAAGACTTGTTATTAGTATTTCTTCAGAGACACTATCTTAACACTAGTGATCTCTCTCCATCTCCCTTAAAAAAGCCATGCGACTCTATCTATTCCGTTCCCTGTGTTACGACCACACAGAGTGAGAGTACCGACAGACGGAGACAAAGATGGGGGAAGTGCGTCGAATAGCTTCAGGCTGTGTGTGTGATATTTTCTCTGGGTTGTAAAAGTTAATTGAAGTTGTCTGTGGGAATGTGGCGCGACACCAGGTCGAGCAGCGCTGCCAAGGCGCCCAGCACTGAGCTGACAGGCATCACTGTGACGGTGGTTAGATTACCTGACCAACTGAGGATGGGCTCACACACACTGATACACATTTAGATAACACTCTTCTGGGCTCCAAATGAAGCTCAAATTAAATGTGCCTACTGTATATCTGTGTCTGGGAGAGAAAGAGAGAGTACATGCAGAATCATCAATATTTTTTTGAATTCTTTGTGATTCTAGTTTTCCTTTTTTTTCATTACCCCAAATGATCAGCGTCGTCACAGAGTTTGTTTGCACGTTGGTGTGTCTATTTGTGTGCAGCACTCCTGCATATCTGGTACGCCTCAGGTTTAAACCCAGTTTAATCCCAGCCGTCCCAGCAAGTTGAATAATTAAAGCATCAACAGGGTGAACCCTCTACCTGGGCAGTGCTCATGCATTGAGCACTGTATGTGTGTGTTTATGCATGAGATGTACATTTTTCCCCCCTTCATTTGGAGCATTTATTTACTGGAAATGTAATAAAGCCGTTTTTTGTATTGCAGTTTTTCCATTTTTTCCTCACATTTAATTCATTGTTTCAGGTTTTTGTTTACTAATGTGCATATGTGTGTGTGTATGTGTGTGTGCGTGTGTGTGCGCACACACGTTACCCCATTCTCCCGTACTGAGAGGTGCATTGCTGGGTGGCAGATCAGCTTCTTGCAGCTGCTTATCTGGCCCAGGTGGGTCACGGCTGATACCTGCCGGAGCCACGCAGAGCAGCTAACCTGGAAATTGATGTTTCACATCAGCGACCACCTCTCCTTGCTCCATCGCAGGGAAGCTGTAGGAGTGAGGATGGAGGATGCATGTGTGTGTGTGTCTGTTTGTGTGTGTTGCTTGCATGTGCGTTTGTGTGAATGTATCTGTTGTTTGCTTTTTTTCCCTGCTTCTCTGTGCCCCTTTGAACACGCATGTGGCAGTTAGTGTCGTGACTCGAGCGCAAATATATCGTCGCCGTTTGTATGTTACGCAGGTCTTGATTCCTCAAAGTGTTTTTATGCATATTACACAAAAGACCAAATTGGAGAAGAAATGAAATGTCAAGGAAAACTCCTAATTGTCTTTGAAAATCAGAACGTTGCAGGTCTCAAAGACCACTGAAAGCTAGAAGGAATCTCTCATGCATAATGTTCTGAATATTACTTGGATAATGACTTCCTGCTGAGAGAAAACCTGTGTTTAGAGCCCTTTAATCACCATAATTCGGACCGCCCAATTGTTGCCAGCCATTGCAGCTTCACATGCAACCCATTTTCTGATGGCCATAATCTAAGTGATCAAGACATAATAATAACTTTGTTCACTCGTATTACCTGCTGCTCACATCTGCTATGCTGCGGACTACAGACAGGCCAGTGACGTCATAGACGCTCTATAGGACCCATAGACCGTAGAGACGTTTAATGAGGAAGTGAACTTTTTGCTAAATGTTTCGACAAATTGCTCGTGTTTCCGCCCTCACACGCAAACTTGCACTTATGACAAGCATTGTCAGCATCAACTCTAGTAAAGTGTAATCACGCTTTATAAGTTTAGGTTCTCCGCCATAGTTACTAAGAGCAGAAGCTCTGTGCGTCTGCGCTGCAGCAGCGTGTCTGTGAGAGCTGCTCCGCCCCGCACACAGCTGACGTCACCGACGGAGAGAAATTCTCCGTTACCAAAAACAGAATTGATAACGTCGGAGCATTTCATATCTAACCAATTAAATATATAGGGCTTTGAAAGAGAAGAATTTAAGCCTACCGGTTTCTCCCGGTAGATGTGTAAGACCACTGGCCAGATGAGCTGAATATGTTCTTATTTTCTTTTGCATTAGCAAGTGCTGGGATGTAACTTGTGGCAGTAATATAATAATGTTTCTAAATTTTTTTAAGTTTTAGTTACCACAAAGCCTGGTCATTTCCCGAATGGGAAATTTGCTAACCTCTTATAATTATTGTTCGGATGATGTGCTGGATCAGCTTGTATTAGACGCCTGGAGGGTAATATCAACGTTGGTCATGTGAGGTTTGTGTGCATTCTGTGAGGAAAGGTTATATCGTCCTTGTCTTGAAAGCTGACATTTGTTCTCATAAAGGCCAGCATGCTGGTGCCAGATAGGATTAATTGACATGTGGGGTGCCGGCACTCTATGTCCCCCATTTACAGAGCAGTCTCTGGCTCAAATCTGCTTGCTTTTGTTTACTGGTGTCTTGATCTCTTTGTCTTCTCCACTGGTGGAGAATGATCACTTACAGTATTTACTCTCTCTCTCTCTCACCCTGGTTATGCTCTCATTGTGCTTTCGGTATGCCGGCGTTCACTGCGAGGTGCTATAGCCTTTTCAGCACAGATACATACAGTATGTTGTCAGTTTGGTGTTTGCACTTACTATCTTTTGATACCTAAGTGTGTCAGTCTTCTAAATCTGTGCATGTTAGCTGTAGACACAGTGATAGGCCGAGAAGGCATGTGTGTTGTGTGTATATTCACATGTGTTTATGTGTGTGGTTTTGTTCAGTACCGGGATGGCGAGAGTGCGGTATAATTGAACTCCCCTATCTTATCTCACAGCCGAGAAGGTGTTTGACATTTAACAGACCTCCTTAGAAGTGCAGATCTTTTTTTTTTTCTTTTACAGAATAAGAAAGGCTTGTCTGTCGTCTTTGCCTCTCTCTCTCTCTCTCTCTCTGCCTTGCACACATTCTTGTTCTTTGTCTCTCTCTCTCTCTCTCCTATTTGTTTCTCTGTGCGGTAGTTTGTCTCCAGTGAGAAGTTTCATGTGCTAACAAATCCCAGGCTTCTCTGCTGTCAGCCATTGTGTGTGTGAGATACTGTGGTATTTCTAGCTGTTCATTTCCCACTGATTTCTGCATTCATGTCCACACTAAACTCACACACTTAACATGCAAAATACCTAGTGGCTTGTATTGTGCCTAGACTGTTCCTTTCTAACCCAAACCTGTCACGGTCTCTGGCGTTAGTGATGAGAATGCAGCATGTCTGCTTCGGGAGCTGCTTTTTGGTGGGAGGAGAGAGAGTTTGTGCAGGACCGGGAGGGAGGGATGAGTCCAAAACTGATCAACCAGAGCAGCTGTCATTGCCCAGCTCTCCTGCTCACCTCCCCTGTTTTTTTATGCTTCCCCCTGTCTCTCTGTCCCTCTCTCCATATTGACCAAGGAGGTCAATTGCCAATTTGCCAGTGCCAATGTCTTTGTCAGGAAACAATATTAATTTTGGCTAATTAGGACCTGCAGCTAATGAGCGCTTCAGATAATGAGTTCATTTATAATCCATAAAACAAGTGTGGCGTGTTACGGGATGAAAAGAGCTGTAACGACGGGAGCCGGACACCAGATTTAGGCAGCAGCGTAGCAAACAATCTGGAGACACACACACACACCAACCATCCGCTTTAACTCACTCGCCCTCTCTCTATCTTTCTGTCTCACACACGCACACACACTTTAGACTTTGGCATGTCTGCATTGCAGTCCTCTGCTGGTCATCTTGAGCACATTGTCAGCCGAGCTTTTCGGACGTTGACCATCCGACCCCCCCTTCTTCATATCCTGTCTTTTTCTCTCCCTCTCTCTGTCTCTCTCTCCCTCTCTCTCTCTCTCTCTCTCTCTCTCTCTCTCTCTCTCTCTCTCTCTCTCTCTCTCTCTCTCTCTCTCTCTCTCTCTCTCTACTTCTGAGTCTCTCTCTCCCTGCCGTCGCCCGTCTGGCTCATGGGAAACAGTGGATCACTTCTGATAACGGCAGAAGAAAGAGTATTGCGGATGCGAAAGAAAGGGAAGGAGATGGGATAAGGAATGGAAAGAGGGAGGGAGGAATGAAAGATGGAAGGTAGAAAAGGTAGGAGCCAGGGATGCAGGGACTATAGCACGAAAAGGGTGAAGGAGAGAAGGAGGGATGTAAGGAAAGAAGCAGGATAAATGATAGGGAGCTGGCAGAAGCTTTGGATGTGGAAGTGATGCACACATGAAGAGATGGGAATAGATATTGGCAGAGGGGGGAGATGAGGGTGAGAGGGGCTTCACAGCAGATGGACATAAGAGAGCGAGAGAGAGAGAGATGAGGAAGATAGAGATGCACTAGTGACTCTGCCCATATAGATAAAGTCCAGCTGGCCTTGGCCTAGTCTGGCCAGTCAGTCAGCTATATAAGCTGGACCAGACCAGGATCAGACATGCTAGTGTGGCGTCTGGAGCACAGTGCAATTCTACAACTGTTACACCATATGGACTGGTGAGAAAACACTATTACAGATATATTCCAGTGGAGATCGGCAAGCCTGCATGCCACCATGAAGTTATCTATAAAAGGAATGGGAAATAAAGTAGCAGAGGCAGCTTGATGCTAGTCTACATCCACTTCAGCGGCAAGTGGATCTGGGCCGCTGAACCAAGGTGGCGAGTCAATTTTTTCTGCTAATGCTGAGTGACATTTGAGGAAAATTTAACAAGGTATCAAGATTTCACATTTTGCCACAGAAGATTTTCTTGTGGCTTGAAGCGGCTTGCTGCAACAACAGGGTTTCCCCTGTCAATTCAAATAAATCAAAGCCGGCCAGTGTTTTGTTTTGGGGGTTGTTTGGCTTGCTTGAAAAACGTTTAAAAAAAAATAAACCTGAGCACAAGCCTTGCAGGAACAAAGCGCTGCTGAAGAACAATCGCACTGAGAGATTTAAAAAAAAATACTTTTTTTTTATGTGTGTGCGGCATGGTGGTGCAGTGGTTGGCACTGTCGCCTCACAGTAACAGGGTCGCAGGTTCAAACCAGGGGGGTCCTTCTGTGTGGAGTTTGCATGTTCTCCCCGTGTTAGCATGGGTTTTCTCCGAGTTCTCCGGCTTCCTCCCATAGACATGCAGGTTAGGTTAATTGTTGACTCTAAATTGCCCGTAGGTGTGAATGTGAGCGTGAATGGTTGTCTGTCTCTATGTGTGTCAGCCATGTGATAGTCTGGCGACCTGTCCAGGGCGTACCCCACCTTCGCCTAATGTCAGCTGGGATCGGCTCCAGCAAATTCAAATTGCAAATTCAGCAGTCTACAGCTGCTTTTAACAGTGTTAACTGTATATAAAGTCCTGATCTTGCCATTGATATTAGTGCCATTTTTGTTGCAGAACTAGTGCTTGAGAAGGTAGTACACTTTATGCTACTCACAGTGTTTGTTAAATTCAGTCCACCCTACCACCAGCTGATGGGACTGAAGTGGACACTTTATCATGTTTGTATTGTTTTCAATATTGCTAGAAAAAACTGTCTTATCTCAACAAGACAATTCTGCCTCAAGCAACGTTTCATCAAACAAGCCTTTCTGAAAATATATAACCCAGGTAACCCAAAACCTAAAGTGAGTGGAGTTTAGTGAACTCTCAGTAGTCATTCAATATTTTAAGACAGAACTCATTAATACTCCCTGAAATAGTTCTTGTAACTCTAAATGTTATCTTAAGTAATTTATTCTCCCTCCCTCCTGATTATTAGTTGACTTCATAAAATTCTAGTATGAGTTTTTCAGCTCATTAGGCTCATCGGTGACAAGCACTGCAGTACTACTACTAATACTACTACTACTATTATTAGGCTTGTAGTACTGATAACCCGTGGATGTAAATTATTATGACAATGGGGTTCATTTGAGTGGCTGTGGAAGACCAGAGATTTCACTTGGCAGACAACAATCATTTCCATATTTTTTTTTCTTCTTTTGCATTCATACTTTAATATTCTTCAAATGCAAATTGTTCATTTCTTTTTACCTCTCATTGCTGTTTCTATGTACAGACTAGTCAGCACATAGTTTTATAGGTATATTAAAATGCAGAAGCAGTGGAAAGGCCCAGTAGCTATAATCCTTGGCTAATAAACTGAACCTTAGTGTCTTCTCTCTAGTGTTCAGTGAGGGTGACACATATACTCTGATTGGGAGTTGTATAGGGATGCTAATTTTGATTTTTTTTTTTTTTAATTTTAACCGAATTAATCGGTTCAAATTAAAAATGTCAGTTAACGGTTAAACGGTTAGTTATTAACATCCCTAGAGCTGTAGTTTCCCTGAAAATAAAATGGTATTATAGATACAGCCTATTCGATGCTTGAGTAGCGTGACTCATATTTTATGAATTTTCCAAGAACATGTGTTTTGAGAGCTTCGTGGGCTCTTTAATTTAGTTTGATGTAACCCCACTGGTAGCTGACAAGAGCCTGGTCTGACAATAAACTAAAATCTGAAGGCGCCGTCACATTAAATTGCCCGTGTGCCTTGCATATACATCCCTGCCCTTTTCTTCGTCCTTGTCCAAAACAGGGAAACCACTGCTGACTCTCCGAGCTTCCACGTATTCGTTATAGCTAATATTTGTCAAGAGAAGGAGCCTTTGTTTTCTGAGGCAATACTCTACTCTCTGCCGTCCAATGACAGCCTGGGCCGGAGGTCAACTCTGAGTTGTCACAGCCTCATTCTTGACCCGGCTCCTGCCATTCCCCGACATTCCCATCTACATCCGCAGGGCTGACAGAAACAACATCAGCTCTATATTTCAGTAACACACGGGCCAAATGATAAACATGTAAACGGGAGAGAAAAGGGGAAAGGCCAAAAGGGAGAGGCTTTTGTTTCAGTGCGCGTGTGTTTGTGTGTGTGTGTGTGTGTGTGTGTGTGTGTGTGTGTGTGTGTGTGTGTGTGTGTGTGTGTGTGTTGCCTCACAACGAAGGTGGCGTGTTCCATTACCCGACCATGATTTAGCTCACTCTCAGGTAATAGTCCGCCCTGGTGAGGTCAGCAGCGGGCCAGTGCTGCAGAGAGGCAGCGTAGGGAGGGTGAAAGAGAGAGGCAAATAACAGAATAAGAACGGGATTAAAAACTGAGGTGAGCAGCAAAAGTGGACGAAAAGAGCAAGACGGAAAGAAAAGGAAAGAATCGGGCAGGCGTTACAAAGTGCCAGTGTTGATGGACATTTTGGCATGTTGGCAGGAGTGGTGCGGTTTGGGGTGGATGCATGTGTGTTCGGGGCGGGCGTTTGCTTTTGTGACAACGACAGGCCAGACTGGCTCAGCCGTCACTCCAGAAGCCTCAGTAGCACACAGCCACCTGTCCACTCCTATCAGCGCTGCCTGTGTCCCTCTGTCTGGCCTCCGCAAGTAGGACGGAGCGTGACGAGTGGATGACAAAAACCAAAGAGAGAGAGAGAGAGAGAGAGAGAGAGGCAACAGCAATACTGGGATGGGATGGAATAGAAAATAGCAGGAGCAAAGAGCTTTCCTTTGTGAGCGGAGAGTGAGCGGAGCTGCGTGTGAATTTGCAGTGACAGGTCTGCCTCTCCTCACCAATGCGTGGGATGACTGTCCGCTAATGTCCTTCACTGTCCTCCGACGTTCGCAATGTGATTGGTTAGTCACAGCCTTGTCACTCAGTGTTTTCATCATTTCACCATTTGGGTGTATTAGAAAGCCAATCCCGGGCCGGACATCCAATCATACGCATCGTCCTCCTCAGTTCACTTTCGACTTAGCTGAATCGCTCTCATTGTATGCGGTGCAAATGAATGATTCATATCTGGACAACAGAGTCAACTCCAAATAAACTCTGATAACCAAATGTACTGATGTATTTCATGCAGTGCAACATTTATTCTGTAATATTTGCATAAGCGCCTAAAAGTCTTGTTTTATGTGAATTGTCTTAACTTTACCTTTAAAATATACTTTTAAGGTATTCCTAGTATAGTTTCTGATGACATCCATCATTGTACAGCTTCATAGGAATCCTTTGGTGCCTCCTTTCTGCAAGCTTAGGAGAACAAAACAGACTGCATGCTTTGCTTTGGTCTTTATTTCACAAGGTTAAAGCACAGTGAGGTTTTTGATTTTAAGCTAGAGATACATAAACCATTTGTTTTCAACGTGTTGCTCCTCCCGTTTGGGCTTTTTAAGTGATACCATGAGCCTAATTCTTATCAGTGGGCAACCTCCGGTTCTGAAAAGTGAAGCCAATGCAGAAGTGCCTTAAACTTGCATTCTTTCTATTAGCCAGCAGGGGGCGACTCCTCTGGTTGCAAAAAGAAGTCTGATTGTATAGAAGTCTATGAGAAAATGACCCTATTTCTCACTGGATTTATTACCTCAGTAAATATTGTAAAAATGAGTTTATGGTCTCAATCGCTATTTTCAAGTCTTCTTCAATACAGCATGATGTTCATTTAGTAAATTATGGTCCCATTTAGAGTCAAATAGACGATGAAGCAGGGTATGCTTTAGGGCGTGGCTACCTTGTGATTGACAGGTCGCTACCACGGCGTTGCCCGGTCCGGGAGTTGTCCGTTTTTTCGTCTTAGAATTTTAACCCTTTCACAATGTGTTTTCATTTCGCGAAAGTTAATTGTTACATTTTTGGTCGCCTAAAATGTCTTATTCATCATTCAGTTGTACTTACAGTAGCTCCACCCTCTCATGTCACTGCTGGTTGCAAAAGACCAAGATAGTCTAGCCAAAAACTAAGATGACGACGGCCAAAATGCAAAACCGGAGGCTTCAAAACAGCAGTCCACAAACCAACGGGTGATGTCGCAGTGACTACGTCCACTTCTTATATACAGTCTATGGTTTCTATTGAAGACAGCCATGCACACGTACAGTAAATAACCTATGTTATCCTATACTCACACTCTTACAAAAGCTCACTGAACAAAATATTTGCTTGTCCCTTTAACTTAAAATCTATACCAGATGACCTGCAGAATGTGTATTTTCATGTGATTACATAAGTGTGCGTATATGTGCCTACATCAGAGGTTTCAAAGGTCACATCTTTGTAAAAAAAATGTGTCTATGTTATGTTTCTGAGTATACAGCCTGTTCATTTAAATGCTGTGTGTGCACACACACATTTAGGATGTGTGTCTGGGAGGTGTGTATTTCTCACAGGAATGGCTAAAGGAAAGGCAGAGGGTGTTCTCCTCCCATCCGTGACAGATTTAGTCATAAATCTGTTGGATTAATACACAGCCTCCCAAGGACTCTCGTGGTGTGTGTTGTTGAAACACAGGAGTCACTTAAAGCCAGACTCCAGGCGCTATTTGTCTTCGGCTCTCTTCCCCATCACGGTTATTGATGTCACAAACACACACGTGTGCGTGTACACACACACACACACAAAGGAGAGAAGGCCTGTGAAAAATAGAGAGGGTAAATGAGAGGAAAATGAGATAGAATTTGGTAAATGTCTTGTTTCAAAGGAGCCATTAAAATGTAAGGATTTCTGTGAGATAAATTAGCTTTTTCCAACAGACAAATATAAACTCCTTCGAAGAACGACAGTTGTAATTTATACCCATTACTTGATGAGTAGTAATAAGTTGTACTAATCTGCAGCAGTTGTGTCATTTTGAGAATGTGTTGCATTTGTTTATTCGTGGCACAGAGGCTTTGCAAACATAATCAGTGAGCTTTTCTTTCTCTCCATCTTTTTTATTGCTAGCTGTCTAATTGACCTCCCTGGGGAAAAGACTTTACTGTCACTCTCCATGGCTGCCTTCATCCTACAGGGAAATAAACTATCTGCATGCATCCTCTTTCCCGCTATTAAAGATGCCCCCTGAACAAATACACCTCTCTTTGTATGGAAATAGAGGTCCAAGCACTCAGTTTCTGGCCACAGTTTATTTCCACATCCAACTGGCTTCCCAGAAGGAGCCTGAATCTCTAGACATTAACGCAGCACACGGCACCGCTGGCGGAGAAAACGGTGATGAGTTCATTTCAACTGCTTTCCATCTTATTTCTAAGAAGAAAGTTTAATTCATCCTGTGTTTGACTGGAGGTGAGGGTGCAAGTTAATGCATGTGCCCCCAAGAGGTCCCTTAAAAAGATGAGCCTGAAACAATGACTTAAATCTCCTGATGGAATCTGAATCGTAAATTACCCTCGAAGTGCTTCATACGAGCCACATTGACTGAAACGGTTTGGCTCGACACAAATATGCAGCATACAGTTCCACTCTTCAGCCATTTACGGCCCTGTAAAGTTCACACCCACCTTGTTTCTTAACAGTTTAAGTTAAATGCCGTGCTTATATTTTGGTGTTTGTGTAAAGTGGTATTTCCTCCAGTTTATGACCGTATAGATCTTTCAGTGCAGGGATTCAAACAGATGCCGACACACACTCACTTTCTGTAATAGTGGTGTACAAGAAACAGGCCCATTTTGTTATAATGGCACACAGTCAATTAGCAGGACGTGGCTTTAAGTGCTCCCTCTGTAGCGCTCTCACAGACCTGATCTGATGCCGAAGTCACACTCTCATAATCACAACTCATCTGTGTGACAGATGTGAAGGCTTTCCATTACGGCTTCTGTCCACTGAATATACCGTTCTCTTCACATGGTAATCCACGAAGTGACAAATACTGCACTATTATAAAGTAGGGAACAAAATACAGACACTGCACTGAATGAGCTCATGCCGCCAGTTAGTTGGAGACAGTGTCTGAATTTTTGATGGGAGTGATTGATGTGAGGCAGCATGGCTTCAGCTCGGAGTTGCTGATGTGTTTGAAGGCTGTCTTTGTCAGTGTGGTAACATGAGTGGCATCATACTGACTCATCAGCCTACTGATTGGATGACTTCAGCCCCCGAGGTTCACCGGCCCTGCCTCAAGACAATTCATCAAGTATTAATACAAAGCAGGTAAAGATCAAAATCCCCTCCGCCCCGTCCTCCACCGTCACTCATCTCTCTAGTTTGTTTTGGGGTGGCTTCATCTCTTCTTTTTTGTGCCGCTGCTTTGCTAGATAGCGTGCTGACCGATGCCCTTACACCCACTGAGCCTCTGTGCACCATAAAATTCAAAGCTATAATTCACAACATGCGTGAAATTGCAGTCCTGACAGTGCCTGTCCCCCTGAATCAGCGCTCAGATGAACGAGAGGTCCAGAGATGTCACCAACATAATAAACAGGGCTTTGGCCTATAGCCTCTTTTCTTTCTCAAGTCTGAGGCCCCCGGGCAGGGCCGAGCCTATGTCCCCGTCTAACACGCGCGACTCCGATCGATCCAGCAGGGATTGATGTCCTCCAGCGGCTGATTTAGCGCCCCCATTGGCCCCCTTGCCTTTTCCTAAAAGCTCGGGCTGAGTAAAACATGCAGCTGCTGCTGTGTATAGGTTAGCAAGTCTTCCTACTTTTCTTCTTGTCCTCCCCCTCACTTTCAGTCTCCTGCCTCTCCAGGCTTTGTCATTTTGTGTGTTTTATGGCAGTGCTTTTTTTCAGCCCTGCCACTGTGAAGCAACGGTGTTTTGTCTTAATGCAGAAGTTCTACTCTAACTTTGGTAATGGAGGGTATTTGTTACTTTCTTCAACACATCTGACCTCCTCTGCACTTTTCCAACTTTTTAAAATTGAACCTCATTCTGCTATGCTTCCTTTATTCGTGCATGTTTCACACTTTCGGCTCCCCCATTCTTGGCTCTCCACCAATTTAAACCTAAATGCTTCCAATATTTTCTTTAAATTTCCCCTGAAGTAACTTCAAAGTTAAGCCATTTTAACCCTTAGAGACCCACAGAGACCCATTTTTGTCTGTTTGGGGGGGTACACAGGGTCTTTAGGGAGAGATAGCAGGTAAACAGTAGATGTCACATAGAAGTGGTATACCTCATCTGAAAGCTGGGAATCTGAAGATTAATTTGAGATGCAGCTCAGCTCTGTGTCAAGTTGTTCTAGTCATAAATCAGAAATAAAAATGAATTAATTAGTTAGTTAATTAATTAATTAAAATTAATTGAAACTGACAGTGTATAAGGGCTAAGAACATTATGATGGAAGTAAATGATGTCCATTCCCGGGCTCACTTATGTCTCATAAGTTGTTGCAGCAATTTTTGGGTTGATAAAATTTGTTACACAGATTTGGTACTAAATTTAACCATTTTTTCGAGAATTGATAATACCAAAATACCACATTAACACACCAAGACCTCGAGGAACACCATAGAAAAAGCCATGCTGTGATTTGGTATCAAAAACTTTTGACATTTGGAGATTTCTGCAAGAACCGCATTTTTTGGCGATGGGATGGCGAGCACTTCTGTTCTGGAAACCTCCTTATTGTCAATATACCTAGGGAATTTTATACAGTGAGGTCAAGTTTTAAAAAAATGGTCTCACTACAATGCAATGGCTACTATGGGGACTAACATCATCACACACGAATGAGAGAAATGAAGGGGTTAATAAACCACGTGACATATGTATTCTATATTGGCTACTTTCAGTTAAATATTTAAGATCACATATACAGTATATGAGCTGCATAAGTACATTAGTTGGAAAATTTACTCATGCATTATTTCACATGTATTCAATTCATTTTGAAATATTTGGCATATTTGGAAACCAGCACAAGTTGAATCTTATCACAGAGCAAGTCTTTTTTTTATTAACCCACATCTCTAAATCTACAGTATCTGTGTGGTAGACAAGTGTTCTGGTTTGGCCCCCAGATGCCTTTAGCTTACCAGTTCTGCTTTGGTCAATCTGGTTTGGGGGAGGGAGAGAGAGAGGGGTGAGGTAGAGAGATGACTCCTACAGCCCATCGCTCTTGTCATGAGAGCAGTGTTGCAGAGTAGAGGAGAAGGGGAGGGGCAATGTTAATGTGCACTGTATCATTCATAACGGTAATACTGGCATCACTTGCTGCTAAATAGCATCATTTGTCAGGGAAAGGGCTTGGTGCCACTGTGTTACAGATAAGCGCTAGAAGGATACCTACATTACACGCACACACTATACATTATACTACACTATACCCTTACCTTTATTCTAATTCTAAATCTTCCCTGAACCCAAATTCTAACACTAAAACTAAAATTAACCTCCATCAAACCTAATGCTAACTTTAAATGTAAAATTCAATTAAGACTTTATTGTCCCCAAGAGGCAATTTCTCTCCACAGCACTGAACACGTCAGACAATTATACATACCACAGCACAACAATAACAACATACAATGACAGACAACAGTACACACTATCGTCTATTCAGCGAGGCCTGTTGTTTAAGGCGGCTATGGCTGCAGGGATCGGGCTTTTCCCAAAGCGAGCCCTTCTGCCTTAGCCTTAACCCCAAATAAATCCCAGTAAGAGGCAACAAAATTTTAGGTTTTCCTCTTTCTACCTTTCATTTGAGGATATATCCTCATATTTATACAAATACAGTCAAAAAAGAAATAAAGTCACACAAGCATAAAAATGTCAAAGTCCTTCCATATCTCAGACAACTCCGTCTTTGAGGACAAAGTAAGTTCTTTACTTTATCGCATCCATTTTGCTTTTTTCAAGATGTCACTTACGACAAGCTTAAAAAAATTATGAATATAATGAAACGCAATGAGAAAATGAATAGAAATTAGAGTGAATTCATACATATAGTGCAGTACCAAATCTTAATCTAATAATATACAACTGCACGCTGATTCAGCAGATGTAGACATATTCTAGCCTCCAGATCAGCACATGTGCCAGCTCTCCATACTAGAGAATCTAACCCATATGCTTAATGGGTTGGTACTAGTTCGCCTCTTTTTTTCCCAGAGTAGAAGTTAATCTTCCACAAGACGGCGGCTCTCATACGTAGTCTTAGTTTCAAATGATTTTGCTATCATTCATTTGTTATCCTTCGCTCGAGTGTACGTCTACCCACATGGAGCAGACAATTCCTCCACAGTCGATAGGGCCGGAAGGAGGAGGAAAAAAATCCGTTATTATTGATGACTATGAGGTAAAATGCTCAATTTGCACCGTCTTCAACCAAATTATAACTCATATTGAAAGCAGCTAAATTTGCATAAATCTCATTAGACGCAATGAGAGGAGTTCATAAATCGTTATATTAATTAGTCATTTTTGCCACCCTTTCATAGGAAAATGGGGTGTATTAATAAAACGAGAGGGGTGTGTGATTGTGAAGCCTAATTGGTCGTTGTGTTAAGCATTTTGGTGCGCAAGTGACAGGCTTGATTTAGTTTGGCTTCACCTCTATTGTCTGACCGAGTTCCTGCAGGGAGGGAGAGAGAGAGGACGAGTGTGTGTGTGCGTGCACTCATTGCTTGTGTGTGTATGATCTGTTGATTTACTCTCTCATCCATGCACTCATATTCAATACCCTCTTATTTTTATTTAGGGTCAAAGGTGGAGCTGAAGCTTATCCCAGCATGCATTGCGTGAAGTCCACATTGCAGGGCAAACACACAATCGTTGTCGTGTATTGCAAGCCCAGGCCTGAGATGACTCCCCAAAGCATCGGGGTATTATGTATTTTTAAGATGTTTTATGAACTAAAATGTGTTATACAAGTAGCGGACTCCTTTAAGGAATAACTCAGTACGTAGATTGAGTGTCGGTGTGCAGTCGAGAGAGAGAGAGAGAGAGAGAGAGAGAGAGAGGGAGTGACGGTGAGATGAAGTCAGCCGTAACTAGCTGAGAGTGTAGCAGTGTGTGTACAGTTTAGGCTGTCTTTGAATAAATGTTACAACTCCTCAAGACACAAGCCAAGTACCCGTGTCTGGTAGGGTTTTTCCATACATGACTCGGCACGTCAGCCCAACATGGCAGGGATTTGCGTCTCCATTACAACAGGGCTACCCGCTTGACATGATTAGTGGTCAAAGGAGCGGCTGTAAAACGAAAAATTTAATTTCCTATATTCTTCACAATAAAAGTCCCCCGATATTTTGTTATTTAAAAGCCACTTAAAAGCAACTTAACATGACTCCTATACAGCTGAAAGCCCCCCATCCCCACCCTCACCGCTGCCACCGGTCATAACAACTTATCTGGCGTAAACCCTGAATGAGGGTATGACAGTTACGTTGGTGTTGGGGCAAGTGAAGGCATTTAGTTGTAAGGACTAGATGACTTAGGTTCAGCACCATGGACAGCGTCTAATCCCTACTGGTGATCCCTGTTTCCTCTTTTTAGGAAATCAAGAGTAACATAAAGCTAACTGCAAGAACGTCTGGTTCCACAACAAAGGGTCAGGGCTCGGTGATGTCCTGCAGTTTATCTCTACTTGGATGTACTTGTAAATGTGTGTCTACATTTGAGCTTTGTTTATGTTGTGTGATAATGTTTGTGTTCTGTGAGTCGAAAGAGAACTTAATACATATTCATAACCACTGGGGTCCATTGTGTGTGACTGATATCAGCATAACCTCCCCTTCAGCCCATTACGACACCCTGCTCAAGCGGTTTTACCCTGGACAGTAATGAGCCCTGACTCTCTGGGTCGAAGGGTCTCCATGCTGTCCTCCATGCCCCTCCTAACCCCCACCTAGCCCTTCTTGACACATTCGTCCAGCGTGGCGGGTTGGCCGGCCTAATGGCGCTCCACCTCTGGGTTTGATTCGCCAGCCTGTCTGAGCTCTAGTGTGTGTGACGAATGAAGCCTGTGAACCACTGCAGCTCCTATTAAAAACCCTTTGTTCCTCTCTACCCTTGCACAGGCTAGTGTGTGTGTATGTGCTATGCGTTTGTTGTTATGCCATCTTTTATCCTTAACGTGAAAATGCAGCTTGCTGTAGCCACATGACTTCAGTTCTTTTTGGAGGAGCAAGTTGTCTAAATAGTCAATCTTTGCCCCCCCCAGTTGTTTTCTTCCTTTATTGTGTGTATAGTGGGTTCTTTTCAGACACTTTAATGAGAGGGACAGTTAAAAATAATCGAATGGGCCTTTCACACAGAACGCGGTTCTATTTTATTTTTTTATATGTATAACATATCCTCTTATGTGGCTCAGTAGAAGTAATGGGATATCAAGGGAAACAACTGAATTGGAATTGGAGTGTGTTTGCAATCTATTGCTCTTTAGATTAGTGAATACAAGGTCACATAACAGGTCAAATGTCTTGTTAGACACTCTGACCTTTGACTCTCTGTTTGGCAGGTTCATCAGTGGCCCAGCTGAAGGCGTCTGATCCTGAGAGTGAACCTCTCACGTACGGTGTAACAGGAGACGAGGCCGGGAGGTACTTTTCTGTGAACCCAAACAGCGGCGTGGTCTGGCTTCGACAGCAGCTCGACCGTGAGGTATGAACACCAAACAGACACGCACGCTTACACATTACCGAATGCATTATATACAAGAAAAGACACTCGGGACAATTTTGAAAATAGGAGATGGAATGTAAATTATCAAATGATGAAAGAGCAGTGAAAAGTGCAATAATCTTCTGCACGGAGGGATGAAAAAGAAAGGGTTTTGAGTTCAGAGTCGGCGTTTCTATGTCTTTTTTATGCTTTTCTGCACTGCTCTTTTGCACTACATGTGCATGCAAAGTTTATGCTGATGTCCATCTCTGTCTCCACCAGAGCAAGTCAGAGATGCAGGTCGAATTCTACGTGAGTGACATTCAAGAGGTAAGAGACAGATTTGCACTGTGATCACAGTTATGACACCTCCCGTCACACGCTGACACCTGGATATAGCCTGACCAAATGTCACACAGAGACCTTCTCTCTCAATCCGTCTCCCTTTCAGTCTCTTGCTTTCATTCTCACCCTTATTTCTCTCTTTCTCACATGTAATCATTGTGACACCTGTCTCACTCAACGCAGTTTAGTTACTGAAACAAACTGACGTTCAACCTACTCTCCCCTGCGGGTAATCTATCACACACTTGTCCTGTTTTCTTTCCCTCTGAATCTTGGCTTGTTGTGGCTCGTGCACATTTGCAGCGACTGCAGTTCTCTGACCGGTAACTTGCGGAGAAGGCTTTGGAACAGTTTTACCGAAAGGTGTTTCCTCCCTCAGGTGGTTAAAGACACGGTGAACATCCAGGTTGGAGACGTGAACGATAATGCACCAGTCTTTCATGGGCAGCCTTACACCGTCCACATCCCAGAGGTAAGGCTGACAGAGAGTTATTGATTAACCTGTTAACTTAATGTATCCAAGGTAATAGTACCGTGAAAATAGGGCTGAACGATTTTGAAAAAATATCTAATTGCGATTATTTTGACTGATATTGCAATTTCTATATGATTTGCAATAATTTTTACATCATTATTCTCATTTTCGTTGAAAAACATGTTAAAATGATTATGGTGTGATTTTTTGTGGGGATGGCCATGTTGCGATTTTGATAAAATTTCGATTAACTGTGCAGCCCTAAATGAAAATGTATCGTATGTAGGACAATTCCTATATAATTTCCTGTTTTATGAGCCTCAAAACAATAATGCCAGCAGAAAAAACTGAACATTCCAAAGAACAGTTTCCTCACAAATATCTACAATAAAATGCTTTGACCAACAATGGTTTGCTTCTCAAACACCTCAATGTTATGACAACTGTAACAGTAGTAACTGCATGGTGGTTACATCCAACTTATGGTGATCATCAACAACTCATAGTGCTTTTCGGTCTCTGGTGTCCTGGAAATAGCTGCGTTTTGCTGCACCTGTGATCGTCCCATGATTTGACGAGTCATATTTATAGAGCGTGCACGGCCTCCTTTACAGGAAAGAAAAACACTCACTGCAGTTGAGACCTCAATCTCTTTTCTCCTCTTGGTTTCTCTTGCTTCTCTGTCCTCTCTCTCTCTGAATCTGCTACCTCCCTTCTCAGCTCTCACTTCTCTCCATCTTCCTCTCTCCTCTTTGCCCTCTCCCTCATCTAATCCTTGATGGAAGTAATTGCCAGAGTGGAGTGGAGGACTTCAAACAGGGGCTGAAATCCACACACACAAACACACACACATCCACATATCTTGTTGTGTTTATATTGAGCACATACGCCTTTCTCTGAGTCTTCACCAAATCTTCAAAGCCACTGGATTTTTCTCCCCGCAATCCATAAAGTCAGGCAAATAAATGGGAGAAAGACGGACTGTTAAGACGAGGCTGTTTAGACCACCCACCAGGGAAGGTTCTCTCAGGCCAAAGCAACCGCTGCTCAGTTGTGTGGGACTCACTTATAGTCCACATACAGACTTTCCAAGCTCTGCAAACAATAGGCTTCAGTTTAGCCTCCGGAAAGCCATTAAACAGAGCTGTGCTTGACCCTCAGTCGCTCACATATTGTTAGTTCCCTTGAATCACTCTGTGAATTACTGCTCATGTCAGTCCTGTCCTCCTAGTGCGTACAAAATTTAAGCTTTTGTATTTGAGGCAATGCGGTCGTGGTAATAGATCAGATTCTTTAAAACACCCGACACAGCAGTGAGTCTAATTCCCCGACGTTTCTCTGCACTGAAAATACCTGAAGCCTGTAACAATGAGACGCACCAGTCAAAATATAATATGCAAATCTCGTGTATGTGAGCACAGAGTGAGACTAATGCAGGTGGAATGTGTTTTTATCACAAATCTCGATCGACTCAGTTGTTAGTGTGCCTTTCTTGATAAATGAGACACAGAAAATTCATTCATATTTTTATGACTGTGTGTTGCAATTACAACGCAGCTGTACATAGAGAGCTCTTCATTAACGCCTTTCACCTCTTCCACCTGGAAGTGGGAGTTTTGGGAACGATGTTCCTTCAGGAGTCACTTTCTTCCTCATTGTTTCTCCTTCCTCTACCCTTTTCTGCACCTTATCCTGTTTTCCCACAACTTTCATTACCTGCATTTGTATGGCCTCATTACCCCTGTGACACTAACTGACCTCTAGCGGGCGAAGCAAACACGCTGCAGCATCATTCCATCACGCTGTCACTCATTGGACGTGCCAGAGTAACTGGGGGGTTAGAGTACAATCAGCACTACTAGATAGTGCTGCTGAACTTTAGCACACAGAGAAAAAGATGGGAAAGGCTGATGGATGACAGAGTAGTTAAAGTAAAAGAGAAGTTATGACAGAAACAAAGGATTGAAGTGATGGAATTTAACGCAGCGATACAACAGATTGACAGAAGCCATAAGAAAACAACTTAAAGGGCTTTAGGGTTGTTGAAACAGAGAATAGGTCGGGGAGGAGGTGTATTGAGGTGGGCCTGACGCAGCTCAAGCTCAGCAGTGAGCAGATGAAGCAATGTGAGTGGCAAGGTGAGCAGTGCAGTAGGGAGAGCGGGGGAGAGTGTGTGTAAATGTCGTTTTAATTTGTAGAGCCATAAAGAGGGTGAAGGGGAGCAGGTGGGCTGCTAGCATTCCCTCTGTCAGTGCTAATGAGCTGGCCAGATTTACAGCATCCACACACTCACACAGGCAGCCAGCAGCAGCAGAGACTGGATACAAGGAACGGAGACTATCACCAGAAATAATGTTTTGATAGAACAGCAGATGGGCCACAACCTAAATCCATTATTGCATGAGATGATGGAGCGAGCCTACAACATACTGAGAAGTGATTTTCACATTCCCTAAGCGCGACAGGTAGTCCTCCAATATAGCGAGCCCTCTATCGACAAAATGCTTTGAGTGTACAGAGCTGCTGTCTGAGCAACTGTGGGACCATGCATGGCTTAAAGAACAACTCTCCCCAAAAAAACACTCACACACACACTTCCCCCCAGCTGCCTGACCCTCACACTCCCCCACTGGGAGTCGGTCTCTCTGTCAGTACCACTGTGATCATATCAAATGCCAGCTCTAACAACTTCTCTAAGTGTGCCCAGTGTGTGCCATCCCCTGCTGGTCCACGCGCTGCCTCTGACCACACACACAGTTTTATCTCGTTCTTTCTTCTGCTTCTCTTTCTCTGCAGTCTCTCCTGCCTTAAGGCTGGCCCACACTAAAATATTTTTCAAATCTTAACAGATTCACGAAGAAGAAAATATGGATGAAGTCATAGATGCACGTTAAATAAACCATCTTACTACTACTTTATGCTTCGCGTTTGCATTAGCCACGGTCGCCATGACTGCGGTTGTTGTCCTTTCTTCTTCAGTCGGCTTGGTTCCCAATTCGCTATCGTTCTTTCCCACGTGACCGCGTCGTCGGCTGTCCCCGGGGTTCCCCACACACATCCGGATATCCGATCGTAAATATTGAACGTTTAATACTTGCGATTTGAAATCGGTGCGGCCAGGATGGACTTCTGAGCCGATCAGGGGATGTAAAAAACACTCTTAACATACCTCACACCACAGGAATATATGGAAAAATAATCTTTAGAACCATCGAAAAATTTGTGCTTTGCTTTGCTTGTCGGGAGGGAGGGGGGAATCGGGCCCAAAATCGGCATTAAATGCCTGTTTCTTGGGCTAGCGCATACATGTTCTCAAAGCACATTTTCTGTATGCCATTATTGGATCATACATATATTCACCACACATGCATTTAGTTATAGTTTGTAGATGGTATCTATACTTGTTTTCCCATGATCTTAGCAAAGTATAAGTTTGGTTTATTTTTTTGGTTGAGCCCCTCCGCTTGTAGCTTTTCACCATATACATACCATCTCCTTTTCATCCTCTTGCCAATACTCACATTCATCCCTACTTACATTAGATGCAGTGCAGTGGAATCTTGCCTTCGATAACGCAGTAATGATGCACACAAGATTGTACAGCCTGACTTCAGACCAGCGCTTTAATGCACATAGATGGAATAAATGTTTTGGCAGACAGGCAAGAGGCTCCAGGTGATAAGATATCCAAACTTTATCTGTTTACTGTCTCTCAGGTATGTCGGGCAGGTGAGCATATCCTTCCTCAGCCTCTATTTTCTATCAGCCATATCTCAATGTCCCTCTCTAACCAACAGTAAGCTCTGATGAACTACGGCTGATGTCATAGGAGAGGGCTGCCCAAGGTGGAGACACCTCAGGTGAAAGTCAGACATCTAGAGAAAGAAAAGCCCTTCAGTCTGGTCTGATAAATACAAGTTCCTCTATTTGGCTTCAATGGAAGCATAGCAACAGGAATCCTCATCAGAAACCTGAGGTTATTTGTTCCTAAAACAATGTTCAATGAAACAATTTTGTTTAGTGGCATGCTGCCCAGAACAGAAATCTGGCTCAGTGGCTTTTATCAGTTGAATAATTGTGTGTTTGGGATGTAGGTCCACTGCTCATAGGCTCTATGATAACAGTTGAGTAGAAGAGAGGAATTCAAACCAGCATGATCTTAGCCCCCAACTTTTGGCAACTACTTCTTCCAAACAATTTTGAGATGAATAGCATGACAGCATTTCACGCACGCACACACAAATGCACTCATATTTGAGATAATATTGGCAGAGGGTGTTTGAGAGCTCCTATTACGCCTGTGAATGGGCTGCTTAGTGCTTGATGTGGGCTCTGGCAGCAAAACAGAGGCACCTGCTATTTGATGTGCCCTCTGTCGCTGTCAGGTAGAACATAGATGAATCTGTTATATTCCTTTTCTTCTTTGCCTTTTTTTCCACTTCTGAAAGCTGAAATTCAATCCCTAATCTTTTATCGCCTTCTGCCCTGTATCTCGGCAGGTTACAGAATCCAAAAGGTAATTTGTTTACCAGGTTACAAACAGACCTTTCAGCTCTAAGGCAGCACCTACAGTCTATGGATGACTAATATCGCTGCAGTTGCAAGGCTCTCTGGGAACCTAAAAGAAATTTCTTCATTTATTTTGAAATTACAGTCATGAAATATTTGTGACTTAACTTCTACACAGTCATCCTGCGCATAGAAGGCACACAAACACACACCTTTTTTTATGAAACACACACAAACGCCTCCTCCTAGAAGTTGGATTTGGCCCATAATGATTTCAGTATCATCTCTCCTGGTCTGGTGTAATTGAATCTAGTGGTTACTGAGCTGAGTGGTGGCTGGTTGACAGGCGCAGGCCTCAAAGAGAATTCTGCCTGACACTAAGACCCTGAGCCCCATAGGGAGGGATGGAGGGATTTAGGGGGAAAGGGAGAAAAAATGGATAAAGTGAGAAGGTTAAATGGGAAGCAGTCAATATTTTACTCACCTCAGGCTCAGTTTATAACTTTCTCCTACATTGATTTGGTGCCAATTCTGAGCAAAAGTTGTGGTTTCTCCAAAAAATATCCTTTATTATAGAATTTGCCGCAGACATTTTCTCCAGTTTTTGATGGCATTTGAGAAGCTGTTTCTGAAATCAGTTAAAAAGAAAGTGCTTTTAGAAATGGTGTTACCTTGAATGTAACTTGGGTTTGATGAGCGTCCTGGCCTGAAGAAATCTACAGGCCAATTAGGAATCATACTCCACCTACTGGCAACAGGAAGTAACAGCAAAGAACGTATATTTTGTAAAATGATATTAACGTTTCTACCATTTTGGACTGAAAGCGACTGCCGGACGCCAGTAAAACGTCCGTCTAAAAAGTGCCGTACAAAAGTAAAACAAAATTATTTCTATTCTATTGTCATATTCTAGCGAAATGGCCTGTGTTGAACAATACAATTTTCTAAATATGATAAGCGTTTTCAGTCCAAAATGGCGGCAGTGGCTGTTGTCAAAAAAACACAACAGAGTTTTGTCTCTTTGCTTCTATACTCTTTGGTAACAATCGCTATACTTTGGCGTACTGCTCTTAGCCGGTTAACCAAATTCATCTCAAATTTGGTCAGCAAAATGTTAAGACCTTCACGATGCCAGACGCAGAAGCTTTTGAGCTTTCGTGGAACGCCTCTGCCGTGGCGACGCATTATTCGCCATGAAACAGGACGTTTTTTTTGAGGGGCTAGTGTTGCTCAAAAAACGAAACTTGAAACAGGCATTGAACGTCCTAACCTGAGTTATCTTGTGCTCAGTGGGTAGAGTTGTTGTCCTTTAACCACCAGGTTGGCGGTTTGTTCAATTACTACTGTCTGCATGTCGAAGTGCCCTTGAGCGAAATACTGAACCCCAATCTGTTCCCCGGGCGCTTTATAGCAGCCCACTGTTCCTAAGGATGGGTTAAATGCCGAAGTCAAATTTCATGCATGTACCTATATTTATATGACGAATCTAGGGTTTTTTTCTAAGGTTTTTTTTTTTTTTGTTCAATCTTTCTCCGTCTGCCTGTATGATTATGTCTGACCATAGCACATGATCATCCTCTATACAAACTAATCTAAACTCCTACACTAACTCCTCCATTTTCTATACAGCACAAATACAGTACATATGGTCTTTTTATTTACAGGCCCAGGATTTTATACCAGCTGTTTGTTCACATATTTTTTGCATTTCACTGATTTGTTTTTTTTGTGTGTATGTGAGTGGGATGTAACTTTCCATCTGCAAATATTCACTATAGATATATACTATATGCTGGGTTCATGTGTGGATAGCACATTTTTAAATGAGTGAGTGCAGTCATTCACTTCCATGACTGATGATTCATTTGCGGACTTCAGTGAGCCTTTCAGGGCAAGTGGTTGCTTAAGTGAGTTGTCAGAGAGGATGTCGTTCCTGTAGAACAATTTTTTCCGCGCATCCTTTCCAGTCCAGGGGTTAACGCAACAAATACTGCCTGGGCGTCACGTATGCTGCCACTCGTGAAGGTAAATCACCTCCTCTTCCTCTCTTTATCTTTCTGTCATTTACTTTATCCCACTGAGCATGAAGAGCACCTTGATTTGCGTGTTACGCAGCGATGGGCCCTGTTTGTCTGTCAAAAAAGAGCTAAGGCTCGTGTTTGTGAGTGACCATCTAAAAGTGTATTTCAGAGAGAGAGAGAGAGAGAGAGAGAAGTAAGGGAAGTAAGGTGGGAGCACACAAGAAAAGACTGAGTGAGTGAGAGGGGTAAGATTGAAGGGGGAGAGAGAACGGCTTGCACTCCCAAAAGCCATTAAAGTTTGATTCACCCACTCCTCACTCTTTGAATAAATCAACCTGTCGTTCCCTCTCTCCCTTTCTTTCAAGTGTGTGGGTCCCACCCCTGCATCCCCTCCCCCACCCTGCCTTTGGCGCTCTCCTTCCCTCTAACACTCACTTGGCAGAATTGTGAATTCTGACAAGGTTTTGCTAACATTGAAGACCGTTGTGCATCTTGTCAGTCCCTCCATATTTTGCAGCAGCTAGTGTGATTGTGTTTATGTGGGAGACAGAAAGAAGGACAGAGTGCTAGCTCTCATCACTTTTTGTGGTGTGTATGACACCACGGTTATAGGAACAAAACTCTGCTGAAAGAAGAGAGAAATTAATGTGTGGAAAAAAAAAATTTTCAGCTAGAAGTCGTGCCTTCAACCTCACCAGGGCTCCGGTTTGGCATTATACAAATTCCTCTTTCCCTGTGTCTTCCTCTGTGTCTCCATATGCGCCTCCCTCCACATTCGTCTGTTTTCCCCCCTCACTGTTCCTCAGACCGTGGCTAGATTTTCCTTAATAGAGCTTTATAGCCTTTCCAATTTGCTCAAATCTGTTTGGGCTGTCACTTCCACAGCTGAGGTGGTATGGAGAAAGGCATTAAAGAAAAATGATGCATTATAGAGAGGTATGGAAGAAAGAAATAGGAATACTGTTACCAGCAGTGAGCCATACATATACAAAAGCTTGCTGTAGAGTAAAATATGATTAACTTGAATCATACCTTGTACTATCTTCTATAGAAAGCATGACTGACTTGGACTCTAGGGCTGTGTATTGGCAAGAATCTGGCGATACGATACATATCATGATGATGATATATTGCGATACTGTAAGCCAGGCGATATATTGTGATTTTTTTTTAATTTAATTTTAGGAAAACTGTCATAGTATGAAGAACACACAAGAAATACACTATTTTAGAGTAGGCAAAAAATACTACTAAACACTGCATGCAAAATACAGCATGCTTTTTGCCCTAAACTGCATATGATTTTCATAAAGTGGGCATGTCTGTAAAGGGGAGACTCGTGGTTACCCATAGAACCCATTTTCATTCACATATCTTGAGGTCAGAGGTCAAGGGACCCCTGGGAAAATCACCATGCCAGTTTCTCCTCGCCAAATTTTAGCGTAACGTTGGATCGTTATTTAGCCTCCTTCCCGACAAGCTAGTATGACATGATTGGTGCCAATAGATTCCTTAGGTTTTCTAGTTTCATATGATGCCAGGATCTTCACTGTAGCTTTAAAACTTAGCCCGCTACAACCTCCAAAAGATTGAATAGCGGCCAGGCGTTGGATTCTTAAGAGATTAATTAAAAATCGATACAGTGTTTTGGAGAATTTATACAGTATCGCACAACATAATATCGTGATACTTGTGTGTCGATATTTTCTTACACCCCTATTGGACTCATATGGTAGTCAAAAGCCATTTTTATTGTTAAAATGTGTCGGGTTTTTTTGCCGTTGCTTTTACTGTTCAATTTACACCTCAGATCCCAGGTTGTATAGAGCTATGTTGCAGCAGGCATACATGACAACCTCTCAAACTAATTAAGGTGGCAAGCAGATGTTTAAGCTCCAACTTACAGCCCATCTCTGTCAAATCTTTGCAGCATCTTCAGGTTGTCATTCTAGTCAGTCTGATTGCGTCTAGCGGCGTCTTGTTTGGCACTTCCTCTTATAGAACAAACCAGCTTTTCTGCCCCGCTAGCGGAGGGCACTGATCATGGATATATTAGTCGTTCCTTCTAAAACTATGGTTCCGAGGAAGACATCACAACACCTTTCTCTAGTGCAACCTCAAGCCCATACACGCACACAAGAATCTAAATCAAAGTGGCAGATGACCATGATATTTATTTAGGCATTCATGTCCTCCAGAGGTTTAACCCTTTGCAATCACGACACTTTATAGACTTTACCTCTAGTGTGGCTCAAAGCCCAAAATGTCAGCTTTGCACAAGACACATATCTCATCGTTTAACAGGCTTATTGCAAAGAGATTCACCTCTGCACATTTATATGCTCCTTACAGGCTGAACCAGTTTGATTTTAATAGTACCACCATCAACTTTTACACTTTGGCTCCACTGCTGGAAAGGCTAGAAAGCAATTCATCATATATTATAAATTCACTGTACGGTCCAGCACCATAGTGGCTGCTAGCGGGGCTTTCAGCTTTCAACATTGTTTTCTCTGTAGGATTTTCTGACTGAATCTTTGAATAGACAACGTACAGAGGCGATGTGTGCACAGGAATCTTCTTTCATTGCAAGGACTTTGAGATTTGACTATCAAAGTCAAAAGCTGAACTAAAATCAATGAAAAGTAAACATGCACTTGCCTTACTGTCTTCCAAGGGTCTAATAATACTACTAACTGCATCATCAGTGCTCCTTCCTTGTCTGTCCTGATTGTAGCTCTCCACCTCAGGCCTTATGCTCCACGCAACTGTCATTTCTCCTTGTACTACGTCACTTGCTGCAGCTGTCCGTGGACTATTTGTGATATGTCAAAGACAAACGTAATCCACGATAAAATACGTTTCCTGCAGTTTAGTCGTATGGGAACATCATTTTTAGGAGACAGGGCTGAGGAGAGAGTCTAAAACATGATTGCACTGATTGGGTAAATCATGGGTTTGGAACCTGAGGTAGAAGTCGTTATAGATCATTAGCTTTCTGTAAGTCATCATGTGTCAGAAAGAAAACAGAAAAGTCAATATTTCTCTCTCTTAAGGAAGCACGGTCTGTTTTCCCTGTAGTCCCCGGCTAACACTGATACCAGCAACCGTCACCGAGGTCCCTCCTCATCCAAGTGAAACCCCTTTTGTCCTCAGCCGTCTTCCTCTCCACCTCGTTCTTGGCTCCCCCTTCCTTGGTGTCCCCAACATAAGTTCTTTGATGTATAATTGAGTCGTGCTCCCCCTTACTTCCAGTCTTTCCTCTGTGCCCCCGTCCCTCCCAGGACCCGGCTTATAGAAAAGGTGGGTTAAAAGGGGAAAGGAGAAAAAAGGAGGCAGTAGAGGAAAGGAAATTGAGACGGTGCTTATAAGAGATTTTGGAAGGAAAGAGGCTATTGGATTGTAATACAGCTACATTATAAGAAAAGTGTGTGGCAGCTAAGAGCTACTGTTAATACAAACCTTAGGCTAAATTTCAGTGTTGCTACAAATGAATCAATAAAATGCTATTATGAAATGATGTTGCATGACCGAAGGGGATTGAGACAGTCGGAGACGCAGACAATCCTCGACACTCTCTCTCAATGAGCACTCCATAACTGGTGTCATGTCTCATCAACGAGATGTAATTTAATTTGACAACGTCACATTCTACTAATTGAGATAAAGAGAGAAGTGAAAGGGGAATGAAACGATGGAAATAACAGGTTGGGATATTTGCTTTGTTGTAGGAAGTACCAAATTGCCATGTAATGATCACTTTACACAGGAGATGATTATACACGTTGCCATTGTGCATTAGTGTCATTGGTGCCGCCAGTGTTTATTTAGAGATCTATCATCATAGAATATGGACACAGCCTAAACCTTGTAAACCTTAGGTACATTTTGCTGTAATAGACTGATAGTGCAAGTGTTTTTGTCTTGAACATGTCCGTCGTCTTCCTACACGCAGTACTTTGCTTTGCTTATCTCTCTGTCCCCACTCTTCTCTGCTGCAGAGCTACATGAAGTGATTGCAAACGGACCCCAGTAGCGCCGCGGTCTCTCTGTACAGACACGGCAGTCTGTTCAGATCTGTTTGTCTTTCTGTATCTGACTTTTTTAGTTCAGTTCAGTTCAGTTCCATTCTATTCAGTGAGATCAACAGGGTGGGGTGCGTGCAAGTTTGGTGCTTACTTTTGGCATATATACCAATATGACAATACGTCTCTCTTATTCTTCATATTCTCCACTTTCTCATTGAAATTCCACTCAGCAGCTACACCACATACCTGTCGTAATTCACACATATCAGACACAGACAAACACTTAGAAAATATTATATCTCTTTACCTTTACACGGATGACACAGTCCACATCATCAGCTGGCATCAATACTTTGGATGAAGGAGATTTCCTTACATTAGTGTTTGACTTGCTTTTGACGTGTCATGAAATGAAAAATGTCATTCTATTCTTTGTAGTCCAGTTCAGTACAGCACAGAGGAGGAAAATGTGTCAGACAAATATGCTTTACTGGCATGGCCATGTTTTCTGTTTCTGTGTTGCTAGTATCAGCTGAGGTATTACTGACTCCGACCAGAACAGATGGCTATTAAAAACTTAAATGCTGTAAAGAAATACTTCCTGAAGTGTAGATTCAAATATTTTTGGCAGATTTTTTTATTCTAATTGCTCATAATTTCTACCAGGCTGATCTGCCTGCCTATTACCTCTCCCGCTCTCTTATTTCTCTCTCTTACAGTTGTTGAAAATAAAAAGCCTGCATACTAATGCATATTTCAGTGTTCCTTGTTATCTTGCCCATCAAACACCCCCCGATCATATTAGACTTCCTTAGCTGATAAGCAGATGGAGGCATTTTTAATGCCCTGGCTGTATAGCCCCCACTGAAAGTTAGAGATGGGAGTGATGAGTTTAAGCACACACACTCACACCTGCTGTCCTTTTGGGAATAAGCATTGGAATTCTTGAAGCACTGGAATAATGCATGGGAAATTAAAGGCACCTTGGGTCATAGTGCAGGAGAAAGGCAGCCTGGATATATGTACTCAGATGTGTCTGCAATTGCTTGAAGTCTGAATTATGCATTGGATGGGAAGCATGTATATTTCTGCTTGTGTCTGTGCGTGTGTGTGTGTGTGTGTGTGTGTGTGTGTGTGTGTGTGTGTGTTTGTGTTTGTGTGTGTGTGTGTGTGTGTGTGTGTGTCTGCGAAGAGACACCTGAGACATTAAGACTCGTGGAAGGTGGAGCCCCATCTGCCCTCGCGATACCCCGTGCCCGAGGCTGTAGATAGAAAGAGATGTTGATATAGAGTGCAGTGTACCTATAGGACTAGACTGCAGAACGGAGAGATTCAGGGGTACAGAGTTGACACCGAAGGGAAAACACACAAAAGGCTTGAATACAAGCACACGCAGGGATACAAGGAGGGAGGAGAGAAAGGCAGTGTATCTATTGAAAAACAGCAGAGTGCATTGAATCCCATGTGATGTGGCTGAGATGGCCTCAACAGCAACTTGGGCAGCATAGTTTGTTTGAGAATGTGCTGCGTAATGCGCAGCTTCTCTTAGTTATCGGCCCCAAACACAGCTGGTGTTACATAAGGAGGTGCCATAGTTAGTAAAGTAAAGTTGTCAAGCCATATTTATTTAGATATCGCTTTAAAACCAAAGTGTTTCCTTTGTTAAAGCACAGTAGACAGAGTCGAGGCAGACCATGGAGCTTCAACCAGGAAAACTGACATGTAAGACTGCTAAGTTTTTGGGCCCTGTGGTTCTCCGATACATCTAACCTGCATATCTTTGGACTGTGAGAGCAAACTAGCCTGGTTAAGGAATTCAAATAGATCTGAAGTTGAGCCAAACAAAGCTATATAGGTGTGATTGAGACGGGGGATGTCATGTTTCTGTGCCAGTGGCAGAAAAATGGTGACAGAAAAATAGCCCCAAAAATGCCGACAAGAGTGAATGAGATCAATGCTGCTATTGGAAGTCGACTTAAATTGAAAGAAAAAGAAACTTTAAGTTAACTGATCTCTACTGAAGCTTGTGGCGATGAGATGGATATGTGAGTCACTACTAAATTGTTTCATCAAAATACACTCAAACAGAAAGCAGCAAATATAAACAGTGTCAGACTAAATAACAAATAATAAATAATAACTAAATTCTGTCTGATTATCAGGTAGGGGTGGGAATCAGCAAAGGCCCCACGATACAATATTATCACGATACTTAAGTCACGATATACGATCTTATCGCGATTTAATTTTTTTTTTTAAACATTTCAAACATTCTGCGATATTGCGATAAGATATATTGCGATATATTATGATTTATTACCTTTTCTCAACTGCAAATTATGCAGTTTGTCAACATCTGTTTTATCTAATAAGATACAGTTTTCACGCAGTTCATCTCAGAGTTTTCATTCACACATCTTGGGGCGAGAGGTCAAAGGACCCCTTTAAAAATGACTAAGTGAGACATGACATGGCTGACACCAATCGATTCCTTAGGCTTTCTAGTTTAATATGATACCAGTATCTTCACTCCAGCGAGACTGAGCCCGCTACAACCTCTGAAAGACAGAATAGCAGCCGGGCCTGCCGGCGGGACATCAGTTTGTTATGAGGTTAATAGTTTATATAGTGAAAGATTGATACTTGATGTCCGTGTATCGGTACAATATTGCCACGCAAAATATCGCGATGCTATGCTGTATCAATTTTTTTTCCCCGACCCCTAGTATCAGGCAAGTAGAGAACAGAGCACTTAAAAGAAACCCATGGTGACATGGTGAGAACATGCAAACTCCACGGAATGCTGGTTTCAAACCTTCTTGCTGTGAGGCCACAGTGTGAACTGAGACATCATCCCACCCCATACAAAAACTCATGGGCACCAAAAATGTAAATAGATGGGTTCAAGTGGGTTCTGTACCTTATGCATAAACTGCAAAGCAGTTTAAAAGACACCAAAAAGGAAGAATATAGTCTCTTTTAGGATCTGGGTAGTCTCACACCTGTATTCTGGCCAAACTGTTCTGTGACACTGGAGATTACAGTAGTAGAGATGGTCAGACGGACTGTCCATAACGAAGGACAGAAAAGCCTTAATGTCAGAAATAGTACAAAATACTGTCAGAAGTCACATTTTAGCAGGTTTTTAGCATAGATTAGCTGCTTTGGCTACAGTGACTTGTCTCAAGTGAAATGTCAACCCCTCACAGGTTAATAAAAAGATAATCAACCCTTCATCCAAGTATTAGCACCGAGCACAGACTGCTCGTTTGGAGGTGTGCTGATTTTCTTGTGTGTTGCTCAGACGCTCTGCTTTGTCTTTCTCTGAATCTCGTCCCACTCCTTCACTTCATCTCTCCCCTCTGCGTTAGTTCCGGGTAATTGCCTCAACAGTGTTTCCCTCATTCCTAGTGAATCCAAATCAGACCACTTGTACTGGTGAGTGACTGCATACATAATCCAGCTGCAATAAAAAGCCTCTCCACCACTATGTAAAGTTACCGCTCAGTATTGGATTACGGAGCTTTGTGATGCTGTTCCAGATGTGTACCTTCACAGGTGATTGCCCTCGATGTGAATAGTAAAAGATTATAAACATGCGAGCAACAAGAACAAGCAGTGCCCGGCCAATTGAACAATGCACAGCACCAGTTTACATGATGCTATTGAAGCTGTACGGGTCTATGGATGCTGCAGGTTGATCTCTCTGCCTCTTGCTCTGCTCTTCGTCACATACCTCTCATATGCACAAGCACAAATATAAGCTGCCTACATACACAAACTCAAACACACGCATCGCTTCAACTGGTCCCTGATTCCCCTATGTCTTTAAAAGAAAGTGTGGACTGATTAAAGTCACAGTTGTATGGGGAACTGTGAAAAATATGACTAAATAAATAAATAAAGCCAGAGTGTCTTGCCCCTCCAGGCATCAGCCGTTTATATGATAATCAGCTCGACTCTAATTTGCATTTAATTCTATTTTAAAAATGACTTCTCAAAAAAGAGAAGTGGAGAAGAACAGAAAAAAAATTATGTATGAGAACAAGATATTCTGTAGGAGGAAAAGCAAACAGGTTTTGTTATCATTTACCTTTCACTGTCTTTCATCAGGTAGTTAATTTTCTTTGACTTTTCCTCGAGGGCCGCTCGGTTCATAAGAACATACGTGTACGGTATCTTCTATCTTTACTGTATATTCATATGTATCCCAGTTTGCTTTCTTATCAGTTTTAATCCCATCATTCCCTGGGCACGGGGTAATCCTTTCTGCCCAGTTGGATCTGCCTAATGTTTTGAAAGGCAGCCGTGGACTGTAATTAAGGGGCAAAATTGTTTTTGTAAAGGAATACAATGAATGCATTAATGCACTGCTTTATAAACATTTACCGTTAACCATACAGTATACATAAGACACAGAGGAACACTGACTGTAACTTGGAGATTACTAAAACATAAGATCTACTTGGTACCTAACAAAGGACAGCCATGATATGTGCTTCACAAATGCATCCCTTTATAAACAGTGTAGAGTCTAATTCTTTATAGGCTGTTGAAATTAGGGTTGGAGTTTAAGCATTTTATCTAATCTGAATCCAGTATCGAATCCGAATATTTAATCTGAATCATTTAAACCTTTTACTGAACCTATTTATGTTTAGTGTACATCTTTTGAAATTTGCCAAAATTATGAATACCAACCCAACCTTAACCTAACCAGTTATCTTAAAACATATCCTAACCTTAACCAACTGTGGAGGGTAATGGTATGGTATAAGGGAGGGGAAACAGACCTGATGTTTTTAATTTTAAGTGCTGGCTAAAAATGAGAAGCTGCTAACTAAATGTTTTGTACTCTGAGCTTTGCTAATAAGAGTGCCAGAACTTTGAAATATTTACACCAGTGCGCCCAAATAATCTTTCACTCGCATATGAGCGAAATGCTTGCACTGTACAGCCCTGACTAAATTGAATTCCTGACCCATCTGAGAAAACCAGATGAGGGGCTTTATGGCTCTCAAATCCTATAACATCTGCTCTTGAGCAGTGTTAGTGCTGTGCATCTCCCAGTTGTGAGCATACAGTATAACTTATCCCCCAACGTGCTGCTGTTCAGTTAGATTGTCTACATTTACCGTTTCAACCTTAATCATTCAATCAGACATACAGTATTTATACTTACTGTAATAAAAAAGTCTCCACTGGCCTCTCTATCACATGTATTTTTCATTCTGTTTTATGTTTTCGTTCTGTTTTAAAGGCTGTTTCACTGTTTTGTCTAGTACTCTGAAAGGAGGTTGCTTAATGGCACTTAATAGCAAGAGGACACTGCTCCTCAAGTTCCAACATAGCTACAGATACCTCCTTTAAATAGAAACAAATTGTTTACTTCCACTTTTAGCATTCTCAATTGAGACGGATAACTTTCCCCAACAGATAGAAGGAGGGTGCAGGACTTGGCGATGTGGCCCGTCCTTGTACCCTTCCCCAGGGATCAACCCATCTGTCTCTCTCCGGCTGTGTGGATCCCTGCGGCATGCCGGACCTGATTACCTTTACATTTAAACAAACAGTGCTGACTCTTCGGAGGCAGTCAGCCATGAGCTCTGACAGGGGTTAGGCAGTCGGTGGAGAAGACTGATCAGGAGATAAAGACGTTTATTTGTTTCTTTTCTCTACCGATAAAAGGCCCTGTCCATACACGCAAACACACAGACACACATCCTTGCCCATTGGACCTTTTTCCTAACCCCTTCCTTTAACCATCACTACTACCTCAAGGCCATTTAAGAAGTGAGAACCACACAAAATGGCCACTCTTAACAAAAAGTCAATCTAAAGAGCTAAAACTGAGAGTGCAGGAACACATCACATAATGAATACACACACATAAACACAAATTCATAGGCTGTCCTTCGCCTTTCAAAAGTGGCTCCCCTCACTGTCCGTTGGTGTGGAATCATTTTGTTCGGCTGAGTGCTCCTCTAGAAAACCGCCCATCGCTCAGCCCGGCCACAGAGTGGACAGAGAGGAAAGAAATGAACGAGCAAGATGGAATGAAAGGAGGTTATAATGTGAAACATTTTTTGCCATCAGTTTCTACACCGTACACAAAGACTTGCTCCATATTATGTGTTGTATTATGTGTTCTCGACCAGTTTAACAGAAATTCATTGGGTACAGGAGGTCAAGTGAATTGCCAGGAAAAGGCAAACTGCTGTTAGAAAAGGGAAGAAGAAATGAATGGCAGCTATATGTGGGAAGTGCATTTAAACAATATTGTCAATCCAGTCAGTGGAGCAATTGATTTTCTGACATGACCAATCATAATCCAATAAAATGGAGCTACAGCTCTTAGGATGAGACATACACACATCAGATTGGTTCTAACCTGCTCTTTCTTACTGTCATTTGTAGTGGAATTTCTCTTTTAAGAGTGGGCGTAGCTTTTTCACTTAATTTAAGATCAGCTCTTCTCATTCTTTCACTGCTTTGTTACCATCACACCAGGAATCTTCAGGTGGGGGAAGAACTAGAAAAGCAAAATCGGGGTTTGGAGAACTAGGGGTGGCTTTTTGTGACTGATGCTCCCGCTGCAGCACCAATGAATTTGCTTTTACCGTCTCAGACAGAGACACAGATATGCAATAACAAGCCAGAAACAGAAAAATCATAGTGAAAAAGAATCCTTTTCAACTATTGAAGCCAAGAAATGTCATGTGACCATATTGTATTTAACAGGTATTTGCACTAAATTAGACAGAAACAATGAATAAGCCGCTGTGGTGTAAATCGGAGAAGGGGAGGAGACAGCTTTCAAGTAGCTGTGTCTTTCATTGCCACATTTTGCATACTGTAGCTTTGCGCTTTCCCTCAGTGCACTCTTTCCTCTGTTCCTCTCAAATTGTATTCATTTTGATGGTAGACTTCATAAGGTTATTTGAGAATATGTGCACTTAGACGAGCAGGGACTGAAAAAATACAGGGTTTCTCCACTTATCTAATAGGTAGCCCTGCAATTGCAAGTTCTATCTTCTATTACTGTCTGGCTTGAAGGTTCATTAATTGACCTCAATTCAAGTATGCAGGAATGTTCTTAAAGGAGCAGTGTGTAGGATCTGGCGGTCTCTAGCGGTGAGGTTGCAGATTGCAACCAACTGAAGCCTCTCCCGTGTGCCAAGCGCGTAGAAGAACTACGGTGGCTGACGCAAAAACGTAAATGGCCCTCTCTAGAGCCAGTTGTTGTAAGAGTAGAGTGTGGGTATATGTGGGAAGTGAGTGATGAAGCAAGAGAGAGATCGGCTGCGAGGGCAGCGAGTAACGTTATTGACTCCGGCCCAAGCAGGAAAAGTTAACAGAGTTTGGTTTGTCCGTTCTGGGCAACTGTAAAAACTTGCCGGTGCAACATGGCAGACTCTCTGAAGAGGACCGGCTCCCTAAGTAGATATGAACGGTTCATTCTAAGGTAACAAAAACACGACTCCTATTTTCAGGCGATAATACACTTAAGAAAACATACTTTTAATATTATATTCCATTTCTGCCAATAGATCCCCCTAAGTGTTACACACTGGTCCTTATTTAAGTTTATTTTCCACCTTACCTGGACAACGCTTAGACTTTCAACGCTTAGACATACATAGACAACTGGTTCATCATTCCAAATTATTGTACAAAGCACAGCGAGTGCTTGCACAGCTGCCATCCATCAGTTTCAGAACAAAGCTCCACAGAAATCTCTCTTCCAAGAATGCATCATTCCTGGAATGGGAGTTAAACTACTGATAGGCACAGCTATCTGCAGATTGCATGTTGTCACTCAGGCAGTGTGTCTCTCGGCTCAAACTGAGGTCAAGATACAATTCAGCACTCAGGCTGCAATGATGGCATCAGCCACCTAGGCTTTACCACTGGGGCTGCTCAGATTGAAGAGCTTTATGAGGTGGGTTTCAGCCCCGAGCACTGTGTCCATCGCGATATCCCAGGTACATACAAGACGACCGCAGCTCCGTACCACTGGGAAAGTGTGGGCTTTAAAGAAACCCTTGTCACAACTGTTGCCATGAGTGGAATTATAATGACAGACATCCTTTTATGAGTAGTGCTGTCTCATTGGTTTGTGGATGTTATTGCTATGACATACGATTTAAAGTTGTTACTACCCCCCCTTGGGCCTGATGGCTCATTTTACCAGGGACATGGCTGGGCTTCTCCACATGCAGCACATTACCATAAGTGTTTGATCTGTCTAGATGTTACTGAGATTGTGATGGTACACACAGTTCTCAGGGTGAGGTCTTTGTGAATCTCATTCCTTTGGGGGTATTTCCTGGGTCCTTTCTTCTCTCAGTAATTTGTCACAGCATCTGTAATCTTTGGCATGTCCTAAAGCCTTTGTACTGCAAGCATAATTTGTTATAATATTTATTATTAAACTGTGAATACAGTACACAAACACAAATTCTTAACATACTAGATGCATGTTTGTTTGGAGAATTCAAACAGTTTCAGAGGAAGCTGAACCACACTCTGGCTTTTCAGCAGAGTATAAATCATTTTTGTATAATTTTCCTCATTTACTGTTGGAGCCTTGCAGATGAAGGACACTTAGTCTTGTTTCGATACCAGTGAATTATTGATAAGCTAATTTCAAATGTGAAATATGGCTTTGTGTGTCACCTCTATGATTAATTTAAGTGTTCTCGTGATTCACCTGCTTCAGCATCTCTGTCAAAGTTGCACACTGTGAAATCATTACCGTCGCCCTGACCGCACCTATTTATATACCATAGTCTGTGTTATATATCCATTCAGTTGTTGGCAGGGTTGTGGTTATCTTATGGTTATGGTTTATTTTGCCCTACGATCACATCAGAGTGTCTCGCCATATAGTAGGGGCACTTGGGCTGATCAGAGCATCATCTGGGGGGCAGAGACTTTAAGCAAAAATGAAGCATTGAAAAAAACCCATTAAGCACAGAAATGATTAAATAAAGGTTTTTAAAAACAGGGCATAGTGGCACTTAAGATTTTATATCTTTGGATTATATATTGGCTCATCCATATGGCATCTTGTTTTCCTCTCTTTAAATTGTGGTACTAAATGGTACACAGTAAGGTTGTGAATCAAAATGTTGAATTTTAGCTGAAAAGAAAGGGTTTTATGAAGTGTAATAGTAAGGAGTGGTGCATTATATAGAAATAGAAGTAATGTATGTCCACTTTTGACAGTTTTGCACTTCACAGTGTTACTTAGTACTCTAAATACTATCCCCAAATGTCTTTGAAACGGCCTGTGTATATTCGGTCAGTCATCAGTGTGGATTGTTTTAATTGGCATCTGAAAAGCCTTTATACAGACAGTCACAGGCCTTTCATTGATATTATTTTATTTGTTCTTAAATAATTTTTTAATTGGTCTCAAGCTCGTTTATTAACTTGTGAAACACTTTAAGACACTTGCTTACTTACAATACTTGTACTGTTGGTTGATTCCTAATTATTTAGCGATGGATTTCGCAATAAAATAACTTTTAGTTTCAATAAAGCAGTTTATACCAGATCCCTCAGTTATTTAGTTTCAACTTTATGATATGATCATCGTGGTGGTCTGGTCAAAACATATCTTTGCTATTAATAAGGGCTATCGTCAGCTCTTTGCATTCTTTTTGTCCTTCATTGACACATGTAAGCAATAATAGATAACAAGGTACCATATGAAAATAAAAAATGCCACAACGCAAAGTGGAATACTGTTTCTTTGCTGAGTTTGTGTTTTCTACTGTATATCTGGACAACGTAGAGTGTATTGGCACTCTCACAGTAAACCATAGCAACTTGCCACAGCCAAAAAGATAAGCTGCGTTCAAATCTTACAAAGTTTGTTACATCAGTCTTACCCATGTCTGAGTCACCAGTCCTTTTAGTTAACATATTTTTCTTCCCTTACCTCTCACTTAATTATATTGCTTCTTTTTCTCCTCATTTGCGATACATTCCCTCACGTCGGTCAGAATAATGCCAGCGGCAGTGTGACAAAGCGCCACATGTGGGAGGCAGTGACGGAGGGACAGAGGTTGTGAGAGGCGGGCAGTGAAATGGTGAGCGGAGCTGGTACAATCACATGCCTGCTGGGTTGGAAGCGGAGCGCAGACAGCCGGGGAGGAACTGAGAACCTTGCGAGCGGTATTTGTATAATCATGGCTCTATTGTAGCGAACAGCTGGGCCTCTGGAGCTGTGAGCAGCAGGGGGCCAAAGCCTGGGCGCTGCCCCTGCAAATCACCACGTCTTTAACATTTCTGACAAAATAAGAGCAGTGCATTGTACTCAGAAGTCTGTGGGTTTGCCATGGCCTTTACCAGGTAGAACAAAAAGTCAACTTGACTTCAAATAATAGAAATAGCATGCCAAAGACTGACTTTTACCTACCATTTCTTACCGAATCAAGAGGAGGCCGGGCAGAATGTACCTGGATGTTTGGCCTACTAGTAGTGGGGCCTAAGAATAGCAATAACAGTCAGTGGGTCATTTGATCAGTTGGTCAGAGGGTCGATCCCAGTGGGCAACTCTGGGGTCTGAGAAGTCAAGCCAATGCGGAAGTGCCTTAAACTTGCATTCTTTCTAATAGCCAGCAGGGGGCGACTCCTCTGGTTGCAAAAAGAAGTCTGATTGTATAGAAGTCTACGAGAAAATGACCCTACTTCTCACTTGATTTATTACCTCAGTAAACATTGTAAACATGAGTTTATGGTCTAAATCGCTAGTTTCAAGTCTTCTTCAATACAGCATGATGTTCATTTAGTAAATTATGGTCCCATTTAGAGTCAAATAGACCATAAAGCAGGGTATGCTTTTGGGCGTGTCTACCTTGTGATTGAGAGGTCGCTACCACGGCGTTGTCCGGTCTGGGAGTTGTCCGTCTTACAACTTTAACCCTTTCACAGTGTGTTTTCAGTTCATTAAAGTTTTTAGAACCCTTTTGGTCGCCTGAAAATGTCTTATTCAGCATTCGGTTGTATTTAGCTCCACTCTCGTGTCACTTCTGGTTGCAAAAAAACAAGATGGCGACCGCCAAAAACCAAGACGGCGACGGCCAAAACGCCGAACTTGAGGCTTCAAAACGGCAGTACACAAACCAATGGGTGACGTCGCGGTGACTACGTCCGCTTCTTATATACAGTCTATGGTCAACCCATCTGTACGATTTAGTGAGAGGTGGTGAGTCACATCACTGCCAAAAGTTTGCCGTTTGCATTTATCTGTAAATAAGCTTAATCTGTCACAGACGCAATCAATAGAACATTACAGTATTTAGCAGAGCAGCATCTTTTGCTTATCATCAACAATCTGTAGACCGTTTGGTTAGAAAATCTCAGGTTGAATACGTGACATTTTCCTGAGCACAAAATCAATACAGTGTCTGTGTTGTTATAAATATAATAGATAAGCAAATCCTGAGCAAATGAAGTACTTTAGCATGGAGAGGGATGCTGGCGTGGATCCGAAATAGTGCTTAGAGCGGTTTTAGGTCATTTTCTGTGTGATGAGTTTACTTACTCAGAGTTTGATTGTCAAAAATGGTAATGAATGTATCCAATATGCACTTAGCAGGTGAATAGTAGAATACTAACCAGCTGTGATGGAACCGTGTTTATCCTTCACGAAAAAAAATACAGGCATTATGGCATAAATTCCATAGCTGATGGAGACCAATCTACATTTCCTCAGAGAGAAGGGAAAGTGCAGAGTAGTGGTATTACTTTTGCAGTCTGTTTTTTTAATGAGTAACAGCGACATGCTACCAATGAAAGATATTTATAATTTCCTCATAAATCCTTGATCTTTCACATTCCGGCTGATAATGACTATTTTTTTTTTAAGAAAAGTGTTACGTAGAATGCTAACAATATCATTTTTTTAATATTTTGCTGTCTCCTCTCACTATGCTTTCAATAGCACCGTACTTACTTCTCCATTGCCAGAGTTGTTTGGATGATTTACATATTTTTTTTTTTTCAACAAATCATACACTAATTTGGGGCTTTTAGTTTGTGCACCTGAAGAGCATAATTTGCCTTCACACCGCAGTCTGAGTGAGTTTGGCTTCAGTTCTTCCATCACTAGAGGAGTGACGTATAAATGAATTAAACAGTGTGCGCTTGTTGTTGGACGGAGTATCATCACACACTACTCCCTCAAGGACTCCCTAGAGGAGACAGCTGACATCAAACCACTGGAATCCATTACGCTTAAAGCTCCAGTCCTCAGTGGACTTCAGCCCCTGTCATCCCTCAAGGTCCCAGAGAGAAGCTGGGCCATGTAGTCTTTGAGGGCTGGCCGGCCTTTGACTCTCCAGGGCCCCAGAAGTCATGTTGAACCTGAAATTTTGCCCACAGGAGACCAGCACTCCGCTGCTGCCTTCCGCCCAGGCAGTAGAGAGTGCAGTGCAAACACCCGCATATTACACAGCAGAGGCGCAGTCAAAAGCAAATAGGGACTCCCCTCTTTATTAGAGATGTCTCATGGCTGTTAGTGACGGGCTTTCACTTTCATATGCTCATTTCTGTGTTCTCGCTTCTTTTCTCTTCTCACTGTTTGGAAAGTAATGAGTCTCCTTCACTCTATTTTTTATTTGAAGTATTACTTCCTCACATTATCATGACAAATTTAAAATGGACAACTGAAACATCACATCTACAGTAGATACAATACATGTTCGGACCCTTTATTTATTACTTTGTAGAACCACCATTGGCAGCAATACCAGCTTCTGCGTTGGTCTTCCTAGATATCCCTTTTATGTAATCCCATTCTTCCTTGCAAATCCTTCAAGCTGTGTCAATTAGGACTGAGTGCATCAGGGGTCTGCTTTCATTGGAGTACGGTATAAACCTGCTCAATATAAAAAGTGTCTCGAGATAACTTCTGTTATGATTTGACGCTATATAAAAATAAAATGAATTGAATTGAATTGAATTGAATTGAATTGAATTGAATGGAATTGGGGTTTACTGTGGGAGCCACTCAAGGACATTCAGACTTCTCCTGAAGCCAATCGAGCATCATCTTCACTGTGTGACTTCATGTACTAAAACATGGACTTTTGGTTGACTGCGTTCTGGAGCAGGTTTTCTTCAAGGATCTGTCTCTGCCCCTGAGAAGAATCCATCCCCATAGCAAGTAGTTAAGCACCATGCTTCATTGGTATGGTACTGTATTAGCCAATTGATGATCTCAACTGTGGCTTTCACCAGATGTATGATGCTGGCATGATGTGGAATATAGCATTCAGGCCAAAAAGTTGCATATTTTGTCTCATCATACCAGAAAATCTTTTCTCTCATGCTGCCAGACTTGTAAGTGATGTTTGGCAAATTTCTTCTGAGCTGTTATGTGTTACGTCTGAAGTGACTTCTATCTTGCCACGCAACTGCAAAGGTCTGATTCATGAAATGCTGCAGTGATGCCTGTCCCTCTGATGGGCTCTGCCATCTCTGCAGAGAAAGCTGGACGTCCTGTTGGAGTAGCCATCGGGTACTTGGTCCCTTGTTGCCTATTTACTGACTTTGGCTGTAGCGCCAGCTCCCGGAAGAATCATGACATTTCCAGACTTCTTCCTTTACAGGTTGATGCCTACCGTGCTCCTGCGAGCTTTCATTGATTTAGCAATTTTTTGCATTCTTCCATGGATCTGTGCCTCAACCAGGGTTTACGCTAATGTACTTTATTTAAAGTAGTCAGCATAGTGAACTCCTCACAGACTTTGTGTACTGAGCATATAAACTGAGCAATAAAATAAAAAAATTGCTTTGCTATTGTTAATTAAATAAAGTCATTAGCTTACATTAAATGTATTTCTCTTTGCATTCGAAGCCCATCAAATTAAATAACTTTAAAATAAGTTAGACGAAGAAGCGGTCTAAAAAATAAAATAATAGGCTGATCGGTCCTACAGTAATTCCGCATTCATCTATCTTGGTGTGTGCCTGTTATTCATGTCCAACATACTGCATTTATCACAGATGGCGTTTAATCAAGTTCTGGACACATTTCAATGCGAATCAAAGAGGATCATAACCAACAAAAATCAACTGGCAGTGTAACAGCCAAGGGTCTAAATACTTGGGTAAATTAGGTACTTTTGTGCAGCATTAATACGTTTATAAAAAGGTATATTACATCACTATTTTGAAGTACTGTATCAAGAGTGAATTAATGGTAAAACTTGAATGAATTAGGTTTTATACACAACAAGGGGTCTGAATAGTCTCCAGTAAATACAGTATGCTCTTCCTTTAAACATGTGCCTCTCTACCTCTCTCTCTGTACTCAGCATGTCTCTCCTCCTCCTCTCCATCCATAAGTAGTGGCTCTCAGAGGGAGAAGAGGGTGATTCCTGCAGTGCACTTCAGATAAGACACAGCAGGGAACTCTCTTCATCCCTCTCCAACTGTCTCACCACTTAACATTCTGCTTCCCATAGGAAATAGCCCCCGTTTATTCAAGAGCTACAGTACAAGGCACTGTCAAGGCTTATATGCAGGAATATGAGCCTTAGCTAACCAAATGGCTTTTGCACTTGTGAAGGAATAGGTAGTGACACGTACAGTGCTTCTCAACACGCATGCACTGGTACCCAGTTTAGCGGCCACTGGTCTCGCCGAGCCTTGCTGGGCATTGTTTATGATGTGACTCGTTTATGGAGAAGTGATTGGACAGTCTTATAGGATAATAAAAACAGAGGGGATTCACTGCGTTGCAGTTTGCGCCTGGTCACCAGCATTGACTTGTAATCTTCATCACACGGGTCCAATCAATGGCCTGATGGCGAGGCTATTGAGATCCAGTGGAAAGTACAAAAGGCCAAATTTGATAGCTCTTTATTCTCCTATTACCAGACGGGCTGTAGTGTGCTCTCTGTAGTAGTGGACCGCTGACATGCAGAGGAATTCATCATGATGATCCCGCTGTTTAAATAGGTTGCTTTATTGCTTTTCTCTTAGTATTGAAATACTCCACTTATCCAAACGGAGCGTTTGACCTTCAAAGCCTTCCAGGGGGATAAAGGGAAAAAAAACAAGATAAGAATGTATAAGGTGAACGGGTAATGGTTGTGTTGTGATTCTGTTAGCAGGCATCGGAGCATCCAGATTCTAATAGCAGCTCAAAGATGATCAACTCCTGCACGCAGCCCAGCCTGCTCACCTCTGATGTACCACACTGGCACACTGACACACCGTTATGAGAGTTGGTCATCTGCGCTTCTCACAGCAAAGCTTTGAACTCTTGTTGCTTGAACTGCTTTGAACACCGCGGCACTGTCAAATCTGGGAGATCAAAACTGCCGTGTGTGTGTGTGTGTGTGTGTGTGTTTACTTATTCGCGTGTGTGACGTTATTTACTGAACCTTGTGGCATTTGACACTGCGAGTTGTTTATGAGTCATTGTTTCACAGGCTGCTGTGTAGAGAGAGATAGAAACCGGCATGCTTTAGGGGAGGAAACGGATACGTCATATCACACACTTTCTCCACACACATCCAGATCTCAGCCTCTTTCCAAAAGGAGGTACACACACACACACACACACACACACCTAATACTCAACTATCAAACTGCCTCCTTGACATCAAAGCTAAGTTGATAAAGCAGACACCTTGCCAGACACACATACAGGTGCACACACACACACACAAACAAGCACAAGCAGGAATATTTAATTCATTCACCTAGAGTTTGATTTTGTGTATTTGTATCTATTTAATGTGTGCCTGTGCTCCGGTGTCACGCTGCAGGCTGTGGGGTACCTTTTACAGGTGTTTCTAGTTCTCTCGTAAGCAGACAACTTGACAAGCATCATAAATATATCAGAGAAATGCAGCTTAGATGTTTATTCAAATGCAGTTATTGTTGTGGGGGAGTGGATTAGTAACTCTGCTTCTTCACTCTGGAAGTATCGTTGAGGTTTGCTTCAACTACACCGTAAGTGCTGCAGTGGAGCCTCTCAGTGACCAGAGCAGAGCAGAATATGGCAAACTGACCGACTTACCAAAGAGATTGTTTAGTCTTGTTGTTGTTTTGGTTCTTCTTCTTCCTTTTCCTGCAAGCGATGTTTTGCTTTGACAATAAGAGGGGCTTCCTACTTGCTTGTCTCCTTCTGTCACACCTCACCTCCGGTGCTGAAGCCAATGCGGAAGTGCCAAAAACTGCAGTTCATCAAATGGCCACTTGACGCTGGCTCCGAAAAGGGAGTCAGTCCCCATAGACCCCTAAGTTAAAATGCCCAACTTTACAGCAGAAATAAACATGTTTACAGCCTGGTACAAAAAACGATTTTGGTCTCTATAGCTAATTTCCCCTTTCATGACAACTGTACGGGGGGTGAATTTTAATATAACTCTCCCGTTTGAATTATATTAAGGCTCAAATTTAGGCATAATTAAGGGCGTGGCAGCTTTGAGTGACAGGTGTTTGCCGCACAGCCACAGCTCTCTGCTAGGTGTCAACTCTGCTAACTGAACTTAGCCTCTTGGCCGTGTTTGTGATGTTGGAGCCTTTTGGAGATATTTCCATGCACATATCGGACAAATAATATGGCTTGCTGTGTGGTTAATTGTACGACGGGGATCCTGGAGTCGTCACTGCCAAGATGGCAACTGCCAGAGTCGCCGGGAGCCGTCCACTTTGAGCTTCATTTGTGCTCTTCAGAAACCTATGGGTGGCGTCACGGCGACTACGTCCATATTTTATACAGTCTATTGTCACACCACAGCCACCGCTTTTCCTTTTTTACTTAAGAATGGCTGTTGGAGTTTCGAGGTTTTCCCACCTAAGATCTAAACGGGCAGGAAAACCCTGATATACAGGAGCAATTCTGACTTTAAAATCTGCTCATTTTAATCTAAAATACATGAACTTTCAATACGTCAGTCTCAGAAGTTACCCGCGTCACTGTCTGCACACATCAGACGTCCCAATGGGCGATCCAAGGTTCAGAAACTGAGCCCTGTGATATCCGTTGCTCTCTCTGGCATCTGTTGCTCTCCTCGTCTTCCCCCGCGGCTTCACTACGTGGATCTCTCTCCTCTTTCTGTTCCTCAATTCCCATGTGGCTATCAGGCTTAATCTGGTGAGGCGGACCAGCACTGTTCATGCATGTGCAGAGACCGATGGGAGAAAGTTAAGGAAATCAAGCAAAAAGAATGACAGAAGCTACGAGACTGAGGAAGTGCAACAGTTGAGTTGTATTGTGAAGTCATGTAGACAGTTGGCCTTACCTTACTGTTATGTTGCTGTGTTACCTCGGTGATGACCCCCTGTCCTTAAAGAGCACAGTGAGTCAATAAGTCTAAGTCACACACACACATTTTGTTACTCAAATAATAAATAATACATACACACATATGTCCACAGACACTGTCTCATCCCACATGTTCATACTGTCCGAGCAAACATACACATTCACACACAAACACGCAGTTTTATAGACACATCCAGACAATAGCACAAGGTAGCATGTATGTACACATACTCATGCAAATACACCTCCACACTCCTCTGACACCTGTGCAGACAGACTGTGGGGTCAACTGCTCTCTTACGGTGTCACTTTAGCTTTGGCTCCGGGCCCAGCTCAGTTCAACACCATGACCTCCCCCATGTGGTCACGCTCTCCCCCTGCAGTAAACAAGGAAACACACTCTGGACTGTGTGTGTGTGTGTGTGTGTGTGTGAGTGTGTGAGAGACAAAGAGAGGGAGAGAATAGAGGCCTCGTGCAAACATTTCTTTCCAGTAATATAGCGGGAATACCTCCCGTCCTCCCGTCCTCCCCTTTTTTTGTTGTATCTGTAGGCATTCTCATTTCTTATTAATTGTGTGTGTGGCTGTTTTGAGATAAAATTCCAATTAATGAGGATTTCCTCAAACTTACAGACAAGCTGTTCTGCCATACCTGGGGACTCTGTTTCTTCATATGACCTCCTCTTTTTTCCACTCGCCAGGTTTCAACACTGACCACGGCCAAGTTGAATGGTACTCTGATATGCAGCCTTTCTGCCCATTGATATTTCTTAACTCTCAGATTTTAGATACCCAAGGCAATTTTGGGAGGCAACATAGATAGGCAAGGGTTATATTTACAGACAACAAGCTGCGACAAATATCTCCTGGCAATGGGATATCCCGATGCCATTGAAGGTGCACTATTGTGAGAGTAGAATCAGTTTTATCAGAGGAAGTCACAGAGTGGAGCTGCAACAGACATTCTGTCTAACTGATAAATAAAATCAAATGTATCCTTTGTACCCACATTAAACTCTGCTGCCAGCTGGGTATGGTCACTTCTGAAAACCGTCTCCATCCACAGGAAGCGAGGAGAAAAGTTCAGCACAAAATGAAAATTCAGTCATTATCTTTTCACGCCCAAATCAATTGAGGTTTGTAGGACCACCACAGTGCGAGATAGCACCACGGTTTCATCTCAGCCTTCTTTCAAACTTTTGAACGGAAATGTCAATGTGACTCTTTTTAGAGCTGCAAAACAAAAAAAAATCCTTTTACATTTCCGACAAATCATGCAGCATGGTCCAAGGGTTTTTGTATCTTCAATATTGCTGCTCTGACACACAGCCCAGCTCGATACTGTAGTCTTACAAACCTCACTTATTGTGTGGGTGACTGATGACTGGATTTTTATTTTGTAGGAAACTATTCATTTAAAGGCTCAATGTGTGGGATTTAGTGGCATCCAGCGGTGAGGTTGCAGTTTGCAAACAACTGAAACTTCTCTCGTGTGTCAAGCGTGTAGTGTAGTGTAACTATGGTAGCCGACGTGAAAGCGTGAATGGCCCTATCTAGAGCCAGTGTTTGGTTTGTCCGTTCTGGGCTACTGTAGAAACATGGCGGTGCAACATAGCGGACTCCGTGAAGACGAACGCTCCCTATGTAGACAGAAACGGCTCATTCTAAGCTAACGAAAACACAATGATTCTTGTTATCAGGTGATTATGCACTCAAGAAAACTTGCTTATTAATATTATATCCCACTTCTGCCAATAGATCTCCCTAAATGCTACACACTGTTCCTTTATGGGAGAACTTCAGAGGCAGTTGGATTCACATGTGTTTAATCTTTTTCATCTTTTGCCCATTTGATATCCAGTATGGTTAATATAAGAACATAAAATTTGTGCTCTACAAGCTGCCATTTGGAGCCACTGGAGAATTGCTGAGTCAACCCTTTGGCCAGTAACCAATCATGAGTGATTGAAGCAGCCATCTTAATCATATTTATCCAGATTGGCCAAGAAAAAAATTGTTGTTTGCAGTCATGATTTGGGAGAGTCGCTGCAGGGGAAGATTATGCACATTCACAGTCACAACTAGGACATTGTGTTCCAGAAAATAATTACTAAATTAAATTGTAGTCTGTGGCTATGTAGTTAGATAAGGATTCTGTGTCAACCACATAAAGGTCATAAGTTCAGTCTCTACTTCAGCAGTAGTATATCAGTATTCACCCTGAACATTTCTTACTGTAATAACGGGAAAAAAGATTCTACTACAGTGTAAATCAATGGATGTATTTGGATTTTCTCTATCGTGCTGTACTCAGTGCCAACACTTCTCTTTCAGAACACACCGGTGGGCAGATCCGTGTTCATGGTGAACGCCACAGATCCAGACCAGGGCACTGGAGGCAGCGTTCTCTTCTCCTTCCAGCCTCCCTCTCCCTTCTTCTCCATCGACGGGGCCCGAGGCACCGTCACCGTCATCAAACCCCTGGACTACGAGACCACCGCAGCGTACCAGCTCACCGTCAACGCCACGGTCAGCACACACATAACAGACATGTCTACATTACCAACACACCAAAGTCAAATTGATGCACATGCATATGCTAAACGTTCTCTTTCTATCAGGATCAAGACAAGATCAGACCTCTGTCCCGGCTTGCCAACTTAGCTATCACCATCACCGATGTCCAGGACATGGACCCCATCTTCACCAACCTGCCCTACAGTACCAACATAGAGGAGGACATTCCCCTGGTCAGTAATACAGTCCCACCTGACATCATGCAGCTTTTATGTGAAACCCTGTAATCTGTCCATTTCTTTCTCCTCCATCCTTCTCTTGCCAACTTATTCTTCACCTCATTGCTCATCCCCAGCTCCCCCAGCTCCCCATGTCCCGTGTTCATACTCTTCTTTGATTATTCAGGAGGTGTTTGAAGCAGGTGCAAGAGAAATATGGTTAAAAACTGTGGCCTGAGTTATTATCAGGGCAGGATATCTCACCTCTCATCCTCCCTCCTGAGTCCTGAGATACCTAGCCCCCCCCCAGGAACCTACGCACACCCAAACTCTTCCCCGGGCCCCCTACATACAGCTCTGCAAGTGTTGGAGACTGTAATTACTGCAGGAGATTTACAGTCCTGCTTCAGAGATGTGAGGCCTCTAGCAAAGGTCACTGGGGCTATAGGATTTATCTCACCATGCCACCACATGTGTGCAAAGTATGAAGTCCTTTGGATTGTATGAGGTACTAAGCAGTGGAGTCTCACCATGACCTTACCTTTGTCTTTATTGCAAGTAGGTTTGTAATGAGTATCTAATACACTGAGTGTCTGTTTCCCTGTACACCATTATGTTCACTCCCCTGACTCAGCCCTCTAAACTCGGTTCCCAGGTGGCTAATGGTCCAGCTATTGATGTTTCCACTCAGAGAGGGAATTACACACAGGGGCATAATACTGTCCGTCCTTATTTCTGTTCTCTCTCCCTCTATCTCTATCAGTTTTATTCTGCCTCCCCCCTCCTCCCCCCCCCTCACTCAAACACCCACCCGCACATCCGTCGTCCCCGGCCCGCACGCGCTGTAGTAGAAATGTCAAGTGCTACATTTGCATGCATATTAACGGGGCGTGACAGAGTCGAAGCCCGGTGTCTCCCTGACTCTCTGATTCATCAACTGTCACCAGGAAGGTCACAACAGGAGGAAGAGGAGGGGGAGGTGTGAGGGAGTAGAATGAAAGAGAGAAAAGAAAGGGAGAGATGTTGGGGTGAAAGGAGAGAGGAGAAAGTTAGATGAGGGAATAAAGAGGAGAGAGTTAAAAAGAGCGGCATTACGTCGGATCACAAAGTTGACACTGGTGAGTGGATTCCGCATTTCTCACAGCAGCTGAGCAGCGTTAAGCCTCAGTAATACTGCCTTGGGGTGTTGTAACTCTTGCCTCTAACAGTAGGGGGCAGTGTGTAATCCTATTAATGCCGTGTTGCAGGAGGTGGTCACGGCTGGCGCGCAACCAAAATCTGTTACCGAGCCCCTTTGACCCCACAACAGATACAGACAGGATAACAACAGTGCTTAAAGTGAGACAGAACGACACAGAGACACAGGCCAACAGTGCCGCTGCGCTTGTACACACACACACACACAAACACACACACACACACACGCGCGCACGCACACACACGTCCGATGCCCTCATGTGCTATTCTAACAGGCATGTGTCATTTCCATTAGGCAGTGTTGGGCGGTGATAAGCTGAGGGCGTACAGTGACGGAACGAGTGTCAACTGTTCTCAAGGCCCATGACATTTACACGTAAAGGGATATCAAACTTGGATCCCTGTCATAGGTCATTTCTCAAAGGTGTGAGTGCACACACACACACACACACACACACACACAAACGCACTCACACACGTACAAACCTCCCCTCTATTTCTGCCTCTGTCTCTCTCTGTTCCTGTTTGTTTCTCTGTGGCTGTCTTTCTCTTTTTCTCCAGCCAATCAACCCGTCATCCGTAGAAAACTTTGACAAAGGAGTAGAAGAAAATATATATTTTTTTTCAGATGAAATCACAGGGCAAGGTTTTCAGCTGTTAGACCTGTGAGTCCACGCTGCTTGGACTGACGTTTAAGCTCCTTCTAGGACAAACACAATTTGCCTGTCAAATCAATGAGGAGAAAGAGGGAAAGGAGAATGGGTTGGGGGGGAATGCACTGTATAGCTAGAAATGAAAGGATGAAGAGAGGGGGAGAGGAGGGGAGATGCGCTGGTGTTTGTGTTTCTGCGTGTGTGTTTGCAGGAAGGGGGATTGTATCTTTGATGGTTGATTGAACATATTCCACTCGTGTGGACAGCTCGAGAATTACCTCAGCATCACTTCTTCTCCTCACTCGTCTCTTATTTCTCTCTTCGTCTGTCCCTAAATCTTCTGTGTGTTTGTGTGTGTTTCCCTCTCAGCTAGTGATTGGTGTGAATCAGTCTCTCTAAAAGGCTTGTAATTGATTCTGCTGTAATTGGTCAATGACAGGAGATGCTTTGGCAGAAATGGAGCATAAACACGCCTTAGACACAATTTGCAGGATCAATGAGAGGCAGAGCTAGGGGGGGGAGGTTAGGGAGCCAAGGAGGAGAGAAGGAAGGAAATTGGGAAGTAGGGAGGGTCTCTCCATCTCTCACTGCAGCACAGGGGTTTTTAAGTATCACCACCGTGTCTGATTGAGGCACGGAGGCTGAGAAAGCTCAGCGGATCAAAGACTTTTCAAACAGCTTTCTCTTTCTTTCTTTTTCTATTTTTGTTTTTCAACTGTCAAACTGTGGTTTTGTCGAGTTGTGGACTCAATGAAAGGAGAAAGAAACCCCAATGAAAAGCTAATATAACACTCCATAAAGAAAAAAAAAATGTTTTTTGATTTGCCTGCCAGGATGCTGTTTTTTTTTTCCTTTTTGTTTTCCAGTTTTACTGATTTTTTCTCCCCCCTTGCTAACAGAAGTACAGTGGGACATTGTAAATACAGTGCTCATATGTTTCAGAATAATTTTGTCTTTGTGGGAGAAAAGTGCTCATTCATGATCTTCACTGAATAATGGGTATCTGACTGGGAAATATTGTGTCTCCAAGTGATGCTCCACACTAAGAATTTACATAGTTGAATCTGATTGGTCAAGTCATGCCTATCGGTAACTGATCATCAAATCTTGTTATTTTTGCTCATTGATCCCCCTCTGTTTAACCTTTATGTATCTATTGAAAAACAGAAAAAAACAACAAAATTATTGGCTGAGATACATCTGACTATCGCTTAGCTGTTATTTCAGAATAATGGATAGCGCTGTTTGTTGTGCATGTGTAGGTGCGGCGCTGTACGTAGTTCTGAAACGGATAGACAGACAGACAGAGAACACGTCACTTAGTTCAGTTTCTTAGCCTGCTTGCTTGTAAATAGAGCCGCAAACAGCTGTTTCTGCGCTCCTCCCCCTGCTGATTTTGACAGATAACAGTTCATTAATTAAAAATATATTTAGCGCTCTGATAGTGCTACGTTCTTATGTGAGTGCTCTTTTAAAGAAATGTATTTTTGGACTTTAAAACAGTAGCCTTATATTGTTGTTATTTAGTCTTTCTGAGGCCAAGATGCTGCTCCGATGGTCCCGCAAATTTTGATAGTGCAACTTTGTCTACCATGGTGATTTATGCATGCACACTAAGGAGATCGATTGAAAGCACATGCGTTATTTAAAATTTTGTATTGACAGTTTTATTAATAGGCTGATATATATATACCAAAATAGGCTATATATAATGATTTACTGGCAGAAAGCAAGTAATTTTGTGTAAAATCAGACATTCAGCACCCCCATAAAGCCTGAATGGAATGATCCTTTGTTTCAAAATCACAATTCCTCGCCACTGCGACGATTCAACTGTGAGATTGGCAGTCAAATCAGGCTCCTGAGATCAAATCATCGACTGTTCGGGATCACCCCTACTCCAGTTATAGATTTCACTGCCATCTTGAAGGCCAAAAATCAACATTACAATATGATTGAGACTATTATCATAATTTTGTACACGCAGCAAATGGCCAAAACCATAATATAGGAATCTGATTATTTCATATGCTGTTTACCGTGATGGAATCTACTGTAGAAATGCTAAAAAATGCGACTGTGAAGACTGCAGCTTACACAGTATGTTTTGTGTGTGTGTCTCTCTGCAGGGATACGTAGTGCGGAAGATAACAGCCATTGACCAGGATCTTGGCCGACCGAGAGGCATCGGCTACACCATCATCTCAGGTCTGAGTCACATAATCAATCTGACATCCACAGCACAGAGAGGTGAATCGATCACTTCTTATCATAATCCCACAGCAATAATAGACAAGTCTCATCAAGCACAACAATCAATAACAGCAGAGAACAGCCTCAGAATTGGAGAATAGGCTCGCCCGTAAGCAGTTATTAATCACTGTTTGGTGCAGTTGTGCGGAAGTCAGCCTTCATTTAGTGTTATCATTCACACGTTGGCTCGTGCCATCAAAACAGGATTATGGTTTGTCAGAGTGACAAATTTAGCCTTCGGCAGAAGAGTGTGATCTCCTGATTTTCTGTTCTTGCCTACTTGTGTTGTTCGATTGTTTTATTAGATATGTCCCACGAGCAGTTTGTTGACATGAAGTGTCAGTGCTAATGACCGCCTTATTGCTCCTACAATCTATAACTTGTGCTGGTGTTACTTTAACCTCAAAGTTTTACTTTAAAGGAGTCGAGAGGAAGCTCCAGTTTGCACAGTGCTGATAAGGTTCTAGCAGTGATCCCACTTTAATACTTCTGAAGAGTTTTCTTACCTCTGCCAAGGATGTGATGTTTGTGCCTGCCAGTTACTTTGTCTGTCTGTCTGCCAGGAGGATATCTCAAAAACTCATGAACAGATTTCCATGAAACTTGGTGGACAGATTTACCTTGAGGCAAGGAGCTTTAAGTTAGATGATGGTGTTGATCCATATCTAGGATTGTCACTATTAAGAATCTTGTTATTTAGCATTATCTAACTAAAATGGTGTGTGTCTGTATGTCGTCCTTCGTTTTTCTCGACAACCGTTCACCCGATCGACTTCACACTTGGTAGGTGTATTGCTGAGTGCGAGCTCTTGAGATCTACGTGACATATTTGTTAGTAGTGCGTTATGTACACACTGTGTGGTGTATTGAGAGAGGACCCTGATTAACACCGCCGAATGGCATGCTGGGTACAGCTTCCTCTCTATCGCTCGCTACAATATTAAAGTGATGTTCGTGTGAGCTTTTGCACCCGAATGGTGCGTTTACTCTAGCAATGCTAGGGGATGCAACTATGTTATGGCAGGTGTATTGCTCAGGACCGAAGGAAGCCCAGTGTCATGTGTGAAGTTGTTTGTACTGTATGAGCGGTTCTCGAGAAAGCTGCAAACAGCAACACCAGAGGTCAAGCAATCGTCCCGCTCCAACAGGCATGCTTTGAACGGGCACAGCACTAGTCTATATAATGACAAGAAAATACAGGAATTATTCCAAGTGCCTTTCGTAACTTTTCAGGATGAAGAAATTAATTTAACAAACTTTTAATGACAGAAACTATTTTTGGGAAGTAACAGCAATTGTTAAATGCAGTAAGCATCGGTGGAGGTATTGTTTTTATGCGTATTTGTCCCTCCGTGTTGTAGCGTAATGTTAACACACAACCGCACTGTTTTCCTCTCGGGCTTTGAGTAATGTTACTTGGTGAGGGTTTTTGCTTAATGACACTTCAGTGTTACCAGGAGAGCATTAACTTCTCCCTCTCAGATTTGAGCTGAAAGCCTTCCAGTACACTCCACTGCACTGACCATGGTCACTGTTTGAGGAGCTTGTGTTGAACTCACATGAATAGATGAATGTGATCACTGAAGTGAGTAAAGCTACAATGGAAAGAAGCTACAATAAGCAAAAAGAGAGAGTAATGGAATAACCATGCAGAAGGACACACTGAGTTTACGTGCACTCTGGCGTTGTGATTATAACTAGATTAAGTCAAAACTCAGATTAATGCAACTGTCATGTTTACACCGTAACCAGGTTATCTTACTCACAGTACGTTTGTAATGGAGTAAGCATAACTCAGTTAACACCGCTCTGTAAAATGGCAATAACGATCTTCTGCATTACTCCTGCTGTAGCATCTATGTAGCACCATCTGGTTTCGTATAGTGTTATAATTGTGCACACAAAGGTCAGACGGTGAAATGGATATTTTATCTTTATGGCTACCACACATCCTTACTGATATTAACTTGACTATCAAATGATTGGGAAATTTGAATTGTTACCTATTCTAATCTGGGTATTTGTGAGTTATTTGTGTGCATTAAAGCCACTGAATGTGTCTTTATCAAAGATATGAGTGATATGAGAAAATGACCTCGTGTTCACCTGATATTTACTTATTTGATCGAAATGTCTTCTATTTGTTCTTGTCAAATAAAATGATCAGGAGATGGCTGTTTTTTTTCAAGTTTCTGTAAGATGCAGCCCTCTTTGTGCTCACCTCTCCTAGTAAACGCCATATTCCTATTAAGATAAAACACAACATTTTTGAATCGGCGGTCCGTGCGCTGATGTAATACCGCTTAAATATCCCTGTAGGCTGTTCATTTTCATCATAATCAACGTTTCGATCCTGAAGGACGAGCAATCCCTGGAAGATCCTTCAGGTCTGAAACATTGATCCGTGCGGTGAAAATAAACACCGGTTGGGAGGATTACAGCGTGTAGACTGTATCCTTTAAACTCTGCATGCCCCCTGTCGAGCCCAGAACGGCCAGGATGGAAGGACATCGGTGCCTCCAGTACGGCCAGCTGGCTGATAAGGGCTGGCACCGCTTGATAAGCCTGCTGCACCATGGGAATTTTGGGTGATGAAGATATTCATTGTTCTGCCATCTGCTGAGTCACTGCCTGACCTCACAGCTCAACGGAGGAATTTGACCCCACGTGCGTGTGCATGCATGTGAGCATGTGCGCGGTCATGTATTATTTGTGTCTGTGCGTCAATGCGTGTGAGCGCAGTCCACAGCCCGGCCCTCTTCTTCACGGAGCTCACCATAAACACTTTGCTCCCATTGAGTGCGCACACCTACTCCGTCTTACTTACCATCTGCTGCCACATGTTGTATTGTTGTGTGTGTGTGTGTGTTGTGTTTGCTGCAAAGTTGAAGGGCTGAGTTAAGCTCTAGAGGAGAAGAGCATTAAAAAGACATTAATTAGGTGTTGCGATGTATTCCCAGTCGTTGCAAAATCAAGAGTTATAGCACCGCACTAAGCCCTTATGGAGATGGAGCCTGTAGGCTTGATAAAATCATTATAAGTTTGATAGATAATGGAAGTTGAAGGGTGATGCAGTGCCAGTAGATAAAGGTGGAGGGTAAGGTTGTCAGATGATTTTCTAAGCACGCGTGTGTGTGTGTGCGCTTGTACATGTGTACTTCCTCATATGTCGCTGTCTACGCAGGCTCATGTGCTCTGGTGCAGTCAGATTAGTGCGAGGGCGTGCTTGTTTGCAGACTTAAGTGTGACTCCGCACAACGCCTCCCTCGCCTTCCCGCTCCTCGCCCCGAGTGTCCTCGGAGAGTGCGGCTCACTCCGGCGGGACTCGTCTCATTAGTTCAGTAATTAAGATAAACGAGGTTTTAATTGCAGCTGTGATTTATGCTAATGATTGTGGGACTCAAGATGAGGATTTCCTCTCCCTCCTCCAATCAGAGGGCGGATCTGGGATTTGATGTGTACAGTACAAGATAGCATCACAGCAGCGCTCTGCCTCCAATGTTGCAGTTGTTATTGTTTGTTATGATGGTGGAGATTCAGGAGGGCGGTTCTGATGGTAAATCCCTGGTCCTCAGGATGGGATGTATCCCTTATTGGACCTCTGACCTATTGGTCTCATTATATATCAAAAGCTCACTACTGATCAGAGCTCTCTGTAGGCTTTTTGATAATACGATTTTATTTTCTGACCCGAAATGCTCCAACAAGAACAGATTCTCCCACAAATGATAATGAAAAAAAGGATCTTATTACAAGCCCTTTGTGGTTGCCCTAAACGAAGGTGGTATTGATTTAATGACCTAATACTCATCATTGTAGATGCTGCTATAATTGCTCCTATATATTTTCTTTTTTTTCTTACGCTAAACAGTGACATCCAATGTGCATCTAATACTTAATAATGTAGACCCGTGCATGTCTCGATTGTGATTTACAGCATAATTATCAAAGCCTAAAGACCAGCTTAAAAGCTGCATTAACCATGTGATGTGTGCTCACAAAAAACTATTAAAAATAACAAGATAAAAAATAGTTTCTTCATGTTAGTTTGCCTTAGATTGCTGGGAGGCATGCTGGACTGAAATTAAATCATGGGTGGGAGAGATTTTTGTGATAAATTAATTTGGAATTTCTGCAAATGTATATGAGAAAGCTTTAATTCATTATTGATCTGACAAAAATTGTAGAGGTGCTCTGGCAATTATCGCTATTACCTAGCTCTCGGCTGGTACTATGAATGTTCGGCCAAATATTTGATATGTGATAAAATCCAAATGCACTTCCCTGATCTGAAACTCTCACTTAAAAGGACTCCACATTTTCTGTGTAATAAAAATAGGATCTCCCTTCATTACATTTTCTGAGTCAGTCAAATTTGGCCACTGGCAATATTATATCAAGTGATGCTTTTTACAGTTGCTCTAAATGAGCATTAAACCTGTTTAAAGGTTACGTTCTAGGCTCAGGCTGGTCATTGGCCTATTAGGAGATGTAGGGAGGATGGCAGAAGAATTCCACAGGTGTGCAGGTACGGTATCTCTTGTAGAGTAGCAGCCACGTGTTCAGGGAATCAAATATCTGCTTGCTCAGTCTTGTCTCACTGGTTGCTATGACTCCAGTTACCGTTGGGAACATTATATGACCTTTTCTCGTAACTGTTCTAGTCTTACACCAGCATGATCTTCATTGCGACCCCAGTTTTTACACGTTTTAGAACAATAATCAGTCTGAATAGGGCTGTGTATTGGCAAGAATCTGGCGATACGATATGTGTCATGATACAGAGGTTACGATTCAATATATTACGATACAGTAACGGCTTGTCCAGCCCAGCCGCGTGAGCAGCGTGTGGCGGCTGCCTCGCTGAACGGCTGCGTGATTCACGCGTCGGTTGTTCACACCAGCTGCGTTTCTGCTGTTGCTGCTGCTGCCAGCTCTTTCTTTCTACATAGAGTTTGCCTTTCATAATGGCTTTCTTTCTACATAGAGTTTGCCTTTCATAATGGCCATTTCATTTCATTATAAATGTCATTTATATTTTCATTATCCACTCAAACCACCGCCGAGGACCACCGAGGCAGCAGCACAGACCGCCTCGGTCAGTCTCACTGACACCAACGACCTGAGGGACTTACACTCAGAAGCTCAGATGGACTCACCCTGGCATAATGTCCACACAATCATGTGAGGATGTCTGCACACATACACACACACAAACACACACACACACACACACACACACACACACACACGCACAGACGAGATAGAGGGACAGAGGAAATCAGGGAAAAGAGGAGATGAAATCAGAGTATGATTCTTAAGAAATATGAAAATACCCCACATTTGGCCCAATGGACGTAAGCTCTCTAAAAAGAGCTTGGCTATCTGTGATTCATATTACAGGGAGTTAGAGGCCAACAAGTATTGTCCAAGAGTATTGCTGTCCGTTAGGATAAGACTTAAGCCCTTGTGTAAACTTAGTGTAGCCTCTGCCCTGTGCTGTAATGATAGTGTAAGAACAAGCAGAATAAAAGTCAGCCTAGCGTCTCACAGAATGAAAGGACATCCCCCAAGCCTTTCATATCAGCCTCTTGTTTATCAGTGTGTGCTTGTTTCTATCTCTTTTGTCACACGCAAGCACAACTAATCCCATCTTAAGCCCTTTTCCATCTCGACCCTTTTCTTTCCTTTTAGACGATTCTTCCTCTCTCATTGCATCGTCTCCGTGTTGGGAAAGAAATTGTCCCAAAGCCAGCCAACTCCTAGCTCTCACATTCTCTTGCCTGACCGCATTGGATTTTAATTTGCAGCAACTCGGGCAGAATAATTGTCTAAATTGATAAAAGATAACTCAATTTTTCTATTTACTAAAACATCCTTCAGTATTTTGAAGCTTGTCAGAGGCTGCCGAGCGAGACCGCATATTGCACAGACACAGTGTAGCCTCAGGCATCCACTGACTTCAATGGCCTTTGTCTGGGGCAGCATGTGAACATCCTGTCTGCCTCTGCCACAGGAGTGAGACGGACGACCCTGTCCAGTGCGGTGGATCCGTCTGGCCTTGTGTACCCGCCTCCTCCTAGCGTACAGGTCAGACGGGTATGGCCGCGCCATTTCCCACCTGGACATACTGATAAGTAGTAAAGGCGATTATTTCCCCTCGTCTGCCTTTTCACACATATCTCTATCCTTCAGTGCTGCTACACCCTGATGCTCTGATTCCATAATACCTAACTTGTATCAGCAGGCATGCTGTAATATGGACAAGGCTAATACCTGTTATTCTATGGGGAGCTCTATTGTGACTGTCGCATCTCTGGGATTTCTCTGGGTTTTCAATTAGACGCTCCGAGGCTCTCCGCAGCCCGTCGCTATGTAATCTCTCAGAGAAGGCAGATAGTCTGCGGGACACTGATCACAACACAATTCAAAGTCTAGTCGACTCTAGTAGAGCCTAGCAGTTGTGTTCACAATCCAGTCCAGACCTCACTGAGCTATGATATAAGTCTCATACAGTACAGCAGCTTTCCTCATCTGATCATCTTCTCTTCATTCATTCGATTTAATCCATAACGGTTTCTCCAGTCAGCCCATATCCCACAGTTACATGCACTTAACAATTCATACTAGAAATTCAGATTAAATATCTTAAAATGACACAAAATCAGACATTAAGTTGTATATATGTTTAAAAAGAAAATAAGCAACAATGAAGAAAATAAGAAAAGATCCTCCATTCTGCCCTTGATCTCATTCGTTGGTCGTTGTCCTATCAAAGCAAATTCTTTTTATCCACATTATATCCTTAACATATATATTTCATCTTTATCTATCGGTGTTAGAGATTCTCCTTTATTTTCATTTATCTAGGGGATAAAGGGGATACTGCTGGCTTTGAGAAATGTTATCCTAAGCTATCTGATTCTGAACAAGCACATTTCCAGATGCCAAACCCAATTTCCTCTTCCTCTGTCTTCCAGCCAGCTGTTGTTTTGTACGAAGCGTGCAGAAACAGATTTTGTATCATCTAGCAAACTGCAAAAAAATATCATATAGGAGGGTAAATCCCAAACTGTAGTCTACTCTTAGAGACACGGACACAATTCTCTCACATATGCTCACACTCACACATGCACACACACAAAGTGAAGAGATAAGACTACAATGCCAGCTCAATGTTGTGTTTAAAAGAGAAAATCTGACACCTTGAGCTGACAGATCAAAGCCAGCAATCAATAGCTCTGAGTTTGATTATTTTCCATGAGACCTGAAGATTGTGGATCAATACTTTTGTCTGTGACCAGGCTGAGAATCAGTTTAGCTTTTACTGCGGCAGCTGGAACTGAGGTCAATGGAGGATGCACTCAGGAATCTGTAGTACAGCTTGTTCTAAGTGAGTGCGATAATAAGTGGAGCAGTTCTCAGAGAGAAGAGATGAGATAGTAAGCTGCATCTTTGTGTCCATCATTTATCATTGCAGAGATCCATCCATGTTCAGTTGCAGGTAGCGGCAACCCCGGCTTGGTCCGGCGTTCTGTTAAACACGATTGGCCATGTTGGCTGGTGGGAAGCAGGTGTGGGATTATGTCCTAGTCACAGTACAGGCAACCCCTACTGGTTCACTGGGTAGAGCGCTTGGAGGGAGGGTGGGAACTGGGGGGATAGCGGGAACCTCCTACACTTTCCACACCAAACCTGCCCAGTTTGTGTGACGTGGATGAAGAGCATTAAAGGAACAGTGTGTAACATTTGGGAGGATTTATTGGCAGAAATGTAATATAATATTAATAACTATGTTTTCATCTCAAACACGCTTGTGAAACTGCGGTAACGTACCGCCAGCCGCCCTCTGACTTCCGTTGCTCCTAAAGTAGTGTTATTATGTTGATGACAGCCTCCGAGCGAGGCGAACGGCGTTTCCACGGTTTTGCACTCTGCGGCTCACGTTACTGCAGTCTTGATAAGGGAGGAGTGAGCGGAGGGGTACAAAGTTGGTTACAACCTGCAACCACACCTCTAGATGTTGCCAAATCCTACACACTGTAGATTTAAGTAAAGCTTTACCCACCCTACAAAAATGTAAACAGGATATAAACACATTTTCTAAACAGAAAGTTTCTGTCATGCTTGAGGTTTTTTACTCAAGTCCCAGTAGTGTCGAAGATTAGAGTTGTATAACTCAAATCTCTAAACACTCTAGTGTCAAAGTTGAATTCAGTTGAAATTTGGCTTCGATGCCCGTAGCAGTGTGTCCCATTACGGCCGCAGTCTCCATTGGAATAAATGGACTTGCTCTGCACAATGTGCTGAAAAAGCAGACACCATTTTGTCACAAGGTTGAGGTAGCCATGAAAGTAACACTTCTCTGTTCCAAGATCAAGAGAAAGTAGGGGGGGTCTGATCAACGGCACCTCCTCTGGATGCAGCAGGAGGAGCTGCTGGTCAAAGCTGAGACGAAGTGCATCTAAGCAGCTATGTCAACCCTACAGAGTGTGATACCTGGGCAAAAAAAGGGAACTAGCTTTCATCCGCCCTGTATTTTCTTAGAATATTTGTCCTTGAACCCCTTTTTTTTTGAAGAAAAACTTTTGATGAAACTACTTCATTGAGTATTCATGAAATGCAGCTCGTCTGCCAATGGCAAGACACCCACAGGGCCATTATCACTCTGCATCACACACACAAAAACACACGTACAAATGCACTGCTAGCTGTCATACACTGAGGGGTGTGTGTCAGCGCACAGATGAGCATGTGCACGAGCAAGTCAGTGTATGTGAGAAGCCGTTCCCTTAGATTTAGAAGGGAGTGTAGTTTGAAGACAATAACTAAAACCTCATCATCAACATGATTTGCCTGTAGGCGTAATCCTTAAAAGTGACACTAATTTGTGTACATTTAGCAAAGTACACAAAATCTTAGCCCCGAGACTCTGAGCACTGGCTGCATGCCATATCACATTACTAGAATGTTCCAGCGCCCCCGTGGTGTTGTCACAAACTAGAGAAAACAGTTGTCACTGGCTTAGTCATGGCGATTACACTTGGAGAACTCCTGCTTCGGCTGTCCTCAAAAGCTCATTGCTCGGAGAAAGACATTGTCATCCACTTGTCGCGCGCACAGATTGAACTCATCAGATCAAATGTCTTATTTCTTCTGTTCTCCTGGGCAATCCCCACACAATAACTAAACATGTATGTTTTCCACTTGTGCGACTCAACACAACGCTCCCATTTCTAGCCCATCTATTTTTCCCTTTCTGTCTCTGCCTCCTTTATTTCGCTCTTTGTGAGCGGAGGAGAGAATTTCAATGAGGAAACTCAGTAAATGAGCCTTCATTTCATTGTTCATGACACAAGAATTCAAATGTGTTTGTCAATAGATAATATGAAATCCGCACCCGGGCTTTTCTTTATGCTTTGGTAATACTGAGATTATTCAAAGTGGCAAATGATTTGGATTACTTTTATCTGGTAATTGTAGCACTAGCTATTGAAGTTATTACACACGTACTAAATTTGCACCACAAGGGAATAATGGCTGTTTGTCTGATTTTTTTTGTGTGCATTGTACATGCTTGTGGGCATTTATTTAGGTGTGTGTGTGAGTGCATTTGAGTGTGTGCTCCACACTAGACAAAATCATGGCATGGTTTCTCATTTTCCAGTCCAGTACTGTCGGTAATGTGAGAGCATGGCTAATCCCCCGAAGTCTCACATCATAGAATCAAACTCTGCCAGTTAGCACCACAAGCACTCTGACGCACACACACTTTCATACTCTATCAACATAAGAATTCAGAATAGAAATTCCATAACACACACATGGAACACATAAACACCACTAAATATGAATATCAAATAGGAAGTGTGCGTTTATTTCTGCCGGATTGGAGTGTGTGCATATCTGTGTGCAGCAATTTCCACCCCCTGGGGGTCTAATCACAGTGTCCTGCAGGATCACTGGAGAACTCTTTCTATCAGCAATTAGAATATGATTATATTTTCCTCTCAGTGGGACCTGTGAGTCACTGTGTAATTTCAGTCTGTCTCTCTGGTCAAGCTCGACTCTGCCGAGCCGAGGTAGAAGGCTGTTCTGTGGAACCTGAAGCAGTGAGTCTTTACCGGATGCATACGGAGAGTACCAGCAGTCCGCTGTTACTGCGCACGTGCACATTACAGCACACCACTCGTGTGTTTTTTGCAGGTGCGCGTGTGTTTGTGTATAAACGCCACTCGTTGCTTGGCCAGGTGAGTGCCCAGTCGCCCGGCTAAGGAGCGGCTGTTGGAGTAGATTGGCATGCAAGTCAGGCCACTGAAGCTGACAAACCAATTTAGAGGCATGATGCCCACTGAGTGGGTCTGAGTCCCTGATGCACGTTACCCCCCCCCCCCCCCCACCACCACCACCACCACCACCAATCGTTATCAACATCAACCTCCTGCCTGCCCCTCCCATCCAGGCAAAAAGTGAAAGGTTGCAATGACTGTTGTGTCAGCTTATTTTCAAAGTTCAATCTTACAATGACAAGCTAATACACCTAATAAGCAACCTGGCCCAAATCGTTACTGTAGGATTATTACAATGGTTCGTAGGGTCGTGTTTTTGCAAGGGAACATTCAATTAATCTCTTGATCTTGTTTCATTATCTTCCATTTTTCCAGGACTGTTCATTTTCTGTGTCACCCAAATTGTGAGACTCTCTTCCCACAAACAAATGCGAGCATCAGTGGTTTCAGCAAATGGTCTATCTCACAAAAACGACACATTTCTACAGTAACCTAGAACGGTCAAACCAAACACTGGCTCTAGATAGAGCCTTTCACATTTTTACTTTACCTGAAGGCCACCGTAGGTTCTCTGACAAGGAAAGAGAGGGGTGAGTCAAAGTTATATAATAACGCGTTAAAGCAAATTTGTTTTAACGCCACTAATTTCTTTAACACATTAACGCAACTTGCTATTTTTAGGTTGTAGCGGGCTAAATTTTTCAAGCTAGAGTGAAGATACTGATATCATATGAAACTAGAAAACCTAAGGAATCCATTGGTAACATGTCATAATAGCTTGTCGTGAAGGAGGCTAAATAACGCTCTAAACTTATGCTAAATTTTGGTGAGGAAAATGGGTTCTATGGGTACCCACGAGTCTCCCCTTTACAGACATGCCCACTTTATTATAATCACATGCAGTTTGGGGCAAGTCATAGTCAAGTCAGCACACTGACACACTGACAGCTGTTGTTGCCTGTTGAGCTTGAGTTTGCCATGTTATGATTTGAGCATATTTTGTATGCTAAATGCAGTACCTGTGAGGTTTTCTGGACAATAATTGTCATTGTTTTGTGTTGTTAGTTGATTTCCAATAATAAATATATACATACATTTGTTCAAAGCAGGCATATTCGCCACTCCTATGTTGATAAGAGAATTAAATACTTGATAAATCTCCCTTTAAGGTACATTTTGAACAGATAAAAATGTGCGATTAATCGCGATTAAATATTTTAATCGATTGACAGCCCTAATTTCAACCCAAACCATGATCTTTCCCTAACCCCTAACCAAGTCCCTTTTGTGCCTAAACCTAACCAAACCGTAACCATAAAGAAAATTGATTAGAAATTGAAACGGTGACTTGTAACGGTTTTGAAAGGCACGGTCAAACAATGTCGTCCTGACTCATCGTTCTGGAGTGCTTTCAAGTTTAAAGTATAATTTTAACATAAATTCTTGTCAGCATGTGTGTATTTTAATTATCATGTTGAGAACTTGAGTAATGCAAGAGTCACACTGCATTCCTATTAACACGTTTCTCCAGTTCCACAATTAAATAGATTATGTAAGCTGGATATAATCAGCAGCGGTCTCTGTCCCTTCTAGCTCCCTCCCTCTCTCCACCTTTTGGCCTCCATCCAGGCTAATTACCCCAGGGCTCTGCTCTCTCTGCTGGCCTGCCTCCCATCTCTACGCCCCCTCTGTGCACTTCGCTCTGCAGCTTCCCTCCTCTCCATTCCAGGTTAGGTAGGAGGGCAATAATAGAGCAGCGAGTGGGGTGTGGGGAACACAGGCATGGGTTAATCTGTTGACCCCAGCCGTTGTGCACTGTAGACTTACCATCTGACTCTCTGGAGTCTAGACCTCAGCTATTACTATAAACTATCTGAAAGAGACTCATTCTTAATCCCTCAAAGGGCAGCCCAAGGTTCATAGTGTGCCCTACTTACAAAAAAGTACTGTGAGAATACAAAAAAAAAAAATTCTGTTATGATTGGTATTGCTTTTTTTTTTTTAAATCTGTCCTGTAAAAATGCAACAGTGGAAAGGTGAGGGCGATTGGGTGTGTCATTTGTTGTCTCCATCTGCTGGGTACAATTAGCAGGCAACCGCCACAACCACAAGATGCCTGAGAGAGAGAGCAAAGCTTAAGCGTGTCAAAGAAGAGAGTAAGAGAGGTGAGAAAGTTAATGAGAAGGACTGTAATTTTTCAAAAAAAAATAGAAGCATGAGAAGAGGACTCTAGCGGGTCTCAGTCTAATATTTTAACCTGTGTAATTGAAGTGAATAGAGAACACCAGGCACACTTGAAGCTGTTAATGAGAACAGTGCAGCGTTCATAATTTGAAACGCTCCTCTTTTGAAGGAGTGCATAGACTATAACAAAGTTAATGCAATTCATCAGCCCATGTGAAAATGATATAGTTCAGCAAAAAATGTGCAGTGTGCTAATTTAATAGTCTATCATTTATTTAAAGCTCAAGATTGCATTGTGTCTCAGCATTTGGGCTGAGATTGTACTCTCAACAGAAGCTGAGCTTATTTAAAGTAATCAAATACTGTATTTTCAATATTGAAAGTGAAAATAAATTAGAATCACGATGCAACTTGTATTGAGTGAATGTGAACTGACAGTAACCCTGACGTACATCCAGTAAAGAAGTGAAGAAGAAGAAGAAGAAGAAGGGGAAGCTGATGAAGAAATGGAGGCAGTGGAAGGAGGACAGAAAGTGACAGATGAAACAAAGGGATGCAGCAGAGGCAGCGTGTGGACAGGTTGGAGGTGGTGGGTCAGCCAAAGGCTGGTAGAGAGACACTAGACAGCACAGCAAAAGCCGTATCCATATTGCATGAAATAGAGACATGCACATAGCTCATCCACTACCTTCCCGTCCAGAGCCTCCTCGCTGCATCCTCGGGGTTATGTTGAATTATCCACAACGCCAGTTTCGTTTGTCCCTCTGACTTTCTTATCTCCGTCTATCTCTCTCTCTCCATCCATCCATCCAGGGAACACCAACAGCGTTTTTGCCCTGGACTACATCAGCGGGTCCCTGACAGTGAAAGGCCAGCTGGACAGAGAAAACCCACTCTACTCAGCAGGATTCAGTCTCACTGTCAAGGTGAGCTACTGAATGGAAGGCAGTTGGGGGGGGGGGGGGGGTCGAGGGATCTAAAATCTGTTTCGCCGGTGGATCAAGAGAGGGCTTTGATATGATGGTGTATTAAATCAATGCAGTGTCTGGGTTTGACATAGCCTGCTAAATGCAGTACTTCACCCCGGCTCATACTATACATACCGTGACAGTCTTTTGAGGTAGATACACACACTGCTATAATTAGGAACGATTTCAAGGTCAACACTTCACTGACTGAATACAAGAACCGGCAGTACCATACGTGTTTATAGATGTGACCCAGATAAATTCAAATGATTTTATTGGGCTTGTCTGAAGAATTCTATGATAATGTCACCTTCAGAGGCTTGTGTTGAGTGAACAGCCAGCAGCCAGGGAGGACAGGGGGAGCAGAGGAGGACAAGATAAAGGAAGAGGGTTTAGAGTCCTCCTCAACGCTTAAGGCTCCTTTGTTCCCCCCCTCGCTTTCTTTTTTCTTCTGTTTGAAGCAGGTGCCATCTCTGAATCCCTCTGTCCCTCCACTGGGCCTAAAGTCTATCTCACTTGGCTTTTTAGCATGTCAGTCCTGCCCTCTCACCCCACCCACGGCCTTCCCACCTTGTCCACTCCACCACTTTCCTTTTTTTTGTCGTCATTTCTTCTCTTCCAGTATTGTACACCAAGTGCTTCCCACAGGGTGTGAGAGGGTGCGTGAAATGGATTTCCAAGTGCAACTGAAAGTGGAAGGATTTGCGATCAAAGACACAGTTTTTCCCGTGTAACTGCAATGTTACATTGGGGATTTTTATGGCATGTCAAGTCAAATCATTTGCACCTGTACGGCACAATAAATGGCCTGTAAAAGCACCTAATGGCTTCACTAGCACTCATGTATTTACTCGTGTAGCTGCGATTATTGCTCATAAAAAGCAGGTTGTATATGAGAGATACAACTGGCTCTAAGGTTTAATACAAAAAAAGATGCTAGCTTACATATTCCAGCCTCAGTCTATCTCTTTAATTGAAATCAATAATTACAAAGAAGAAAAGTAGAATAAGCGAAAGTGCTGAAAATGGAAAAAAAAAAATTGTCGCCCCAAAAATGTATTTATAAGATATGGATTTTTTCCCTCTACATTTTCTCTCCCCCTCTCTGCTTGTGCTTTCTTAGGTGGTGCTACTATTGATTGCGGTGTGCCATAGTAATACAACTAATTTCTCAACTTCAGGCAGCTTAGATAGTGCTGAGCGTGTGGAGGTGGAGGTCAAATGATTCAGTGGCGTTTGGACAAGAGAGGCTAAACTACCTTGATTACCCAGAGACCAGCATGTTGTTCCTGCCTCTTCTCCTATTGCTTGTGACACTCTTCCATCAATAAGAGACCACGGCTGCCCATTCCTATCTTTCTCTCCTATTTTTTTTTTTTTTTTCATTTCAGAGGCCTCACATCTTCGCCAGAAACAGAGAGAGTGTGTAATTGTGTCCTCTCAATGGGACTCCTTTCTCCTAAATCTCATTGTGTGTCCGTGTGTATGTACTGTATGTGGATGTGTGGATGTACATGTGCTGGCCCTCTCTTGGCCTCACTTTGAGCCTATTTCTATGATTGCTTTGAGTCCGTCTTTCCACCTTTTGATCCAATAAATGAACAGCTGTAAATACCTGGCTGAGATTGCGTGCTGACCACCTCCATCCAAAATGACATTTTCGGTGCAATCAAATCTCTCTCTCTCTCTCTCTCTCTCTCTCTCTCTCTCTCTGCCCTCTGTTGCTCTCTATAAGGCCACAGAGTTGAAGGATGATCGCAGTCCATCAGACGCAACAGTGATGACCACCTTTACCATCCTGCTAATTGACAAGAATGACAACGCCCCAAAGTTCAACAGCTCTGAGTATCGGGTCCACATCACCGAACTGGCCCAGGTGGGCTTTGCCCTTCCCCTCTTCATCCAGGCCGAAGACAAGGATGAGGTGGGTGGATCACATCCTGATGGCTGACACAGTCACAGCATTCTTGACATTGGGCTGATACACTTCTCCAGATAAGGTTGCGTGACACCATGCTGCCTCGGTATCTTATGGTTGTTAGTAGAGATGTCCCAAGCCGATCCTAAGATAACAGATTTTAATGGATTGGTATCGGATAAAATAACGCTGATCAAAATCCAATGATTTCTTTCAAAAGTTAGAAAGCTGGTGTGGCAACCTTTACGACAGTCTACAGTGCAGCATTTTACTATATGCAAGTGAAAATTACGAAAATCAAGAGAATGTGAATATGAAATTCCTTTCTGCCGCACCAGTGCAAATAACTCTGAATTCAGACACGGATTCGCTGAGCTCCGACACTAATGAATCTGTTATCTCTGATCGCCTCTTTCACCGGTTAAAATGATAAATGTAGCCGGCAGCAGTCAAAGGAATTAACGTTAATTCCATGAGTAACTTGACGACAGGCCAAAATGAAACCTTTCTGTTGTCTGCTTAAAGTACGTTCTGCAGCCAGTGTCTGTCAAAGATCATTTGTGAGGGAAGAACCTCCACACTGAAACACCACTGACTGTGTTTGTTGTTCCAACAACACCAACGAAGTGATACATCTTCTCTCTAGCTAATCGCCTCATGTCAATTCATACATATTATAATAATAATTTAAGTTTATAAGCTTAATAGTTTTGAACCAGGTTAGAGCTGCTTGATTATTGCAAAAATCATAATCACAATTATTTTTGGTCAATATTGAGATCACGGTTATTTAACACGATTACTTATTGACTTTGGAAACATCATGGATTTAGGAAGAACATTTTTTAGCCTGCATTTTAAAGTTAAATGCATCAATCTGGTGCACTTTGAGAGCAGAATTAAGAGTCTAGATCTATGAAGAACTTTGCGTTCTAGTAAACAATTTAATCATAAACACATCGGTTCTATAGATATGAATGGTGATGACACGGCAAAACAGGTGTTCTGGATTTATAACACACGACAAAACGAGAGCGTCATTGCGAAAAGGAATTTGGCACAATGATCTTTTTATGTCGATTATCTTGAATTAATCTTCGATTAATTGCACAGCCCTAAACCAGGACCTTCAGTATTTAGATCAAGTAGCTCGCGAAAAATAAATTGCGTCAGATTAAGTTAGCAGATACCCAATGTTAAAGGACTCGGATTGGGGCCAGAAAAACTTGATCGTACACATAAAGTTATCAATGAACGGCCTTGCATTTGTAGGGACTGAGGAGGCACTTCAGAGACTAACAACTTGCAGTGACACAAGGCGTCAATATAAAGAAGGAGTCTCATTTGCCACACATTTTTCCCTCTTGATTTGATCAGATAAGATCTTTCTACAAGGACAGCTAGATGTGAGTGGTGTGAATTTTGTGTTTTCATTTCTAGGTTTAGATTTATCCTGTTTATAAATGCAGTAGCCAAAAAGAACATCAGCCACTCGATGAAACTACTTGCATGGCATCAGTGCGTGTGTGTGTGTATGTGTGTGTGTGGACTGTCAGCAGCCATGTACAACAGCACGCTTTAGTGTGCTTTAGCGTGTCCGCCACTTTCCATTAGTTGTATCTATCAACCTACTGTGGTGACACACAGTCACACACACTCAGACACCGACAACACTTTTTCACTTTACGCTTGCTCTGCTACTCTCCCTCACTCTCTCTCTCTCTCTCTCTCTCCCTCTCTCACATGTGCACATGCTCGCTCACACCAGCGCATCGGACTCGACTACAATTTAATTTGCTCTGGAAGAGATGGGATAGAGCATCAAATTATACCTAACGAGGAAAATCAATCACCTAGGGTGCAGATAAGCCGAAAGCTAGTCAACTCTGATTGATTCAGGCACAGCAGCCGCCAGGGTGGAATTTGACAGATAACTGCAAGTCAAGTGGATAGAGAAAAAGGTGGAGTAGAGTAAAGAGAGACAGACATGAGGAGGGGAGAGGAGAGGAGGGGAAAGGAGGAACTCTAAGAAAAAGTAGTTGAAGAGAAAGTAGCCTGCAATGGAGCAAAACCAGAAGTCTGAATAATTGGAGGAGCTTGAAGAAACAGAGAGAACGGCAGACAGGAGAGAAAGGGAGCACTTGAGGGAGAGATAGCAGGAGTATTTAGCAGCAAGTCCGTTTATTCATTCTAAGGATGGTGTGTTGCAATGACGAGACAGAGAGGGGAGCACAGTGAGTGTGTTTCTGCACTCAGGTGGGCTGACGACCCAGACACCTGGCATGTGATAAGAGGTCCCTCTGGAGGCTACCACCCAACGCTTTACCACCACCAAGAGCAGCACTCAGTCTGGGGAGGGAACCAGCATCTCCAAGCTAAGATTGCACACTGCAAATTGGGGAATAGCTATGGTAATTCTGAGATGGTTTTTTTACCAGATTCACCATAAATGCTGCCTTAGAAAGCACTCCTTCAGAACCAGTCCATTAGCAGCCACAGCAAACTCCTTAAAACAAAATGCATCAGGAAGAGCTAAAAGATGCAGGATTTCACACAAAAATGTAAAACGCAGTTGTGCTCACAAGTTGTGTGCTGGAGACTTAGGGCGCTTTCACAAGCCCACATTTAGTCCGTTTTAATTGAACTCTGGTGCGGTTCGTTTGGGCGGTTGTGAACGCAGTAGTCGTACTCTGGTGCGGACCGAAACAATCTGTCCGAGACCGCTAGCGAGAGGTGGTCTCCAAGGGAACCAAAACGCAGGCTGCCTGCGCGGGCATATGTTGAGCTGGACACAGGTAAACGACAGGTTAACATGAGTTGGAGAGGACTGACCTTTTGCTTGACATCTGGGCCGAAGAGAACAGACAGAATATACTAAATAAAGTCCGCACAAAACAGTGATGTTTATAAAGTCATAAACTGGAGGAGAAGGGATTTGTGCACAGTCGATCAGTGCTAAGTCAAAGTGAAAAAACTTAGACAGCATCAAAGTCCGCGATTCCCTGCATAGAAGTGGCAGCTCTCAAGATGAAAAAGATAATTTTGCTCCTTCATACACACCCCTCAGCAACTTATTTTTTTTTATTTGTTCCGCTTTGATTTGTGCACTGTGAAACCGAACCAGACTAAATAGAAAGCGAACCAAAAGTATCAATTTCACTCTGATTCGGACTAGACAAACACACTATGGCTTGTGAAAGCGCCGTTAGAAATAGCCTGCGTTCCACCAGTCTTGCATTGTAACTCTGCTGCCACACATCCATCCATTCCAAGGAGTAAAATCTATGAGACGTTTTTTTGTCTTGCAGTTTTGTATTGCTGTTTTGATCCTCTAAACCTGCATGTCAGTGCCGATACACACACTCGTTCACACTCCACTACACCTGTGCTTTAATCTCACTTTTTCCAAGTGTGAGGGATTATAGGCAGACATTTCATTTCTTAGACTATGACACAAGTGGTAGTTACCTCTCTCTCTGTCTGTCGCTCCCTTCATATCCTCTTCTGCTCGGTTAGCATCTATAAAACTTTTGCTGCTGGAACTTGTCACTAAACTTTGTGGCAGTCGCGTCTGACAGGGTGCTTTTATTGGGGGCTTCTAAAGGCAGAAGCAAATGGACGGGCAATTACGTTTATGGGCAGTTTGAGGTGACATCCCTGCATATTGGATGGTCTTTTAAATAGGAGTCATCAGCCACAATGGTTCTCCCAGAGATGAAAACAAAAACAAGGGGGCTATTTCAACCGCCAGCATAATGCCAATCGACCACCGCACCCGTCTTCCTCTGTCTGCCACAATAGCTACATGATTGGCCGCCCTGCAGCTTTATATATCAAGACAGGAGGGATCTGGAGAGGTTTTTTTTTCTCAGCTCACAGCCACTGGCTTCTCAGGGCCGTGATGTCATTTTGACACTAACTTTGTTTATATTTACCCACAATGCCTTTGCACTTCTTGATTTATCTCAGAAAGAGAAGAGAAAGATGAAGTTTATAGGTCTTTTTTTGGAGGTAATTTTCATATAACCACTAATGAAATGATACTAACCTTGTCATACAGAACATAGTATTTCTAAATCAGACTCAATGCTCAGTGGTGGAAAGTGTATTTACTCAAGTACTGTACTTAAGTAAAATTTTGAGGTACTTGTGCTTTACTTGAGTATTTCCATTTTCTGCTACTCTATACTTGTACTCCACTACATTTCAGTGGGAAATATTGTACTTTTTACTTCACTACATTTATTTTACAGCTGTAGTTACTTTGATTTCACAAAGAAAACATATGATAAACTTATTAAATATGATGCATTGTTATATATTAAAGGCCCACATCTCTGGGAGAGCCCCTGAAGAAACCAAACCCAGACATGTGTATCTGTATTGAGGTAGATAGTCATGGGTGTCACCAGGGATCACATCATCTCCTCGTTTTCTCTCATAAAACACACACTATGATGATTAAAGCTCACGGTTTCAACCTCTTGCATGGGGATTTACTCCATGTTGCACTCAAATGGCCATTTACATAATGTGAAACAGTGCAGGCTTTATGTAGTAGAGATGAAGAAGAATTCAGATGAGGAGACAAGATGAACTTTTGGTTATGGACTATGATTAGATTCTTATGCCTGTTGTACAGTCTAACCTTGTCATATACATTTAATCACACAGTTGAGGGTTTTTGTTACTGGCTGCCTCCTTTTCCTGCAAAGCACAGCTCTCTGGGTCAAATGTGTACCAGACCCTGAAACAATTTGAGTGTTACTGTTAACAGCTTTTTTACCAGCAAATTTCACGCAGCAATAGGAGCATGCGCTTTATACTTTTTTTTCTGTTCATTTATACACTGTTTATAATATATAGAACATATGATGGTATGGTATGCAGTATATGTGTGTGTGCATAGAGCTCAGAAAGTTGAGGTGCCACTTTGTAAAAATTAGGGATGCGCCGTTCCGCCTCTTTCAGTCCCGATTGCGATGCCTGGGATTTGGGTATCAGCCGATCCCCAAATATATATATTAATAAGCTAGATCATTCTTTTATGTGTAAGGCATCATCAAGCTTGCCTTAAACATTGCTTTCCTAACTTTGTAAAACAAAATGTAACAAATAAATAAATAGATATAAATTTACGAAATTGTTATTTATTATTAAAATAATAAATCGTACACCAGCAACATGCTAAAAAAATCTTCAAGTTCACTTACAGTTCGAGTATTAACCTTTTTAATGCAGCAACAAATTGGTTAAAATTTAAACGGGAATTCAAATTCTAGCATATAATGTATATAGTATATACATATAGAATTGAATTGAATAGATTGGTAACATTGTCACCCAATCCAGCTATTTGAGTCAGTATATGCCCGATATCTGATCCGGTATTGGTATTGATGCATCCCTAGTAATCCCTAGCCAACCTTGTGATTAAAGGACAACCCGCTCTACCTCCTGAGCCACAACCGCCCCAATGCCTCAGGATGTGATAAGGTTTGACAAATATAGATACTGTTCTGAGTTATTTAGGTATTTCCCTAGTACAGTTATCTTGCCTCTTAGCATCAGTGTACAACAGCACGCTTTAGTGTGCCCGTCACTTAGTTGTATATATCAACATACTGTGGTGACACACAGTCACACACACTCAGACACCAACACACACAGAACTTAAACATGTTTTCATTGGACGCTTGCTCTGCCACTCTGTCTCTCTCCCTCCTTCACATGTGCACATCTCTCTAAAACGTAGTATTTCTGAGCTCTTCTCTATCATATGATCAGTTCATACTATCAGACTATAGTCAGAGCACAATAGCCTGACCTTTGATTTCTTACTACTGGTTGCTTGTGATTATTATTCTACTGTTGCAGTCAATATAAATAATTGTGGGTAGTACAATCTTCTAGATGCTGTGTGAGTGTTTATATTATATTTTGGTGGGAATCAGGGTTTCTGTGAATCTGAAGTTTTTTCTTTCCGTATATGTATACAGTATCTGTACCTTTGATATGAATTGTATCTTTTGTCCAATAATTATTCATAAAAACTTCATAGATATACCGTAGCATAGATTGTATCATCTACATTCTTCACTAGTAGGGTATATATCACCTGCTCTCGCTCTCTCTCAACAACCCCCTTTCTCTCTCTGTTCTCTCTCGCCTTTCTCCTATTCTGTTATGGCAGGGGGTGAACAGCATGTTCCAGGTGTATCTGACAGGAAACAATTCAGAGTACTTCACCATCTCCCCCACGGCGGTGCAGGGGCGTGCCGACATCAGAATGAGGGTGGCCATGCCGCTGGATTTCGAAAACATTCGCAGCTACAGCTTCTCAGTGAGTTTGAAACGTTAAACTATACGACAGAGTGAATGCTGGGAAAAGAATCCTACAGTTTGAAAGAATAAAGCACCAGCTAACATTTCTAAAGAAGTAGGATGCTTACAAAGAAATGTTCAAACACTGTAAATGTCCAACAGAACAGTTTTGTAAAGAGATACAAAGTGGAATAAGAGAGACAGTCTTCTTTTGATGACCAAGCATTGAGGAGACAAAGCGGCTCCATTGTCCTTCTGTGAGACTGCCCTTGAAGGAACTCTGGACCAAGACTGAGTGTCACTTCATTATGTTATTTCGCAACTTGTTTTTATTTGTTTGGACACTGAGGCCATATCACTTTCTCAACACTGCAGACTTGTTTGAACAGTGAAATTGATATTTCGTTACCTCAATTTACCCCTGAGTGGTTTGCAGAAGGTGCCCCGCTCTGTGTATAATTTAAAATGTCCAAATCTTGAACAAGTCAATGTTGACGACAGTGACTTCTTTGGCATAATAGCTAATTCTGATATTTTTTCTACAATGCCACCTAAAAATGTGAATATTTTAAATAGATAACCAATGTTAAACCTGTTTCTTCTATAACTGCATTGTTAAATTCTAAGGCTATATTTCTATCTCTAGTGTAAATATACTCCTTGTTGTCTCTCCTCAGCTTTATGCCAATGAGTCCATGTCCGACCATGTGGGTTTCGCTCGAATCTTTATTGAGCTTATCAATGAGAATGACAACCGGCCCATCTTCAGCAGGCCGCTGTACAACATCAGCCTCCCTGAAAACACCCCCCCTGGCACCTCGCTGCTACGTATCCTGGTGAGTATCTTAAGAAACAACTGTACAGCTGAGAATGTGATAAATTAGTGTGATTAATTCCTGAAGAGAAATTTAACTAGAGTCCAAATAGATTACAATAAACCTGAGTGGTACTAGTAACTTTTATGGGGCTTGTTTTATAGGGAATGAAATCTTGGCTTGTTTGTACCCCATGTGACCCAGTACTCTCCTGAGACTTCACCATATGTGTTGTGATTTACGGTGACTCAAGCTAGGCTGCCTCAGACAAACGCACAAACACAAATGAACGACCATGTTGACGACTTATAGACGTTAAAGACAGCCGTAGGCTCAACTGTGGCTTGATCTTAAACACTGTTTCAACATAATTATGCAAAAGCAGAAGTAAATATTTACTGGCAACACAATAGTGAGTTCCACTTAGGTAATAAAGGTTGAATTAACCACAACATCAAAAAGTCCTCATTTTGAGCAAAATTACTTATACAGTCATTTTAGGGAAGTCCAGTAGTGTAATTGCTTGCTGTCACTGTAAGTCTAGAGCAGCGGTTCCCAGCCTATTTTCCTTGAAGCCCCCCCCGACTTGTATCTCAGAAAAGCTGAGGCCCCCTCCCCATATTTTCTGACGTGATCACCCTAAAAGAAATTACAAATCCTCGAACAAAAGCTTCAATTTCAGTAAAGGGATTCAGTGTATTAAATTAGTTAGACTTAGTTAGTTTTTTTAATAAATCCGCTTTCTTTAATGAATATAATATATCGTCAGTGCCTCTATCTGTGTGTGCGGCGCGCGGGAGAAAATGTTGTTTTTGAAAGGCTAAACGCCAACAAATGTGAATTGAAGCATATTTATAGAGGAATATTTCATTAGATAAAAACATGTTGTGAATTTTTTAAATGATACCAATCGATACTTTTCAATAAATGTTGACTTTTAGACTTTACAACGCTCTGGAGTTATTGGAAATGTTTGGATGACACGAGTCTGAAACAATCCTTTGCAGCCACCACTGGAATCTAATTCTATTAATAGTATAATACTAATAATATTAGTGTAACCTGATCTTTATCTGCAACTGTGCAGAAATACCGTGTTTAAACACAACGTGGCCTACTAAGTAGCAAAAAAGGCTTTTGTATAAATGATCCAGTCGGTGTGTTATTACGATTTTAGTTATACATGTACAAATCTAATTTTGACAACCTCAGAGCAGACAAATCCTAGCGCACCCCCTTTAGGGAGTCCCGGACCCCAGGTTGGGAACCACTGGTCTAGAGAATCATTTTAGCAGGATTCAAATGATTACCCTCAAAGTGCTGCTTATAGCTCATACATAAAGTTTCACTTTCTACCCTTAAACTTATTTGCTAGTTGCAAAAAATGATACAGCATTACAGAAATATCAGTTGAAACTGGATTACTATTATCAGAGGATCTTAAAATGTCTTAACTGTTCATATGGGATTAATATTAGAGACGTCGATAATAATGTCAGGACCACCTCCATTAAAACTAATCCAATTAGAGCAGGGCTTAAGAATTATTTTCACAATTTATGTTGAATTATTCATTCCCTCCAGGTCTGCTATTGTACCCTTTGTTTAGATTCTCACAGTTGAAGTGTCCTTGAGGCCACTCCACCTCATGTCCTCAGAGTACCGCCATGCAGCAGAGCTCACCGACCAGCAGCCGCTACTATAACCGGATCGGAAAAAAAATCTCCGACCGTCTCCCTATAATTCCACATTATTATTCATTACCAGTCATTCCTTGGACAAAACGCCCACAATCCACTAGATACAAGTGCAAAAAGCACAGTGTGAAAATCAATAGTTTTTTATAGACTGGGTGCTCATGAAAGGGAGATTGCAGGGCAGTCTAATACCCGATAAGTCTGGCTGATGTCGGCCTCGTGCTGGAGCGTGCAGCCCGCCGTGCGATCCTGATTGCTGGCTGTGTAGAGAGTGAATGGGCTGTAAATAGAATGAGATGTGACGGCTCTCAGTGAGGACTGCACTGGCACGGATGGCAGCACTCGTATATATATACACTGTTTAGATGAGCGTTTTGATATTCTGACCTGCTCACACACACACAAACACACACACACACACACACACACACACACCAGTGGCACCCTGAGATGCCACTGGAGACAAAACACACATAGAGATTAAACAGATGTTTCCCATACTTCGTTTTTCTCTGAGGCTGAGAACGAGAAATAGACACACACATACCCATATACTGTATAGGATATACACAACAATCTCAAGGTCAACACATGGCTAAAACCAGACATCCCATAAGATTACCATTTACTATGTGTCTGTGTATTCAGTAATGTGTTTGAACAGACTTGTTTACTTATGCGGGTCTGTCATAATTTAGTTCATTAGTAATTTAGACAGCATGTTACAACGGTTGTAATCCATTGAGTGCAGTCTGATCAAACAAGCCACGGCCGCCTCACTCGTGTTTGTGTGAATGATGAGATGTTTTTCTTGGAATAGACGCTGCATCCATGTAATGTATAAAATAAGTTATAAAGTGAAGCACAGAAGGAAGTTAGATCCATCAAAGTGCTGGTTCTCTGCCTCATATTGTTCAGGCAGAAGTTGAAGTGGAGAAATGTTCGTATTGTAAATGTATATTTTAAAGTATAGAGTAGAGAAATGTAAAATGGCCTTGATTACATTTAGCCTTGTGCAAGAGCACTTTCCAACCCACTCCTGTGAGTCAGCACCAGGTAAAATAATATAATAACCTGTCCATCACTCCACAGGACAAATCATGTCGTTCGCTAACTGCACAAAAGCATTTTGAGTTGAAGTGTTAATTGTGACAAAATTAATACATGAGGCCCCAACAACTGGTTGTTATTACACAACCAGTATTACATTTGCACTTAACTCCAGCTCATTATATTCTGAACTTTATATTACATCTCTCTGTACCTGTGCTTTTAAGTGTCATTTGATTTGCGGGCACATTTTTCCTGACTCTTTGTGAACGTGTCTCACTCAATCTCTTCCAGCAGTTCAAACTGTCTGCTTGTTTAAGTGCAGTGAACAACTCAAGGCATTACAATATAACCAGATTGTTAGGCTGAGACTCGCCTCTCGGTGCTCTCTGTCAGATGGCTGTGAGGTGCAACAGATGGTGGCCAAATTATGTTTTAGTACCAAAAGGGAGGACGACTCTTTCATTCTTAATCTCTCAAGGTGGCCTGGCCTGCCCTCCTCAATATACAGTAACACACAAACACACACACACACACCAATGAATGCATTAAAAGAATAGTTAGAAATTTTGGGAAATATGCTTATTTCTTGCTGAGAGTTGGATTAGAAGATTGATACCACTCACATCACTCTAATGTCTAGAGCCAGGAGCCGATTAGCTTATTCTAGCATAAAGACTGGAAGTGGGGGGGAGCAGCTAGACTCCAAAGCTCAAACATAAACCCACCTGCACCAATACTTGCCAAGCCTCCCGATTTTCCCAGGAGACGCATGTTTTTCACTGCCCTCTTCTGGTTTCCTCCTGGGGTCACAATTCTCCCATATCTCTCCCGATTTGTTGATGATTTTCACACATTTTTGTTATCTCAACCTGTTTCTGGCCCTGTACAGCGTGTATAAGCCGTACTGTTTCCACGCGGGAGGTAATAGAGTTACATGCCAGAGATTCACACAAGTTCAAGCCAGGGGGGGCGAATTATTTAGTTTTCTTCCTGAGAATTAAAAGTAGGTCTATTGAAAATAAAAAAGCTGTTGCAGTGTACTTTTCATTGTTTAAAAGTCACCAGAATGCAGGTAACAAAGTCTTTGAAACTCAAATTTTTCTGGTGGGGAGGACCCCCAGACCTCCCGCTTTGGTTTTGAAATCCTCCCTATTTTTGAGGTTTCAAGGTTTGCAAATATGTCTGCGCTTCTAAAGCTTATAAAGTAACACTTTAACTTCACGGTTATGACAAGATTCTATTAAGTCACTGCACCCGGCCAAGAAATAGCTAAAACTCCCTGTAAAACCATCAACTTATGTTTTTATGTTTTGGTTTTATGTTAATGAGAGAGGTGCTGGTACAGTGGGAGGATTTCCTTCTTCCTTTGGACAGAGCCAAGCTGTTTCCCTCTGCTTCCAATCGTTTTACTTAGTTAAGCTAATCGCCTGCTGACTCCAGCTTCGTATTGAGCGTACGGAGTGCAATCCTCTCATTTCACTCTTAACTAAAGAAAGCAATTAAGTGATTTCCCCATATGTCAAACTATTCCTTTAAATAGTGTTTGAGGTAACCTTTGTAACTGTTGTGAATATGTGTAGGCCAAAATATTGAAACACAGACTACATCTTTTATGATTTTTAAGCGAAGTGTTTTTCCATTCATAATAGCTCTGGTCAGTACTGATTACATTATTGATGACAATGATGATGAGCAGCGTGTGAATGACACAATAATACGCAAGGCAAAAGCGTGAAATAACGCAGTTCTTGCTTTAGCCATGTCATTTGTACGCCATGTAGTCTGTACTGACTGCTATGGAAATGCATCCCCGTAAATATGCTACGCTCAGAGCGAGTGACGTAGAATAAAAAATGAAAAAGACTGCTTATGGCGAGCAGGAGGGGAGGTGGATGGGTCCAGCTAACACACAAAACCAGGAGACCGGTGTTCGAGACAGGTGTTTTGTTTTGTAAGTGACGTTTGTGACATGTTTTACGTACTTATGTTGCATTGTTTCTGTACGTATTTTACTGAGTTTTCGTATTTACTTTAAATACTGCTGGTAGGCTACTGCACCTTCATACACACGTGTAATATTCACACTTCGGCGAGGCAAAACGCGACACTGATACGTTATCCTCTGGTGGACAGACGAGTCTATTACATGCTTTGGCGTGATATCGGGTTTTGATGAGACAATATCATCATGGCCTATTTGTTTGTACATTGCTACATTCAAGAACTTCCTCACATCACAACAAGATTTGAGAACATTTTCAGTGATCAAAACTCATCCATGTACCCATAAGTCACGTGACTGAAGTGCAAACAAACGAGTAAATACCCTTATAAGACCAGCAGAGAGGATCATCAAATATAGTTGTATCCCCTGCTGTTACATTAACTGTGAGACTGATTAGTTTCCGTCAGAGTGAAGTATTTTCAAGAGCATTGCTGTTTCCCTGAGCATCGTGCAGTACAATATAGGAATAACCTGGTGAAGGTGGTTTGTATGTACAGAGGGTGGGGCCTGGATGATGTTTATATAATTCTTTATACCTATGCTAATTGAAATTATGCATGTTGGTTCCCAGTTGTTTTTAAAAAGTGCCAAGCAGGCGACCTGATGTAATTGAAATGCTTTGTTTGGGTTAATATTCATAGCTCATCTGATCAGAGCTTATGTACAATGTTAGTCGATGCATTACTCCGTGCCCGCTGCTGCATCCCTGTGGACACTTGTGCTTAACATAGGAATACACACACATACACACACAGAGGCAGTGGCTGTTTAATATTTATGGTCTGCAGCATTACTTATCATTATAAATATTTATTGTGATTTACTCTTTTGTCCGGGTCCTTTTCTCTCTCTCTCTTTCGGTCTCTTCCATCCTTACCCTGGAGACTTTAGGCATCAGCAGCTGCTCGTATCAGTGGAATCACTCTGATTTTCTCTCCTTGGGTTTCAGAGGAGAATTTGCCTTCTTTCATTTCTTATTTATTGCATGCCCTCAGTTATCGTTGTTTTCCCCTTTCTCTGTTTTACCATTAATTGCTAATGGTTTTCAGGTGTTGCATTGATTCACTCTGCGGTTTCCTGTCTGTTTCTGCACTCTCTAGCTCCTTCTACCCATCAGGCTCTACCTTAGAGACTATTTGAAGAGGATATATGGAGGTCTGATATGCATGTAGAAGTACGGTTTACCTGCACCTTCCCTCCGTCTCAGAGTTGGTCTTGCTTCTATAAAATATATCAGATGCAACATTCTCCTTGGATTAGTGTCTTCTACCATTGCTATGCTGTGTGTTTTATGGGCTCTGTGCAGATGTTGTATGTTTTAGAGCTAAGGCACAATGATAAATGTTTCTAGCAGAAGGTTATAAATTACAGAGTGGAGGATGATTCGCTACCGCCACTGTTTAGACAGGCCTTTATGGGGTAATAGTCACAACAGTAATTATAATTCATTATTGTAATGAAAGGAGTGAGGCCCGGATCGCTCCTGCATGTGGTGGCTCACACAGCATCACCGTTAATTATGGGGCGCTTATCATGGGTGTTCTGACATTGTGAGACGGGGTGTGAATGGGTGTGCAGGGCTGAGGACAAACAGACGGGAGCTGAAAAGTCTGAACTTTCCCGGAGTTGGTTCACTATCGCTTCTCTAGAGCGGTGCGATAGCAAAATTAGATGAAAAGGGAGTTTGGGGAGTGTAGTGGAGCTAAAGATTGGTCTCCATCGGTTCATTTGTTTGGTCATGTGTTAATCCATTCATCCATTTCATTCAGGCAATAATGATAAAGGGAAAAAAAAACACTTCAGCACTGTGTTCAACATTTTAAAAGGGTTGCAACGAAAGGTTGTTTTCCTTATCAATTAATCTGCAGATTATTTTCGCAGTTAATGGATGAATTGTTTGGTCCATAAAATGTCTGAAATTGGCCATCGCTAGTTCCTAAAGCCCAAGACGACGTCTTCAAATTGCTCGTTTTGTCTGACCAGCCATTCAAAACCCCAAAATATTCAGTTAACATTGATATAAAACACAGAAAATCATCACCGTAGAGAAGCTAAAATCAAGGAATTTTTTATGATGTAGGAGGGATGGATTAAGGGTCCAAAGGGAGGGATGAGAGATGAGAGATGTAGGGATGGGGAAATGAAGGGTGATGGATGAAGGGATGAGGGTAAAGGCGTGGAGGGATGAGTGGAGGAATCAGGGTCGTGGACGGATGGAAGGAGTAGAGTGAAGTTGGACCTGTGTCAGATGTGAAAATTGTGTCAAATGGCAAGTGAATGGGTCAGGTGTGCTTAAATACGTTTGTGCAGAAATGGGATGTGCTTAAAGGTATAATATGTAACCATTGTTGGTTGGTGTTTGTAAACACACAGCATTCAAAGTCGGCCCCTCCTCCTCAGCTCAACGAGCCGAAAGGGAGTGAGAGAGCAGCGATGGTCAGGCGACCTATAGAGTGAATGAAGAGAAGGAGCGGCGTTAGTGAGAACAAAGCAGTGAATCGGAGAAATAAAACATTATGTTCTGTTTGTTTCACGGTTGTTACGTTCTGAAGCACAAATAAACACGACCACAACTGTGCATAACTCTGCACAACCCTGCGAGAAAGTGCCGAGTTGCCGGATTTTGAATGAATGCAAGGGCAGGCTTCTGTTGGCTGTGTTTGTGGCTCAGCGCTGCTCAAGGGGAACACTGTCTGGAGCACATCCACATAAGAACACACAACCTGTTCTCACCCGTGAAATATGGCCTGTTTTATCTGACAGAGCTAAAGGGGGACTTGTGCCTCGGTATCGGACGCCGAGGGGCATGACAAAGCGGCGTTATTTCATGACCTGAACGGGCTGCACGCTGTTATTGGCTGGGGGTTACACCCCCAAAGACTCTTTGCTGAAGCCCAGAAACGTCCCGAACACAGCAAAATAATAAGAAAAGAGAAAATGCAGGCGGAGGGCAGGGTCTCTGCAGAAATAGACACCACCACACACTTCTAGTGGGTCATAATCCGTGGTGGATGAAGTACCTGAAAGCCACACTTGAGTAAAAGTACAGATATCTAACCAGAAAATTACTTAAGTAGAAGTTAAAGTCACCTATTAGAATATTACTTGAGTAAAAGTCTTAAAGTATCTGATATTTACTTTACTTACCACCTTAAACATGACATGTTGACAGAAATATAAAAACTCAAGTAAAGTACAGACACTACCAAAAAATACGTAAGTACTGTAACAAAGTTGTATTACTTTGTTACATTACATTTCTATCAATCTATACATTGTTTTTCAGGAAATTCTTCCATATTATACCTTTAAGGTGTGGTCTTTGTTCCAAGACCTCAGCCCTGCTGACTACAGATCCCATGAACATCCGCACATGCTTTCATTGTCTTCTCCCTTGTATTCAGTGTGTCTCTGTAGTAAACTCTTCACTCTTTATCATTCTCTACATCCTCCCTCTGCTTGTGCTAATCTCATTGCTTCATCATTGAGGACAGAGACAGAGAAAGAGGGGGGGAGGACCAAGGCCTGAAGCTGCCAGCCACAGAGAGCTCTGCATTAAGCATTTTCACTAGCAGCTCAACCTCTATCTCCAGCTTATGCCCACAATACAGTCCTCTCTCTCTCTCTCTCTCTCTCTCTCTCTCTCTCTTCCCCCAGTGTATTTTTCCAGTGGTTCACATGTGGTTGCAATCATTATATAGTGGCTGTGCTTTATCTTGCAAGCTGTCACAGTATGCTGAGAAGACGTCCACTTTATTGGACTCTTCTTTTACAAAAGTATACATTGTTAAAAAAGTGTTAAAAGTTGTATCTCTCTTCTCTCGCTCTCTGTGTCTCGCTGTTATCTGGGTGGTCAGGAGATAATAGAAACAGGCTGTTCAATCCTGTCGGCAGGCAACAGTCGCTGTGAGCACCCCCACCTGCTCGTTAATGGTTTAGAGAAATAAAGCAGTCGTAAACGTACGCTCGCCATCGCCATTACACCAAAGTGTCCGCAGTAAAAACACACACAGCTCCCATCAACCCCCGCAGGTGCACTAGGTCACAGCTGGGGGACTGGCGAGAGATGCGCTTGGTCCTCGTTTGATCCAAGTAGCTGAGGGATTTTGCATCTTGTCTCTGCTAAAGAGGTTTGCGTCATTTCACACAGCTTCAGCTGTACGTTCATGTGTGCGATATGGAAATGAAGGGGAATATATTAATTCACTCATTAGTTTAGTTGAGTGAGTAGCAGTTCAGGGCATGTGATCATTAATTGGACACATCTCCGAATAGCCTCAGCGTGGTGTCAGAGTTTCTGTGCTTTTCGCAGGCTGCTGTTCTGAGTCGTCCCCTCTAATGTTGATTAGAGATACAAACAGGCGCTGCACAGTCCGATGGCCATTTGTGTGAGACCAAAATGTTTAGGGAAGGCCAAGTTAAATTCATCTTTCATACACGTCTTCCTTTCAGTCATGCCTTTAGTTGTATTGTGACCAGACGTATAATACATTTGACTTGTCCTCTGTCACACATTTTGTTACTATTTTTCAAAACCGAAGAATGCAAAGTGCAATCATTTAAATACTCTCGTCTTATACTCAGGCAAAAAACATTGTTTTTCATGCACTGGTCAATTGTCTTCTTTCAGACTAGTGGAAAGAAAACATCCAAAATACATATTTCAATGATTATTACTTACTTTGTCTATTTTCGTCTATAGATTTCCCCTAAATTTACCAAAAGTTAGCATTAGATAATGTTTCATTTGCATATTTAAACATAAAATTTCAGAAAACTTGTAATACAAAAAAAACAATTGTCTTAATGTAAGTAATTGGCTGGGAAAGTTTCATGGTGATATCTATTAGTTAAAGTTGTTACCCTATTGTCCTGTAGTGTCTTTCAAAATGTATGGAATTTTATAATATGGATCTTTAAGACCGTTTTTCTCCAAATGAGTTTTTTCTTCTCAGTAGCACTTACATAATTTTCCAGTTTCATTCCTTTCTATATTCTGAAGGTTTTTACTGAGGGGTTTATTCATATATCATTCATAGCCTGATTTACATTTACATTTTATTCCTAAAAACATGGCAGGATTTATGCAAATGAGCACATACTGTATTTGATCAACTGGGGACGTTTCATGGCGATATCTATTAGTTACATTTTTTTCAAGTCTGTCTTAAACAATATGCATACCCACATCTACACTTAAACATGTTTTTGTTTTCTGTAATGTTCCTCCGCTCCATACTGGCAGTAAATGGAAGAGACAAAATCCACAGTCCTCATTCTGTGTAAAAATGCATTTTAAAGTCCAGCCAAAGCTAATATCAGGCTTCAGCAATTTGAGTTGGACAAATCAGGTGGGTATCTTCCAAAGTTAGTGTTTTTAGTGCAAAATTAAAAATACGTAAGACTAAAAAGAGAAGATACCCACTTGATTTGATTAACTCTGTGGAAGCCTCTGCTGTATATTAGCTTTAGTTAAGGTTTCTAAAGCATTTTTCCACAGGTCTGTGGATTTGGTTCCCCATCTCTTACATTGAAATCTTGTCAGGAAGGGATCTCTTTGCGGCCAGTATGGGCGACCAATAATTGTATTAATGTACATACGGGCATGTGAGTATTGATAGACAGACTTGAAAAATGTCACCTACTGTACGACACAGCTGTCCTCATTGCTTTTACACATTTGTTACAGATGATTATTAAGCAGACATGATTTGAAGGAAATGATTCACTCGAGTGCTGATGTGTGATTCCCGTGGTGCCTGTGAGAGCAGTGGGAGCAACAAATTTCCACTCTGCTGATCCACAGGCACCTAATTTTGCTGAAATGATGTAGTGCTTAAATACGCAGAAGTGTGCAGCATGGGATGTGTCATATGATCAAGATTCTGCTCTGTGCGTCTCACTCACACACACAGTACAATATGCAAAGTGTTAACATGAAGGGGCGCTCATTTAAAAAAAAACTGTATCCCACTTGTGTTGCTTTTGTGGAGATTGATCTATGATCTTGTCATGGATAAAGAGAATGTGAGTAAGTGAGACGGAGAGCCTTTAAAGTAGCCCAGATGAGTGGAACTAACCAGAGCTGAGGAAGATAACCTGACAACCGTGTCCTCATCATTGTCTCCCCCACAATGATTGTCAGAAACTGGACATCTTCACTGTGCTGCTGGTGTGTGTGTGTGTGTGTGTGTGTGTGTGTGTGTGTGTGTGTGTGTGTGTGTGTTGCCTGTGTGGGTGTATGTTTGTTATCTGTTCTTTGTGATTGTGTTTAGGTGTGCAACACTGAGACAGAGGAGGTTGTCTGTGTTTGGACTGGGGGTCATCTCTATTTTGACAGCAGGCTTTGACAGCCAGTAATTGGTTTCCTTTTCCATGCCTCTCAAAGCCTCTGCAGGAAAAGCAATTTTAGGAGCCAATCAATTCAAATTCCAGCTCTCTCGCGATGGAAAAGCCTGTGCAGCTTTAACCTCGCTCGCTGTCCGTGAGATAGCTGGGATGATAATCTGCTCCTGTGTCCCCTCCCCAACCCAACCCCGTTTACACACACACACACACACACACACACACACACACACACACAGACTGTCTTTCTGTCGCCCATGAGGGGAAGCTCTCATTTCCGCCTTTTCTTGAAAGCAATAGAGTGCGATAATAGGAGTTTAAACTGTAAATGCATATTTACCCCAAGACTGAATGAACCTGGAACCACTGAGCATCTCTGTCCACATGTATCCATTTCACATACACACAATACACATACACACTATTCTTTGCATACAAAAAAAACCCTCCAATCATCGCACACATACTGTCACACTTGCATTAATAGGCATGCGTCTGCATGCCTATTAATGCAAGTGTGACAGTTTTGTGTGTCTACACAAATGAGCGCACTGGTACACAGGTACACCCAAATACATACCGACACACACACACACACAGTGTTTGCCTGCTGGCTTCGCCTCTCTGAAGGAAAGAAACACATCATTTAACCAAACTGGTCAACTGAGAACTAATTTCTCTTTTGTAGTTACTGCCTGAGGACCCAAGGGTTTGCAGAGTTTATATTGGCAATCAGCAGCACTCTGACTCTTTGTGCAGAAACTCTTAGAAACAACTTAGTCTGGATTTTGATCAGAACGCTGACTCCGATACCTCAGTGATCTGCTCCTTAGCACGGGGCAGATTTTCATCGTTGCAGTCTGGGGCCCAGTATTCATCTACAACATATACTGTATCATCCAGAGGTGGGGGAAGTATTCAGATTCTTTACTCAAGTAAAAGTACAAATACCACACTGTAAAAATATTCTGTTACAAGTAAAAGTCCTTTGCTTAAGTAAAAGTATGTAAGTATAATCAGGAAAACATACTTAAAGTATTCAGAATAATAGTACTATGCAGAAAAATGGCCTTTGTGACTGTTGTACTATTTATATTATATCATTCGAGTATTATTACTCATGCATTATTAATGTAAAAGCAGGATTTTACTGTTATAGTTGGTTGAGGTGGAGCTAATGTTTAACTATTTTGTATAGGAGTGCAACTAATGATTATTTTCATTATTGATCAATCTGCTGATTATTTTCTGATCAATAGATTGTGAGTGTTTGGTTCGTAAAAATTTAGAAAATAGTGAGAAATGCTGTCACAATTACCCAGACCAAACCACTCGACACCTCAAAATTATTAAAAATAAATTAATATTATTAAATTAATTCAAAGGGAAAGCAGCAAATCTTCACATTTCAGAAGCTGGAACCATGAAATGTTTTTGCATGAAAAATGACTTAACGATTATCAAAGTAGTTGCAAATTAGTTTTCTGTCAATTGACTAATGATTAATGGATTAATAAATTCAGCTGTACTTGTCTAAACTATTGGGTAGTTTAATTTATAACATATAAATCATATTTTATAAGCTCTTCATGTGTTTTGTATTCACAAATCTTAATTTGTAAAGTTGCTACTAACTAAAGCTGTCAAATAATTGTGAAGTAAAAAGTACAACATTTCCCTCTGACATGTAGTGGAGTAGAAGTAGAACGTAGCATGAAAACAAAAGACTCAAGTAAAGTACAAGTACCTCAAACTTAAGTACAGTACTTATGTACTAATGTACTTAAATACATTTCACCACTGGTATCATCTGTGTGCATCTTGACAGTAAGAGAAAAGGTAATCAACCAACAGGGTTTTGCACCATCTTAGTCAGTGGCAATGTGCATCCTCCATACAGCTTTCGCTTATTGTAACTTTTTTCAGATACGTGGAGGGTTCCTAAAAAGAGATGTTTTATGAATCCATTAGCATTACTTACTTGGCATGAAAACTATTTATCCCAGTGAACCGCCGCGGTACTTCAAATGCTTGTTGTAATTGTCAGTGAGGTTATTAGACACATTTGTTCGGCACATTGCCCGGCTTTATTTCCGTGTCCTTTTTTTCCTCATTAAATCGTACACTCACACTCTCCCTGTGCTCCCCACCTCGCCAACTTTTCCATCACCTCCAATTCCCCAACCAAAGAAAGTTTAAGCTACCATGGCGATGGGGAGCAAATGCATAATACCCTGGTGTAAACGATTCGGGCCCATGGTGTTAAGTTACTGCAAATCCCTGCACAAGCCAATCTCTACCTTCCATCTGCTGCGGGACTTCTGCGTCTAAAGTTGAAAGTCTTTGGCAAGCAGTTGGCAAAGTGACCGGGCCGTACTGTCATGGTGATTGTTTGGCGGGAGATAGGGAGTGAGTCGGTGAATGATGGGTGGGGGGGCTATCGTCTCTCTCTCTCTCTCTGTATTTCTCTCTCTCCTTCTCTCTCTCTTCCTCTCTGTCTGTCGTCATGGCGAGATGGGCTCGGCCCCAGAAGCAGAGGCAGTATTAGCTCCCAGGCTGAGCCTGGCTCCTGTCACCGCCTCGATAGCTGTCACGCTAACACCCCCACCGCTATCATTGGAGCACTTATGGGCCTGTCACTCACCTGGGAGAGAGGGAGCAAAAGAGGGAGGGAGGGAGGCATCGAGGGGGAGAGTGTGCTAAGGGAGATATGTAGAGGAGAGGGGAGACAGTGGAGATGGAGGCGGAGCTCGGGATGCAGGGAGGAAAGCGAGGTAAAGACAGAAAGAAAAAGATAAAGGAGGAGGGGGAGGGGAGGGATGGGAAGGAATGCAAAAAGAGGGGGGGGGGGGGGAAGCAGTCGAGTGGCATTAAATGATGAGGTCATCGAGACATGACAGATGAAAACTCAAAGGTTAATATAAGAACCTGACTGGAGTCCCAAACACCTCACATGTATTTAGCGTCCCCACTTTCTACTCGTTCAGCAAGATGTGCTTCGGTGCACTTGACAACAAAGCGAGGGCCATTTGGACATTAAAAAAGAACCATCGATTCGCCATCCAGGACGACGCAGTGGAGGCTCTCTGTGAAATTACGGGCTTGAGCTAAACAGCATGGTGTAATTTTTAGAAGGAGAAAAAACACATTGATAGCTGCAGCCGTTGTTCCATCTGTGAGAGGCGTCATCGATGGGCGCTCACAGACGCACACACACATAACCATAAATGCATTCAATTTAAAATGCACAGATATCTCCGAACACGGTCAAATGTGCACACATACATCCACGTTCACGGCCAAAAAAAGGAGCATTACCTAACACACATTTTGGCCCATTTACTGCTCTCATATCAGACTCATATCATTCAACGCACATAAACACACACACACTCTCTCTCACAAATATTTAAGTGTATAAGTCAAAGCCACATGCAAACATTCATATACCCTACACACACACACATACACGAAACTACATAATAAGGTCGGTATCAGGGCATCAGTGAATCACAGTGACCAACATCGTGGTTGACGGAGCAGGCTGCAGACACGTTCGAGTTTGGCCCTTCAACTGACTGCAGAGCCACTGAAGTGAAACTCTATTACAACAGCCTCTCCAGCCACGATCCATCAGCGCCGACACGACGCCCCGTGTGTACGCGTCGGTGCATGTGCTCACATGCGCATGCATGTGTTTACAAAGACAGATTGGCGTTTCATAAAGTACAAGATTCCCGAAAGTGTTGCTTTTTATGTTGCGTTCCTTTGACACCATTTTTATCTGCAAAGCATATGACGGAAGTTGTTGCTGCTTTTTTGGGGCAGTGGAGGGTCATGTGGATGAGGAGAATGTATCAGTTGGCTCATCAGATTAAATCCAATCAACACCTCCGAGTGAAGCGTGGCGTGCATGTTTTATCATGCAGTCATAGACAGCTGGTGGTGCGAGACATTTCATAAACTGAGCATAAGTCAGTCACTGACAGATGAAGTTATAAGTTATTTGGCTGTATCATGTTATTAAAAACGCTGGTTAACATCACAAAAGGGCACATACACATACACACAGGCACAAATGTATGCTGAGGAATGATTTGTTGCAAACCATTATTACTCGAACGAACATGTCACAGTCAGGAATTTCCGGTTGTAACAAACTCACAAATTAATTTCACCGATCGTGAACCACGTCACAGCACTTTGTAGCTGCCACATTGTTCCTGTGGTGCCTAATAGTGCCCTATGAACTCCCCTCCTTTCAGTTTTCACAATAGCATTTGAAGGTAGCCACGATTAAACAACCTTTAACATAAAACTGGAGTAAGAGTTTAGAACGTTGTTTTTTTTTGCCACATGAAAATACATTTGCAAATAACTCCATGAGCATGGGCAATTTAACAGGTACATGTGAAACAATGTAGGTAAGAAACAAACAAAAAACAAAATCAGGATGAGAAACCAAACGGATGGACAACAGACGCTGAATGTACTGTAAAACCTTACAATGGAGTCAACATGATAATAAAAGTAAACCCTTTTTTTCCTGTCTTTTCTGTCCAGGCCACAGACGGAGATGCAGGCATATTTGGGAATGTGCGTTACTACTTCAGTGACGAGCCAGACCAGTAAGATACAGCGACACACACTCAAACAGTCCTCACACACTCACACAGTCACATTAATTTTTCATTTATTTGGCCACTTGTGAACGATTGTACTGCACCGTTTTCTGCCTCACAGCCTCGCCTGAGACAGCTGAGCTACAATGATGTCTGGCGCTTTTCAGCCCACAAATTTACAGAATCACTCACTCAGAGAGAAACAACACATGCACTTAATCCATTCATTCAATATCTTCAGTATCAAAAGAACACAATCGGTGAGGCTTCCTACCATTTTTATTTCTGTTACCCTCACTGAGCATCACTTTGGTCTTATTTTATATGCCACCGTATTGCTGCAAACATGAGAAAACATCTAGAATGAGAACATTTTCTTGTTGTAACAATTCATACTACGTTTTATTATTATTACAACATACAAACCTGTTGTGTTTCAACAAGGTGCTTTTTTCATAAGAACAAATCAACAAGTGCAACTTGATTTCATGTTTTTCTTTTTATAACATGAAAATTTAATATGTTGTTATAATGTATGAATATTATCAACTTATGTTGTTGAGCATGGGAAATAAATTAAACAAGTAAATATGCTAAGATGTTAATAACATAACATTAAAGCATCTTGTTATAATGAGAAAAAGATCTTGCCATAATAACTTAACTCAAACTTACCTGCATCTAATTTCCTCTTGTTTGTCTCTTCAGGTTTTCATTGGACGATGAGAACGGCTGGGTCATTCTGCGGGCCAGTCTGGACTACGAGTTGATGCGGCGCTTCACGCTGACCGTGCTGGCGAGGGACGGCGGCGGGGAGGAGACAACGGGGAGGATCCGCGTCAACGTGATGGATGTCAACGACAATGCGCCGCTCTTCCAGAAGGAGGCGTACGTGGGCTCGCTGAGAGAGAACGAACAGGCCGTCCAGCCGGTGGCACGAGTCAGGGTGAGACGTGTTTAAAACGAGCACGTATGGAGACACTCTTGATAAAATAATTGTTTGGCTGCAATAAATGAACTACACTTCGAGACCAAAAAAAAGCTAGAGCAGTGTTTCCCAAACTTTTATTCTGGGGACCCACTTTTTAAAAATGAAAAAAACAATTGCGACCCAATTCAAAATCAAAACCTTATCTATAAACCGTGAGAAGAGCGAATTTGTGCGTAAATGAACATTCCTGTCCATTTTTACTGCCATTTCCACATCACCTTGTACTATCTTGAATAGGTAAACCAACCATTTCGAAGAAATATACGTTTGATAAATCACAACTTTGTTTTATGCATGTCTTATTGAAAACATATACACATGTTAAATACTTTATACATGAGACCATATAAATGCATTTAGGCGGAGTTAACAGGCTCTCGTGTTTTTCCTCTCACGAGTAAAACAAACAGAATGTACGCTAGCCTTTCATATTAGATTCAATGTAATAAGTAGGCTACAATTATCAGAGCAATACGAACATTCAGGCTCCCTCATGTTGCTCAAAGTTGTACTGCAGATATACTAGTGTATAAAAAACTATGGAAGAAATTCTGCAAATGTATTTGGCGAAGCCTAATAACATTTCCTGTGACCCACCTGTGGGTCCAAGCCCAGTGAGAATGACTGATTTTAAAGATACACACATGTACATATAAGAAGTTATAGCAAACTGTGCACTCACACAAAGATACCTGCAATAATACAGTACATGTACACATTCACATGTACAGTAGAGTCACATAAAAAAAACTACGCCTACAACAGAGGATCTCATCCCACAAATACCACAAGTCAACAGACTCACAAGCCTTTCTTCCTTGTTTCCTCTGTGTTGCTCTAATCATGCAGTTATGTGTTTGTGTGCACTGTATCCAAGAAGAACAGGTCAGCCTGGTTTGTTGGCCATCAGTCACTGCCACACAAAAGGCAGAGGTACACAGGCACAATGGTAACTAATGGCTCAGCGTTTCCTTTGATTGCGCCCCGGAGAGAGAGACTGTTACGTCCCTTGTGGCAGCCGGTACAGCAGTGGCTTACCCCGCCACACTGCTCTTTGGCGGCTTGCCTTCACATTGTGGGGGTTGAGCTGATGACTGGGCTCAACGCTTGGCTCACTGTGTTTGATTAGTCTGAGCTAACCTTAAACGCTGCTGATATTAATACGGCGCCCGAGAGGAACGGGGAAGCCAGTCGCACAATTCTGTGTGTCAGCGATTTGCCCTGGAACCTACTACACACACACACACACACACACACACACACACACACACACACACACAAGCACTTATACTCCGGAAACCAGGGAGAGTAGGAGGAAAGAAGGAAAAGACTGAAATAGATGGAAGCAGAGGATGTGTTGAGAGACAAAGCAAAGAGAGGCTGTTTGCTTCATTCTTTTTGCAAACAAAGCCTCCTACTACAGTGCTTATGCTTTCTAACGGCTAAATCGTTTTTTCATTTTCTCTACACTTCTTATTCCTTTACTTCTTTGCCTCTCCTAACTCCCCAACTCCTCTTACCTTTGAGCGGTAAACGACCGTCAAATATGGAACTGTTTGTTGAAATTTGATAATAGGAAGACAGCCTGGAAGAGAAAAGCCACAGTTTAGGGTGTTGCGGGGGAAGAAAGGTATTGCTTACTCAACACTTTGGCATTAAATCAAAGACTAGAGATATGCGTGTTATGGGGAGATACAAGTGAGTGTTTTTGACAACCTGTCCAGCCTTTAATGATGCCAGTGAGGCCCAGTAGACTCTCCTCACAGCCGGAGGACTCATGTTTAAGTTCCTGCCAACTGGAGAATAATGAGGGGGTGTCATCATTGTTGTTGATGTTGTTGTGGATTAGCCCTGCAAAGTATAGTTTCATCTGTCCTCTGCCTGCTTAGCTTGTCTTGGCTCGGTTGGTGTTCATCCAGTATTGACGCCTGCGCCACTAATAGCCAGAATCAGCTTTAATCTGTCCAACAACATGCCGTCAATGACTGACAGCTTCCTGGCTGCACACATGTGCGCAGACACACACTTACCCATGCTGTGCAAACATACACATATAAATATTAGCGCTGTCTGCTGCAGCATCTGTCCTGTTACACTGTCTGCCTTCACGTCTCACTCCAAAACTTCTTCTCTCTGCCCACCCACAGGCTACAGATGAGGATTCTCCTCCCAACAACTTCCTGACATACACCATCACTTCAGCCTCGGCCTTCCACGATTACTTCAGCATCATCATGGTGGAGGGCTACGCAGGTACGCTCACCTTTAGGAGCATGAAACCACAATCTAGGGATGTCACGAGAACTGACACTTCTGTACCAAGTCGATGACAAAATTTCAAAAACGTGACGGTACTCGTTTTTTTTACAGTACCATAGGTACCGTCAGGTAGGGCTGGGCAATATATCGGTATTATATCGATATCGTGATATGAGACGAGATATCGTCTTAGATTGATGGTATCAAATTGGTAACGAGAATCATGGAATTTCACTGGTATCGACTTCTAAATTTCTTTCGTTACATCCCTACCACAATCTATAATATATATCTGGGCAGGGATGATGTGGCTGTTTAGACTAGTTAAACTCATATCTAAGTTGTAGAATAGTTTCTACATCTTTGTATGCTTGCATCATTTTGGGTTTTTGTTTGCCATTTGACCCACAGCTTTACTAAACTGTGATGCTGCTGCAGGTCTAAAAAAAAACAACAAATTTAGCACAAAAGCCCACCTTTCTCCTTCTCTCCTTCCATCAGTGATCAGTGTGACCAGGCCTCTGGACTATGAGCAAGTTCCCAATGGGATGATCTACCTGACAGTGATGGCTAAAGATGGGGGAAACCCAGCCCTTAACAGCACCGTCCCTGTCACGGTGGAGGTGATTGTAAGTACAACCCTGCAAAATACACAGCTTGTCCAGACTCCTGCCCTGTCATGATACACAACCACCTAAACGTGCGAGTAGCAGTGCCTCCTCCAAACATGGAAACTGTCAGCAGCTGCAGACCCAGAGTAGTACCTTGCAAGGACATCAGTCTTTTTTTCATAGACATCTGCAGTACACTTTCCACCACCCTATGGACATTACCAAAATATAAACATTAGCAGTCTGCTATCATAGTCAAGCTGTGAGAGAGCATTTTCTACAAGCTGGTACTCGACTCCTCCAGGCTGTGGTCAAAAGTACAGCCCACCTTAATAACAAATACTTATCTTCTGTTCTCATTACAAATGACAACATCTGGTGTGTTAGTCGGAAGGTTTAAAAACACATTAAAATACCTGATGCACAGTTTAAAGACAGAAAATACAACGATGAAAAGGTGTGTGTCCTCTACTGTCCTGTCTTCATACACTGATATAGCAACTATTCAGAAGTCTTTCTTTAACTGTAAAACATGATGAAGTTCGTATTGATTGCAGAGTATCACCAATAGGAAGACACGTTTTCCTTGTAGGTTCAAACCATTCCAGTGTTGTCCTTGCTTATATTGATGTAAATGTACTAGCAGCTGTTATTTGATGTTTAATGTCACTGACATGGATCGTGGGGTAAGTTTAATGTTCTCATAAACAGTTTCAGAGTTAGACCTCAGCCGCCAGTCCAGTGTCACTCCAGTTCTTTCACAGAGGTCACTGAGGTCAGGCCAGTCTGACCAGATCCCAAAGCCAGCAGAGCATGTGTCCATCATTGTTCAACATGTTCAGACGATGTCTTTTATCATTATAGACACACGCACAACCAAACTTTTATACATAGTTTATAACATACTTTGATATTAGTATGCTAGTGGTCCTCAAAAAAGTGGAGATCGAGGTCTTCAAGATTTCATCATAAATGGATGTAAATTGATCCCTTTCTATCTCTTCACCTCCCACTTGGTGTGTAATACAGTCTTCTTCATGTACACGGGTATCTACGGCAGTTTTCTGTTCAAGCAAGGCTGTTGTTCATTATAAGATTTTTGTGTTTAATCATTCCCCTTCTGCTAAAATCCTTTGCGTCTTCCGTCCTTCTGTGGCTGTGTGTTTGTTTTTTGGTTCCAGAAAGGTACTTAAATAATTAAAAACGTGTCTGTTGGTGGCTCTTTTCCTCTTCTAATTCACACATTTAATAAATCTTTAAGCGTGGTATTTTTTTCAGAAAGTATTTAATGACTCTCTGGGCACTGCAGAAGACACACCCTGTATTCCTCCGCACGTTCAAGGGAACGATATCCAAACTTTTACAGAAATCTTTTCGTTTAAGTTCCCCTCAGATGTGACTCTGATAAATGTGCGTGTCCGAGACTTGGGAGAGCAACGTATGGAGCTGTTATATCATGTGTACTGAATGAAGACTGAGCTGTCTAGTATTTATCTAAATGTTGATCCAGTGTGTGACAGGTGTCAGCCGGCTCATGGTGGATCCTTTCATATGTCTTCAACTTCACTTACATATTGGATTTCAGTGTTTCCTCTCTGTCTGAATTACCTTTCGATCCATGTCTGACTACAGCTTTGTTTGCAGTTTTTATCACAGTATGTGCAGCTATCTGAGCTTCCAGTTCAGTTGCTTTTGTCAGTCTTATCGCTAAAAGTCTTATTTTAAGGCACTGGAGAAGTCACAGCCATCTGCTCTTACACACAGTGAATCAGAGATATTTTAATATACTTGAAAATAAGGAAACCTGCACAAGGTTCTGGGTCCTAATTCTACAAAATAAAGCTGCAGTTTCTGTTGCATGTTTGCCTGCAACCTGATTGCATTCGGATGCACTTCTTCTTTTGTAAATGTTACGTGTCGTTGGTCTTTTCTCATGTATAAAAGACCAAGTCAAGATGTCATTCACTGGTAGTCTCCTGTTACATAGTTTCATTTGAGTGCCTTTCCATGTTTCCTACATTATCTAAGGCTTTGCAAACACCCTGTGATCCATGTCTGATTACAGATCTGTGTTTCCTGTGCTCCCTGTAGCTTTCTAAACTCGGGTCTGACTGTGTTGCTTCTGTCAGATGACTGAGTTAAAGGCTGTGAGGAGATCATGTCTGCTCGTTCAACACAACTGATGTTTTGTTAGTGTTCGCACCTTTTCGATTCTCGTTTGATCCAACACATGACAGATTCATAGAAAGTTATATAACGTGTTATATGAATGTGTTTTGTTCTGCTTTGCATGCAATGATAAATTGAAAATAACTTATGATGTTCAACTACAACTTTTTTTGCTGCCCTACAATGCTGTATGCAGTTATCTATCTTATACATATCTCTATAATGTAACACTGATTTTGCCACCACTGTCGGTCTTATTGAGGGCTCTGATTTTAAGGCATTAGAACAATTTTTATCCACAGTAGAAGACAAAAAAAAAAATAACATTAGAATCTATAAGGTATGGTATTTTATCTGTTCTCTCTCTGCATTTTCATGAAGGTCCCGATGGAATTCATCTAAACCATTTGTAAAATAAATGTGGTGTACATCGTGCACCGCTGACTATTCTGAATAAGAGGCTATGCCAGGTGTTATCTTTTGAATCTTTTTGTCTGTCTTTAAAATCGTAAACATGAACATTGGTCTTTGCTAAGATGCTATAAATATAGCAGTAAAAACATAATGAGCATCCAGAACACATAAACAGCATCTCTTCTGGCTCTTAAGCTAATTTCCCCTGATAGACATCCATTATACAAGCAACTTTTAGTCATGAAAGAAGAAATGACGGAGTGGAATGGATGAATCCAGCCGGAATATTCCTGAATTTTCTATGCAAGGACAGTACGCATATCTATACACATCCTACATGAGGGAGAGATATTGTGTTGCAGTGCAAAAACCAACAGGGAGATCTGTGCACGATTGTATTGTATTCCTTCTATGTCTCTCTGTCTGGGTCCTCCACAGTGTCGTGACTCACACCACAGGGGTTTATCAGTAGCGAGCAGCATCACACACACACAATGCTTTACACCAGTGTAACACAGGGCCCGGACAGATAATGGTGCCAGTGACTGTTGTTAAAGTGTTAACATTTCTCAGCAGCTCTCACACAGTGGGGAGCCTCTCTGCGAATAGCCACACAACTGGATGTGCTGGTTTCAAATAGAGAATAGAGAAATAGAGTCTAATTCAATGAGTGGGAGGTTGTGAGAAATGTAAATGCTCTGAGAGAAAGTCTGTAGCTGCTCCATGTTATACTCATTCATTCTTGTCGAATTACATGTCTTGATTATCCTTTGTTTTAGGGAACGCCATTAATAATAATGTCTGGAATGATTTTCTCGCCTATTATTGCAAATGTGTCTTCTTTTTAATATCTACCTCAGCTTTTGCGTTGTATACTCCTGCAATTCTAAAGCAATGAATGTAATTAACTACAATGCAGTGTCTGTTTGGGATAGTTGCTCTAGCTTATTGTGTTTACTTTATATATCAGGCGTAAAATAGTACCTAATTAGATGACAGAAACAGAAGCCAGCACGACCACAAAACAACACTGTTTGAGGAAATCAAAGTGGTCCACGGAGATTTCAGTTTAAAGCTGAGTTGGTAATCTTCTTCAAAAACATTTTTTGTTATATTAGTTGAAATTCTTATTACAACCCGGCAGCAATAAATAAATAAAATTCTCTGACAAAAAAAAGAAAGAAATCCGATATCCGTGGCTGTTGCAGGACTGTGATAAACCCGTCCAGTCATTTCATTCGCCCCGAACTAAGGGACTTTAGGAGCTAGTGCTGCTAGCTACTTTCATTGGAAACACACTGCAATATTGGACTCGGTTTTTCAGTTGGATAATTTTTAGTGCAGTGCTCGTTCGGAGCGTGTGCCTGTCCGAAACATGCCGATTGCTTGGCCCCCAGAAGTTCTGCTAGCAGCGTTGTCGAGAACTGCGGTATGGGTACTTGTACCCGCCAAGTGTGAAGTTGATTGGATGAATGGTTCTCGAGATATGCGAAGGACAGTGATATATACACACACAGACAGACAGAGAACGCTGCTACAGCGCCATCTATCGGCCAAATGGCACCAAATGTGTCATGGTCATTCAGACATTCAGCCATATCTACACATGTCCACCAAATGTGGTCGCAATAGCACAAAGCGTTCAGTCGGTATATCATTTTTGTTATATAAGCCCTGCCCACGGGATTTGAGCTAACTTTGAGGGTCAGCTATAGCAAAACTGTATGGAACATCAAAAATGCAAAAAAGTGTCTTTTTCCGGCTTGGTTCAGAGATGTTCTGTACCAAATTTGGTAATGTTTGTTAAAAATTTGTTGGAGGAGCAGCGAAAAATCAAGACGCAAATGGGCGTGGCTTATATAGATGGATTCGTCTAGACCCACAAAATTTGTTCCTGAGACTTGCAGCTCAAAAGTTACAGGCCGAAACGTAAAGTTAATTTTTTATAGCGACACCATCTGGCCAAAATGCACCACAACCGACACTGCACTCCATGGGGTCCCCAGCAATACACCCGCCAAGTGTGAAGTCGATCGGATGAGCGGTTCTCGAGATATGCGAATAACACACAGAGGGACAGACAGACAGACAGAGATTCCTTGCTTTATAGTTAGATCCACTCTTAATCTTAAACTAGCGTACTCTTGCTAGTTTAAGATTACCAACCCTAGCTTTAATCAGCTGACTGGCCATCATCTAAGAGATACTACTGTACTACTACGGTTGTACTATTAAAAACATTTTGTGCTCCTCAATGTCTTAGTTCCCAAATATGTTCATCTAAGTGCTCGTGTGTGATGGCAGCTTTTTGATGCACATTTGCATTTTCTCATTGTTTATCACATTGATTTGAGCTGCTGCTGATGTTTATACCTCCTCCAGGATGAAAATGACAACCCACCGGAGTTCAGCAAGCCGTCCTACATCGTCAAAATCCCAGAGAACATTATTGCCGGTGAGTCACGTTATACATTTGGGGGTACAGTTTAGCTGCTAGAATGCATTTCCTGGTGCACGACCAACACAGCACTTAAACACTCCAAACAGCTCAAACACCATGTGTAGCACATAGAGTCACCTCTTACTTGAATTGCCTTACTATTAGCATATTCAACAAATAGCGCTCCTTTCTTGCGGGTATGTTGTTTTTTTATGCTTTATTTTATATGCTTCCTCTGGCCTCCTCCTCTACTATCTTATTTGTTATGATTTTGCATAATGTTTTTAAATGCAGGATATTGACTATTCCAGGCAAAATCACTGGCCGCTCTATTCATCGTCATGCATGCATTCAAAAGACTCTTTTATCCCAGACAATAGATTAGTTTCCAGTCGCTGGAGGGAAATGAGATGTTTGACCGCCCCTTTCTCTCTGTGAGCTCCGGCAGACGCCGGCCACTTTCTGTGTCTCGGACCCGCTTTAAAGGAGCACACAGCTGAGCGGCTTGGGCCAGGGCTGAGGTTTAGGGGACTATGGCTAAAGTGCTTGGCCCTGAGCTGGGAGACCAGGGCTCGGGCTGCAAGGCTGAGCTCTGGGCTAGCCCTGCGGCTCTGGCTAGCCTCTCATCTCCCCTGTCTGCCTGGGTATTGATCAGGCCTGTGCCAAGTATAGGCTGTGCCAAACAAGCTGATAATCCACTAATCCATAAACCCACTCACTGCCATGCCATCAGTTGAGCTGTGGATGGGGGCGGTGAAGAAATTAGCTCTCTGAATGCCATTTCAGTCTGTCTCTGCAGCTCTCTTTCCTAGACTTCACATATTTTCCCCATGACTCTCTCTCCCTCAGTTCACTTTTTTTCCTTCTTTCTCCCACTCCATGAGTTGTAACTTTCTTTCTGTCTTCCTCCCTTCATCCCTCCCTCCCTCCCTCTCCACAGGGGCGACTGTGCTGCTTGTGAATGCTACTGATTTGGACGCCTCGCGGGAGTTTGGCCAGGCCTCACTCATCTACTCCCTGGAGGGCTCCTCTCAGTTCCGTCTCAACTCGCGCTCAGGTATGTGTGTGTGCGCTCGCATGTACAAGTGTGTGAATTTTCTGAAAGTATACTTGTAATTGAGACAGATTTTTGAGATCTGATTCCTTTTTTTTATTCCAAATTTGATTTTTTTTAAGATCATTTCAGTTCATACTTGGCCTGAAAATTATATAGATCTGTGTAAGCAATACACTTTGCTTTATGCATTATTGTAGCTGGGCTTTGTGGGGTATTTTTAGCCTTTGTGCTAAATTCATTCTGACACGAGAGCTGCTTTGTAATGACATATATGGCCTTCACTCGGGTGTCCTGGTTGTTGCATTTTTTTTAATATTTTTGATCTTGATTCCATGCGTGTTTCAGGAGAGATACTTGGCCTGAAAATGATATAGATCTGTGATATAGATCTGTGTCTGCAATACACTTGCTTGTATGCACATTGTAGCTGGGCTTTGTGTTTTTTTTTAGTCTTTGAGCTAAATTCATCCTGACACGAGAGCTGCTTTGTAATGACATGTCTGGCCTTCACTCGTGTGTCCCGGTTGTTGCATTTTTTTAAATATTTTTGATCTTGATTCCATGCGTGTTTCAGGAGAGATCACCACCACAGCCCTGCTGGACCGAGAGCTGAAGTTAGAGTACATCCTGATAGTCCGAGCTGTGGATGGAGGCGTTGGCCCTCAGCAGAAAACGGGCATCGCCACGGTAACCACTTTGCAGACATCATCTTTTCTACAGCTCACAGAGCAAACCAATTTCCTCTCCACTGTTTAATCAATAATCATTTGGGATAAAATTCTATTCTATTGTACGTATATCTTGTACTATTGACATTTTGGCTTGTAAGCAACGATGATCAAACGTCTCTTATATGACTGACATTATAAATAGATCATTTCCCATTTACCTTAAAGAACCAGTGTGTAACAATCAGGGGGATCTGTTGGCAGAAATGGAATATAATATTAATAAGAATGTTAGCTTTAGTGTTTAGTCACCTGAAAATAAGAGTTGTTGTGTTTTCGTTACCTTAGAATGAGCCGTTTATATCTATATAGGGAGCGGATCCCCTCTCTCCACCATGTAGCACCACCATGTTCCTACAGTAGCCCAGAACAGACAAACCAAACACTGTTAACTTTTCCTGCTTGGGATGGAGTTGATAATGTTACTCGCTCCCGTCGCCGCCGCTCTCTCTCTCTCTCTCTCTCTCTCTCTCTCTCTCTCTCTCTTGCTTCACCACTCACTTCCCTCATACACACACACTCTAAGCACTCTACGCTTACAACAACTGGCTCTAGAGAGCGTAGCAATCCTGAACACTTGGCACACAGGAGAAGTTGTAATCTGCAACCTCACCGCTACATACCGCCAGATCCTACACACTGTTCCTTTAATGTCTCTCACTCCCACTGTGTTTAGGTGAACATCACCATCCTGGACATCAATGACAATGCCCCCGTGTGGAGAGACGAGCCATTCCATACCAACGTAGTGGAGATGAGTCCAATAAACACTGACGTTATCTCTGTGAGTACACCTCGCCCAACTTGGTAACCTTTACCTGGTTGACGAGCTCATAGTTAACTAAATGGTAATGTGTGAACAGCACAAATGAACACACTGGAATTATAATTCTCAGCATTTGTTTTATACCGAGTAGGATGGGTGGTTGCTGAAACATTAGGTATTAATTTATTGAAATGTTGGCCTCTAATTTTTGTATGCAAATGTGATGTAGAGAGAGCAACAGTATCAACAGTAGTTTGAGTCATTATTTTAGTCTGTGGTCTAATTTGATTACTCTGACTTTGCAAATTTGAATTAGGCAAAGTTTTAATAAAAATGCTTTGTTTCAGAGCAGAGAACAATGTTCATTAAAGGCATACTGTACATATTGAAGGATGCATCTGCATGCATAGTCCTCCAATATTGATGGACAAATTGCCATCACTGCGTAGGTCATCACAAAGTAAACACTCTAATATTACCGCAAAGTCTCCCATCGTCCTGCTGGTGTCTTTGGCAATGTGTTGTTGTTAATTAAGCCCTGATTGTCCATTAATTAAAGAGGCGTCAGTGAGTGTAATTAAGGGAGTCCGATTGCTAATTAAAATGTAGCCTGCAGTCATACGCATAGCAAATTATTCAGCTGCTAGGCAGAGAAGGAAGCGAGAACTCATCTTGCAGAGCAAGAGGGTGGAGTGGAGAAATGGTAAGGAAAGTGAAAGATACAAGTGTTGCGCTGCTAAAACGTCGCTACATTTTCCGCTTATTCCTGCGCTCTTGTAGCTATTCCTCAGTTGAGTTCATTCATGGTGCATCCAGTGATGCGATGCATACTGTATGTGACTGTGCTCACTGGACAGACGCTGTTGCCTCTCTGACCATTTTTCAATAAATCGGATCACCCAAGCTTACAGTCCTGTAATTGGCCCCGATGTACCCCTGGCCCAACCAGTGTTTCCATGGTGACAAGAGGCCACCTGCTGAGTCGTCCTGGAGGGGTCCAGCGAGCCGATGAATTTGGTCGCTGTGCCCAGTGCAAGGATCATCCTACTTAAATCTCCGAGCACCCCACCATCACTACCGCAGCCTTTTACATTCAGCGCCTACACATACAGCGAGCCCCCTCTAATATCTCATTTCAAAACAATATTCTCTTTTCTGCCACTCTGCAGTCACACCAGGGCTACAGTTCAATAGACAAGGCTAATATATTTGCTCACCATCTTTTAATGTGCTCTGCTCAGGCCAGAATTGATTAGTTCAACTGGCCCCGGCTAGACACTTCCCCACATCTTATATCACCTACCTTTGTCTGTGCAGTTGCTAATCAATGAGCCTCTGAGATGCCTGCCTACCATGTCCCCTTAATAATTAAACACCTGCAAAACCTTTGTTCCTCTAATGACCAATTAACCAGTTTCCAGCGTTTTTAGTCAGTGCACTGAATAATTGATCAGCTCTTTAAAAATCAGCCAGTGTTTTAGGCGGGTTCCCGGCTTCACGCATTCATCACCCATCGCCACTTTGTGTCAGAATCGAGACGTGACCATTTTTCTTTTAGCTGACTGATGTGTTAGAGCAGTTGGAAGGGGTTGTGTGTGAAGATGCTCTGGGGGTGGATGGCGATGTTCTTATCACTCTTACCATTACTGTTACTGTTATTCTTCTTCCTCATTCCTTCCCTCATTTCTCCTGACATCTTAAATATTTCCTGTCCCGATATGTTTAAGTTCAGACCAAAGAATATTCAGAAAGGTTTTCCCTGTCTCTCCCCTGTCCAGGTGTTGGCAGTGGACCCTGACAATGGGGAAAATGGGACAGTGATATACAGCATCAATCCAGAAAACCCCTTCTACACCATCAGCAGCAGTACAGGGAAGATCCGCACCAGTGGGGTAACCCTGGACAGGGAAAGCTCCAACGCCAGGGACTCAGAACTCATGAGGACCATCATCATCTCAGCTGTCGACCGTGAGTACGTGTGTGTGGCGGGATGTTAGTTTGCACTCGTATTTGCCTTCCGCTCTGCAAATTTGCCTGACTCATGAAACACCTAAACCATCTGTAAGCAAGCTTAAACAGCTCTATATCATTCTCAGCAGAGAGCTTTCAACGCTGACCGATTAGCCTCTTTCTTCAAGCCTCATTCCTCAAGTTTTATGTTGACCATGAAACTTTTTACTGGGGCTAATAAACCCCTTTGACCGTGAGATATGGGATGTGTGTGTGTGTATGTGTGTCTTTATATGTTCTCTGGCGCCCTCTTTAGGTGGTACACCTCCACTGCATGCATCAGCGAGCACCACAGTGTTTGTCAACCTGCTGGATCTCAATGACAACGACCCAACCTTCCTCAACCTGCCATTTGTGGCTGAGGTGCCAGAGGGACTGCCCATTGGATCCTCTGTTTTCAAGGTATATATTACATTATATTCATGTATGATGGCATTTTTAAAAAAAAGAATTTCTCTCATATCGCTTTTTACCATGCACTATGATTTACCCTTTCAGTGTGTTCTTCTCTCTTTCTGCTCAAGGTCCATGTGGAGGACCCAGATGAGGATAAGAACGGATTGATTACAATGGCGTTACAGATGGGAATGCCTCGCCTCGACTTCTACCTGAACACCTCCACTGGCATTCTCACCTCCACGGCAGTCCTGGATCGTGAGCAGATTGGACAGTACCATTTGAGAATTATTGCATACGATGCAGGGAAGTTCCCTCGCACCTCCACGTCAACCCTCACTGTCACAGGTGAGAGTCTGCAAATGTGCCTGATGATGATGATGAATTCCCTTTGCTCTCTCTGAAATTACCCGACATGTGAAACTGATTGGATTCTGCATGATGTGAAGAGTTACTTCATTATGGCAGATAGTTAACCATTGACTTCTCAGGAAACTGCTGAGAATGATGCTACCACCTGCTGGTGGGACGTGAAAAATCAATCAGACTTAAATGGTCTGATTGCTGTGAACGTGATAAAAAAAAAATGAATGGAAAAACTGAATAAGGTTTTCTGGCATTTCCCAAATGAGTCAGAAGCATCGCAGTATGATGAAGTGTTTCGTAGAGATCTGTTTCACGTCTCTTAACTTCACAGGGAAGCCGGGACCAGCCGTAGACCAGCACACCCAGCTACAAAAGAAAAACTTTTAATAGACTCTGAAGTCTTTCTACTCACTGCCCCACCCTGCTGCCTTATTTGTCCTCATGTACATCTATCTGTGTGTCCTCATGTCTTTCTGTCTGTGTGTTCGTATGCGTGGGTCAGTTCTGGATGTAAATGATGAGACGCCCACCTTCAACCCTCGCGTGTACAATGTTTCCCTGAAGGAGAGTGTCCCTAGAGACCACATTGTAGCGCGCCTCAGCTGCTCTGACAACGACGCCGGCCTCAACGCCGAACTTAGCTACTTCATCACAGGTCAGAGGTCACAGTGGGAGTTGTTTTTGTGTGTCTGGGCTACAGTGTTGTACAGTTATGGGGACTATGTGCACGTACAGTACCTTTTGTCCATCCATCCGTCTCTGTGTGAGTTTGTGTGTGAGGTGAGCTCCTCTTGCATGCTTCTTTTTATAGCCGTACTGTGTGTATGCGAATGGGTATCTTTTACTAATATTATATAAATTAATTTGGAAATGTGTTTGTGTTCTGTACTTTTAGGTGGTAATCAGGATGGTAAATTCAGCGTGGGCTTCAGAGACGGAGTCGTTCGGACTGTGGTTGGCCTCGACAGAGAGACTCAGGCATCATACAATCTGGTCGTAGAAGCTATAGGTGTGTCATTTTTACACAGTTCATGTTTGTATTTGTTATAATAGGACTTGTTTTCTTGCTTGTGTTGTTTGTGATCTTCAAAGCAGCTCCTTTCTACTTTTGTGCGACAATGATGGGAAAAAAAAAAAAAAGCGATGCCTGCACATCTGCAGTGATTTCACACTATTGCTCAACTGCCTTTGTTCCTGTTTGAAAAGGAAGAACAAAAACTCTGAGGTTTTCCTGTTTTGGAAACCATTGAGTCAGGGTGGCTTATCTGCTGAGGGGGGGTAGGGACACAAGCGAGGGGAGAAGAGGAAGAGATAATGTAAAACTGTGCAAGAGAACAGAATTACGCATATTGTTCTGATTCACAAGCAGCTGAAAATGACCCAAGTTCTGATGAGCCAACAATATTCCAGTCTTACTTCCTTATAACAAGCTTGTACATACTGTATGTTGTAATGATTTATTCATGGCCTTAGCCTGTGAGATGTACAGCCATGAAATGAAAGCCAGTTGTCCTGGCGTCAACCCTAAAATTAGCATTAACCTGAATGATTGCAGCTGATGTGTTTGTGAATGTGTCTGCTTCTGCACATAGACAACGGTCCAGCAGGCAGCCGGAGGACAGGCACAGCCACGGTGTTTGTTGAGGTGCAGGATGTTAACGACAACAGGCCCATCTTCCTACAAAACAGCTATGAGACCAGCATACTGGAGAGCGTGCCCCGAGGAACCAGCATCCTCCAGGTAGACAACACAAACACCACATAGTAACAAACTGCACTTTCAGCAGTCGAAAAGTTAAACGTCACTTTATTTCTTAACGTAACAATCACAAAGAATCAGTCACAGAGTGGTCTCTTTTTGGTTCAGGTTGTCTTGACAGAGTTGGTAACCCATTATGTTTTGAGACCTGCATGAAATCGTATTGGAAAATAATTCCTTATGTTTGTCTTAATGCACATGAATTACCAGATGGATGGATTTTTATCAGTGTGAAGCAGAGGAATGATACTCGTACGCACACTTTGAATGTGATCGGGGAATATTTATAAGACCTAAGGTTGGCCCTTTAAAATAGAAGTCATTGTTTGAACTAGTGCCTTGCTGTAAGATTATATGTGTTTAGTTGCTTTTCTCCTTGGAAAACTTTTAATGTGAGCAAATCAAATCAAATTTATTCTTGTGATTTGATGATGCATCAAATTCTAACTGAGAGAATTGTAATCAAATTGAGTCATTGTTGAATTAAATCATTTTTACCTCCTATATTTATATAGTGCAGGGCTGTGCTGAAAAATAGCATCTGTGCCCAGCGATGTTACCTGCTACAGAGGGTGAAATGATCAGTCACAAAAATGTGTAAACCCTGCTACAATGACTTTTGTAAGAACTAATTTTAGAGAGGATCTATCATGATTATTTTCAGGTGCATACTTGTATTTTGGGTTTCTACTAGAACATGTTTACATGCTTTAAAGTACAAAAAGCGTTATACTTTTCTCATACCGGCTATGTTGCAGCACCTCTTTTCACCCTCTGTCTGAAACGCTCTGTTCTCTAACCGCTCTAACTACCTTTGTTTGACGGCGTGCCAAACTAGCTGTTATGCAAATGTGTTACTTGGTGACATCACTACGTTACGGAAGAAAAGGTGTTTCAGGCAGTTCAGGCGCAGTGTTTCTGTAGGGAGAGAGTAACTCCCTTTGGCGTGGACTTTGGCCTTTGTAACTTTGAAGACCTTTTAATTTGTACAAAAACTATATAACAAACTAAAGGAAAGGGGAAAAGAACAAGAGCATAATAGGTCCCCTTTAAGCACTTGTTTTGTTGCAAACCTCATCCACCTAGCATTCAAAGTATGTTAAAACAAACGCTAAACATTATTGTCATGTACTCTTCACCCACACCTGGTGTTAGTGATGTTCGTAGCACCAGCCATAAGATATACAGTGTATCACTTGTTTTGGGAAGCAGTCAGTCAGCCTTCAGCCCGTCCTCCAGTCAGATTTCAGTGACATAGTCAAATAGACAAGGCATAGTGAGGTGGGGCTCCACACTGGCTGCTGCTGGCTGTGGTGTCTGTCGGGCCGGAGACGGGGCCGCGCTTGTGCTCTCGCGCTCGTGCGGCCTGCGAGGGGGCGGTCGTCTGAAGGAGATGTTGTACGAACGCCGGTACGAGCCCAGCCTCTTCCACACCTTGAGCTGGGGCTCGCTGGACCGGCTGCTTCCACGGGTCAAGCTCTCCCCCGGGCCGCAGCTCGCCTCAGAGTCCCCGTCCTGTTCCGAGGGCCGGCACACCGCCAGGAAGGCGGCCAGCCCTGCCAGCAGCAGCGATAAGCCCAGCACCACTATGATGGTGAACTCTGGGTCGTGGATGTCTGAAGAATAGGACGGAGGCGGAAGGATGGTGGGAGAGATGGTGGTGGCTGTCAGGCTAGACAGAGTGACATTTTCTGTGTTAGACGTAAAGGTGAAGTTGGAGCCTGGTTCAGTGGTGTTCATGTTGTCTTGGCCCTGGATGGAGAAAACAACGTTAGATTGGAGGTCTATGTCAGGATGTTGTGTGTGTGTGTATGTGTTACTCTGTCTGCTCGTGTATGTTGCTATGTTTCCGTGTGTGTGTGGTCAGCCTCTGTTAAAGTGCCACAGCAGCTCTCTGCCTCACTAGCCAAGCCGAACCAAGCTGATTAGGTTTATTTTCACTTTATTGGGATCATACACTCAAGGGCTTGTGATAAATGCACACACACATGCACAAATACACACAGAAACGCCTGCATGCACATGCAGATGCGTTGAGTGTTTGGCATTTGCGGCAATTATGTTGCTATTAAATCAAGGACCACAAAACAGTCAATGCTTGACAGGCTTTCTTCAATGTAAAACAAATTGGGTTTATTAAAATGCCCCTTGTAAAATGCAAGGCACCCACCTCTTCTACCCCCGGTCTCCAATTATCCCCCCCTCATTCTGTGCGCCCCCATCTTCAGCATAGTAACATTTGTAAATGTCATCGTCCTTAATTCAGCGGAGACAAAGCATGGCTTATCGGTTTAAGGGAAACACATTGGGACGTGAAATTATTTTTAAGACCAAATGCCAGGAAAGCTGTGAAAAGGCCAGTGGAGCAGGATGGCTCGTTAGAGAGTCAGTTCATTAGTCAGCGCCTCCAAGCACATATGCCACACGCACGCACACAGACACACACACACACAGCTATTCAAACACAAACTTTCTTTCTCACCCACACACACTGTAGACTGCGCCGCACATATTCGTGATTAGGCACACTGCTCTTAAGCTTGGCAGCTTAGCTGTAAGGTACTCTCCCTCTCTATCACCCCACATTGTTGCTCCTCTAGATCTGACTGCTCAGCTAGTTTTGAAACAAACTCAGTTCTTAACTTCTTCACCAGCACACTTTGTCTAACCTGTTCACATTTGTAAAGTTTGTATAGTGAATTTCTTAGCAGCATACTTGCAAATGCTTATTAGATATTTCTTTGCCTTTTATTGCCTCTTGACTGCTCTCTGATTCATGGTATTTTTTTCACCATATCTTCTCTGTACTATCTACATAGTGGAAGAAAAATAAGAACGGGGAATACAGTAACAGTACGCTAATATTCAAATCTATCTTCCAGATAAGTCCTAATTATACTAAACCAAATGTGTACAACAGTCTCCACAGACTCTCTCAGACAATGTGCAGTGACTCAAGCACATGTCAAGCAGCTCACATGTTGAAATGTGGATTTTAGGAGTTTAATCACTGTAGACTCCACAGCAGACATAAACTATGAATTATAAGAGACATTAATGAGATTGTTAGCAATTTTAGGAGCTTAAGATTTGAAAGAATTCAATTATGTTTACCTCTGAAATGTTACACATTTCTTCTTCAGACTGAATCTTTAGTAATTTGGAATAAAAACCCATCAAAAATGTATACTCACACCCAAACTTTAGAGACTCTTTAAAACAGCACCTTGCTTAGTTCCAGTAACTGAGGTCAGACCAGTTTCTTGGCTCCACGCACTTGTTTTCCCCCCTTAAACTGCTGCTTTCCCAGAGACAGAGGGGGAAACGCTGGGGAGGGAGAGGGCAACAAGGAGGAAAAGGGGGTAAAATGTGGCTAACAGCCTTACGACGTGAATATCTCACTGTTGTTTTAATCCCAGGGAGCCAAAGACAATAGTGTGTTTTCTGAGCCATGCAGAGGCTTAGTGAATAATCTATCGGTGCTTACACTCCACATGCTTACACTTACAACATCTGGCTCTCCTATGTAGTCTTACACTTTATACACCCCCTTTTATGGCCTAAGTGGTGCAGTCCGCTGTGTAATACCCTATTCATCACTCACCAATCTGACCCCCCAGCCTCTTTTTTCTCCCGTCTCCCCCTCCCCTCTCCTCCTCTTTCTCCTCTTCTCTCCACATCTCTTTATAAAGCTAATGAGACTGAAGTTGGGCCCCTCTTCACAGGGAGAGCGAGAGAGAGCAAAGGAGGACACACAGGGCAAGAGAGAGAGAGAGAGAGACTGTGAGAGTGTGTGTGTGTGTGTGTGTGTGTGTGTGTGTGTGTGTGTGTGTCTGTCTGTCTGTCTGTATTTGTACGTACCTGAGTGCACGTACATATGCTTGAGTGTTTTGAGTGTGTGTCTCTGTATGCAATTGAATATGCACTTTGAGGGCACCTCCACAGGGTTTGACACATCCACAGAGGAGCGGGGTGTGACACGAAGTCAGCCTCATCCAGTGCCAGCGGCTCTGTGCCTCTCTGGATTCAGAAGTCAGTCTTATGACATGGCCCATTCACCAGCAGCCCAGCATGCTCCACTATTTATCTGTGTACGCTGTGGAGCCTCGCTGTCTGCGCTGGGTTTGGGTTTTTGGCTGCTTCTGGCTCTCTGCCTGTGACACAGAGAGAGAGAGAAAAGTTCTCCCATTATGTACTTACTGCCAAGTCCATGTTGGGGTTGTTGTGGCAACAAGACACTGGGCACCAGTGGATGTGTGGTGAATGGGAAAAAATATGGGTTTGTCCATCTGTTTAGGGAAACTGTTGAATCAATAAACATTTGTATGAAATGTACTGACACACCACAGAGCTCAGAGAACCGAGCAACAGTCTCACTGGTTACCAAATCCAACTTCTCAATTCTCTCATAATGATATGCATATTTTTGCAATCTCCATTGTCAGACTGCAAAAATGTAAAAGGTCCAACTTTGTAATGGTACCAGTTGTAAAGGGAGAATCATGCCATAGAGTGGTGCAGGGATGACGTATTTTTGTAGGCCAACCAGGAAGTTAGAATCGCCCTGGTTCCCTCAACAAAAAGCCAATTGGATTTTTCCATTGGGTTTTGGATTATTACAGAAAATAAACGTTTTTCCGTAAAGTAATCTCCACAAATGAACACCACCTTTAGGATTTTTTAAGCATGAATGCAATTGCCAGAAGTTAAAAGCTAACGTTAGGCTATAAACGAACTACACCACTGTCGCATGACTTCACGTAACCACCACAAAGCTAAAGGCGGACTCGTGCTTGGCAGGATGACGTTTAGTAGTCTTATTTAGCCACTTGTTAGCAACCACGTAAAAACTTCAAAATCAGTAAGTGGGATATTTAGGGGGTATTTTTTATTGTAGAAAAAAACGTTAAAATCCCTTAAGCTTGTGTTAACCACAGACCTTATTTCAGCCATCTAACTAAAAACCCATTAACTTCCAGATGAGGGAACCAGAAGCGCTAAAATGCTCATTTCCAGGTTTTTACCACACCTTGTACGTAGCCGGATGTTTTTTGTTTAAATGTTGTATATTTGGTTGTGTTTGATTTCCCTGTGAAGTTATTTTATGTGAGTACTGTACAGACTTCCTGTTTGTGTTTTTCTGTTCAGGTTAAAGCTACAGATGCCGACCAGGGGGAGAATGGCCGAGTTCTGTACAGGATCCTCACTGGTAAGTGTTGCTTCACTTTGGTTTTCCTCCAAGATGTCCTACGCACATCTCCTCCCTCCCAAACAAATGCACTGAAAGAACAGGCTCCCAAAATGTACTAGACCATCATTAAATTAATTTCGGTAGCATTGTTAATCCAGTTGTTCAAAATGAGTGCAAACAAGATCTCCACGAAAAAGTTTCCAAAATTTTAGCTTTTTTTGGCAGAATTCTGCCGATGGGCAGGTATGGTAATTCCTCGTTTCCAATGCAATTTCTCTTGTCTAGAAGAAGTCAGTGTGCAAATACCAGTAATGACAGGAAGTTAATTTGCATTGGAAGCAACTTAAATTATCTCACCAAATTGGCAGAAGCCTCAAGTAAATTTATCTAAACCCAGAGACTAGATTAAATGTTTTGCTAATATGTGCATTTTTGTAGAAGTCTCTTGCTCTGTCTCACTTTCCCTTTCTCTGTCTCTCTCTCTCTCTGTGTTTCTGTCTGTGCGTGCGTTCGTGTTTGTAAATGAATGCATGCAGGGAACAGCAACAATCTGTTCAGCATAGACAGACAGACCGGGCTGGTGACACGAGGCCTCAGGGCACTGGACAGAGAAACCAGCAGCTCCCATGTGTTGGAGGTGGAGGCCTACAACAGTGACGAGGGCAGCATGAGGAGCTCCGTGAGGGTGAGGAAGAGGACGGTAGCTGGAGGGGGAAGATGCTAGATTGATGAAGATTAATTTGAGATGTAGCTCAGCACTGTGTGTCACGTTGTTTTAGTTGTGAATCAGAAATAAATAAATGAATAATTGATTAAATAATGAATTAATACAAATAAATGGTGAAAGTGTATAAGGGTTTAGAACATTATGATAGAAGTATATGACGGCCATTCCCATGCTCACTTGTGTCTTGTAAGTTGTTGCAGCTATTTTTGGGTTGATACCATGTGTTACACAGATTTGGTGCTAAATTTAACCATTTTTTACCACTCAAGAATTGATAACAATGATCAATAATCCCTCCAAAATACCACATTAAGACACCAAGACCTTGAGGAACACCACAGAAAAAGCCATGCTGTGACTTTATGGTTTTTGCCCCAAACTGCGTGAGATTAGCATAAAGTGGGCTGTAAAGGGGACACTCGTGGGTACCCATAGGACCCATTTTCATTCACATATTTTGAGGTCAGAGCTCAAGGGACCCTTTTGAAAATCGCCATGCCAGTTTTTCCTCACCAAAATTTAGCTTAACTTCGTAGCGTTATTTAGCGTTCTTCCCAACATGCTACCATGACATGGTTGGTACCAATAGATTCCTTAGGTTTTGTCATATGATATCAGTACCTTCACTCTAGCTCTAAAACTGAGCCTGGTAGCCTCTGAGAAAAGTAAAGTTGGCCGAGGGCACCGGCGCCCTCAAGGAGTGGAAGACGTTAAAAATAGACAGTCAGATAGTCTTGTTGACCCCTTATGATATATTTTATAGAAATGTGGACTTCAGAAGATCCAGGCCCTTCAGTGGGACTCAGATATGTAATATTTATGTCTGTGGTCTCATTACCTACAGTAATAGATAAAACGACCGAGCCTCTTTCCCAAAGAGTAAAAGTATTCCTCAAAGATAATATGTATAGCTGATGTGCCACAAATGTCTGCCCCTGCAGGTGATCATATATGTGGACGATGCCAATGACGAGGTGCCAGTGTTCACCCAGCAACAATACAACCGTCTGGGCCTCAGGGAGACCGCTGGCATTGGCACCTCTGTGATCGTGGTGCGTGCCACCGACCCCGACACAGGTGAGTCCAGTCTCCGATCAATCAGAAGAGGGGAGCAGAGGGAGTTTGAGGTTCTGTCAGTTCTTGTGGCTCAGTATCAGGTTGTATCCTCGTACTATAAAACCAAAAGAGACATTTCTCTGACTGTGGCTTTAAACTTCCCACTTCTGCTCTGCAGGCACTGCCACAAGTCGGTTGTTTGCAAGTCAATGTGTCACCCCGACACTAGTGGGCGCCACTCCAAAGGAGAATGTCAAACCTCTCAACCACAATGTTTTTACCATGTTATTATATCACACACAAAAAATGGCATTCACTGTAACTGTCATTTAAGTGTCTACTTCTGCTCCATAGTACAGACTTCCACTATTCACTTCCTGTTTTTGTAAAGTGTTTCTTAGACACTTTATGATGCATTTGGTGCTGTGACATACATTTTCCAAAACATTAGAGCAGGCCTGAAACAGAAATAGACACAACATAGCCAACAGAACAGAGTGGAAGAAGCTGTTTGCATGTTGTAACCATAGCATCAGTGTAACAATGGTACAAGGTTTTCAGGTTAATTCGTTTTTAAAGTTGTTATTGTAAGCTTTTCACTCCCAACCACGCCCTTCTTCTTGTTCAGGTGATGGTGGAGCCGTTGCGTACGCCCTCGTGTCCGGCTCAGACCGCAAGTTTGAGGTGGACGTGAGCACTGGCCTGGTAACCACCGTGGACCACCTGGACTACGAGACCAAGACCAGCTATCTGATGAACGTCTCGGCCACTGACCAGGCTTCGCCTTTCCACCAAGGCTTCTGCACCGTCTACGTCACGTTACTTAATGAGCTGGATGAGGCCGTGGCCTTCTTCTCCGCCGGTTACGAGGCTTCGCTCCGTGAGAACATCGCCACGGGGACAGAGGTAGTCCAGGTGCAGGCCCAGTCAGCCGACAACTTGAATCAGTTGACTTACCGCTTCGACCCTGATACGTCGCCTGCGGCTCTGGCCCTCTTCAAGATAGACAGCGTCACGGTGAGTGGGGGAGCAGTGGAGGAAAGGTCAGCGGTGATATGAGCACAATGTACATACCTCTTTTTTGTACTCTTCAAAGACTACACCCACCTTCTGTCAAATAGGCTTCATCCATTAACCGCAGTGTGATTGAATAACACCTCTTCTCCTGTGATTTAAGCTTGTTGCTGCATGACTGAAAGCTGATCAAAGAGCTTGTTTGCTTTGAAGCCATTTGATTCCTGTGATAGATGAGAAATGGGGATTTCTTTTTTGAGGATTTTTATGATACTTGTTAGTCTCTGTCCTTGCTCTTTTCTGTCACATTAGAAGATTTCTATCTTGTATGGAGTCTTTATGGAGGCGGAGATATATGCTGATGTGTGTGATGTTTCAGGGCCGTATCACAGTGACGGGCCTGCTGGACAGAGAGAAGGGGGATATGTACACCTTGACTATTGTAGCCGATGATGGAGGACCTAAAAAGGACTCCACTGTGGTATGCTTCATTCTGAATTGTGTTATTTTATCTCCCTTCTTTTCGTGTACATCATTCTATTTATTACAGCATGTGTTGTGTCTATTCTGTCGTAGAAAACTTAATGGCATTCCTCTTTTATTCATTGCATCTCATTGGAAGTGCAGAAGGTAAGACGTGCTTTCTTTCTTTTGGTTCAGACTATGAAAGGCAATGTGAAATGTATTAATCCGCAGCGTCTTGTATTTTTAGGTTTTATTTGATTAATGTCAAAGGTAAGTATTTCATTGATTTGGCAGGTTATGCAGCCCATATTTGATCTTACCTCTTGACAGGTTTCAATCACCATTCTGGATGAGAATGACAACAGTCCAGAGTTTGACATCACATCTGATACTTCGGTGGACATCCTAGAGGACACACCCATGGGGAAAAGAGTGGCAGTGGTGCTGGGAAGGGACAGAGATGGTGGATTAAACGGACTGGTGAGAATAAAGAAGAAAGATAGAAACACATGGACTCACTCAGAGAGAAAATAAAAATCTCCTGTGTGGCACTTAAATATCAATCGATCATTATCACAATACTTTTACAGACTTAAGAGTAATTACAGAAAACCATCACCAAGAAGACCGGCTTTTACAACAGATCTTCTACACTGCTTTAAAGCACTAAACAAAATGACTTGACAGCACAAAACATAAACGTGTCACCTCCTGTGAAAATCAATGCTAAATTTCACAGCTTCTGTCTATAACATATGGTGAATCAAGTGAGGTTACCAGGATCAGAATCAGCTATGTATTGGCCAAGTATGTTTACGCATACAAGGAATTGGACTCTGGTTTGTAGTGGCTCTCAGTGTACTCACACACAGATCCAAGAACTATCTTCAGAAAGACAGATTAGCACCACATTTTCCTTCTCACTACTACCTACTATACATGCTGCAGACAGCAACACATTGTTGTTAACAACATGAGCTTTTTAACTTTGAACTTCTTTCACCCTGCTTGTGTTAATTTTTCTCCCCACCAACCCAGCCCCCCTCCTGTCCCTTAGTTATAATTTCTTAAATTTCTTTCTTGATCATAAATTCAGTGTCATCTCTTGCGTATTTGTCTACTCTTGGTTCTGTTACTCCATAGAGGTCTCAGTTGTGCTCCCCATAAGGCTTCAGATCAATACGCACACACACACAAATAGAAAAACAGCTTCTTTCCCAAAGCTGTGGCTCTACTGAACTCAGACATCTCCTCAGTCTGTCAGTCAGAATGATGTGCTGCACACTGCACTCTTACTGGACTTTTGCTGCTGATGTTTGCACACTTGTTAGTTGTATTTTAGCGTTATTTTATCATACACATATTGCTTATATTTTTATATCTATATTGCTCATGATTCTGCACTTTTTATTGCTGATATTTATTACCAATCTTATATCTCATTTGTGCCTTATTTATTCCTTATATATAAGTCTTTTTTTTTAATACAGTACACCATTTGAGGACTTGCATAATGAAAATTAAGTTCTTGAATCTTTATTCTTTATTCTTATGTGCTGTGATTTATTCAAGATTCAGAACCTGCACAGCCAAATACAATTATTAAACTGTTTATACATTATAGGTAACTTTATGATTAGAGTTTCTGACTGAACCTGAGCTCTTGTTATAATGTCTGTCTATCTCTCCCCCCTTTCTCTTTGTCTCATTCTGACTCATGACTCTCAGGTCAATTTCACTCTGGTGGCAGGCAACATGGAGGATGTGTTCAAGATCAAGACCCTGAACCAGACCTATGGGGAGGTTTTTGTCAACGCTGCTCTGGACAGAGAGTCAGTAGACCGCTACCTACTGAAGGTCAGGCAGCAATCCACACGTAGTTATGATCTTTCACTAAATATCTATATGGCCATGTACGCATTTTACACTTAAACCACAACCCAGACTCAGTTTCTAACCTCAGCCTAAAAATAAACAGATTCCGTGTCACACTTGATGTTTTTTTTTTACACCATAGTAACGTGTGTTTTGGACAATACAAATAACGCGTGACTATTTGCATCATGCATCATGCATCTTGCATCCCAAGACAAAATGTCGCACTGAAGTACCAAGACTGAATGTAGAAGCGCAGAAGAAGACGTGCATACTTTTAATCTCTTTGTCCCCTATGTGTTTTTATGCCGTGTGTCCAAAATGCATGGTCAGACTTACATACAGCAGTGCATGTGTATGTTTTTTACAGGTGCGTGCCATTGACAACGGCTCACCTCCCAGACACACAGACCACTCCCTCACCATCAACATCCTGGACGTCAATGACAACCCACCTGTTATTGAAAGCCAGAGGGGCTACAACGTCAGCATAAGTGAGGTAGGAACACATGGAGCATGATGTTCATTTCATCCACACGTTACCTTTCCTTTGAATTTGCATGTTTCTGTCGTTTTGTATGTATCTAGTTCTTGAACAGAAGCTGAACAATGTCATAGGCATTCATGATGTAACTATTCAGTCACAGGTTTGTGTTTATTCTACTGTAGGCTATCAATAACGAGGCTTCTTTTATGATGTAAATCGTAGAATGTTGGAGGAGGTACGTCAGTCCTCCGTGTGATAGCTACCGACCAAGACATCGGGCCCAACGCCATGCTGTTCTACTACATCACCGCCGGGAACCAGGACCTGACCTTCCGCATGGACCGTGTGACCGGAGAGATGGTGACCCGGCCGGCCCCTCCCGACCGAGAGCGCCAGCAAGAGTACCGCCTCACTGTCACCGTGGAAGATGACGGCACGCCACCTCTGTCGGTAAGATGCAAGGAACAGCAGCCGCAGCAAGTACAACACTGCAAAATCTATCTCAACATACCAGATAAACTACTAATGCACTGAATAACATTTCCATTCCACGTCCTAAAAACTTTTCTTCACCACTTAGGACAGATTTGTTGTCAAATCAAGAGACATTATTATATCATCCTTCATAGTATGAAAATGATTTATCTCGCAACACCCGTCTTGATCTCTGATCTGTTCATGGTGACTTGAACTTGGCAGTGAGGGGTCAACATCACATCTTATTACAGAGCCCTCTTTTGGTCAGTCGTCGTACTACAAACAGTCAAACCTGAAAGATGTGCTTTTTTCTGGGGATTCTGGACGTATGTTTACTGCCTCTTTGTCCTGCCTTAAGCCAAGATACAGTACAAATCAGATATTAAACATAGTAAGACCTTAAATACAGTGGTTGGTTGATCTTCTGTATGAGCTGATAAACTGTGAAGGCACAGGAAACACCTTCGTTTGTAAACAGGAAAGCCACAAGTCATGCTTCCAAAAAGAGGAAGAGGAGTGTTGTTGCTTTTGCTGTTGTCTGCTACATTTCAAAGGCTTTTAACACTGTTTTATGTGTTTATGTACTGTATGTGTCACATATGCAGTCAGTTGTTGTACTGTATCTGACCTGTGTTTTTTATTTTCAACTTTGCTTGTCTAGGCCACAGAGAGATATAAACCTATAATAATGCAGCCCCTGTTAATACAATAAGTAATGTAAGACTGTAGAAAAAGCACTGGAGAGAGGAAATGGCCAGCAATAGGCATCCCCTCCTCCCATCTAGTTCTGTCTCCTCTCATAAAACAAGACACTAAGATTGTTTTATCATTTTCTCTGCTCAATGCCAGTCTCCCTCTGGTGTGCACCATCTTAGAGGCACACAAGTGGAACAACCTTGTTCCGTCTGTAATGGCTCCCTCGGCAGCAAGCGCAGCACGTCCTTGTGTGGTGATAGTTTTGGAGACCTGCCAGTTGAAAGGAACAATGATTTCAAAGACTCGACACATGGCTTTAAGGTTTAAGAGATCCACTTTATTATTATACAAGCTACAACCAGGACAATTTAAATGCAATATACAGAACAAGCGTGCAGCACTGCTCCATGTCTTTGTCTAATACAAGCATTTTACAGTATAAAACACACAATCACAAACATACAGATGCAGAATTGCATGCACACACACACACACACACACACACACACACACACACACACTCACACACACATTTTAAACCAGACCACAAAGGTTTAAATTGAAACTGTAACCCGAGATTTTAAAACACACACACACGCACACAGACACACACACAGGCACACTTGAAAACACAAATAATCAAACAAAAGACCCTATCAGAGTTTGCAAATCTTAATACAACATACAAACATACCCTGTCCTATATACCTGCTACACATCATCTGAAGATGATTTCCGCTGAGCACCTACTGTACACATTTTACCTCAATGTGAAAAAACCACAAGCGGTTTCTCACAATCACACACGACCTTTAAGTAATAACAGGAGTACAATCCCTTGCAATCACTTCTCTCTCGATCTACCTTGATATGATTTGGTGCTAAAAAGTATTTACTTATTAACATAACATTGCACGCACAAAAAAAATAGGAATAAACACTAATATACACATCAATTAAAACAAGACACATAATAACAGAACAAAATGTATTCAGAACAGTGTTGAGATGGCAGTGATTCAACTGGTGGCAGTTTTATGATGCTGTTTTGTTTTTTTATCTGGATACATTCAAGAGAAAATCAATAAACATTTTATTCTTAATTGTGTAACTTTACATGAGCATGAATGACATTCATGAACAACTATTATCAAAAATATCCAACTGTTTGTTATTTTACAAATTCAAATACTTTCTGAATCTATTTAAGGCCACTGTGAAGTGCTCGTTTCTGCAGAGTACAGGAAGGAAGGAGAGTATTTAGAGCAGCAGAGCTGACAGTAACTGAGGTAGCAAAGAGGGAAGAGAAAAAAAGCTGAGGCCAAGTGGAAATGATACAGAGGAACAGTGTAATGCCATAAAAACAAATTACTCTCAACTTCTCTGATGATTGAGCCTCCTTTGGTTTGAAGCTATTAGAGCACTTTATTATGAGAGAGAGCGTTCAGTCGCTTTCACACCTCTGGTTCGGTTAAAAAGAATAGTACGTTGTTGTCTTTTGGTTCCTGTCCATTTTGCGTTCCCACTGACTTATTACAATTGAAGTGAGACGTGTTAACATGATGTCGCATGGACTGGCAGATAAGTCATTCACTGGACAGTTTTGGTGATTGTCATCCTTCATTATCAGCGCTACATGGACGAAGAAGGGAAAATCAAAAACCAAGTTTACTCCGGTAACCGACAGCAAGTGATAAATAATATTTATCACTGTGACAGCTTGTTGTTATGTAGAATGCTAGTAACACACACTTCTGTTAAAACCCCTTTTCACTTCCTGATGTATAATATCCCTGAACCCATGCACATACATACCATGTTACCATGGTTACTAAATGATCTTGTGTCATTACATGGGAGATTGTTTCTTTGACAGTTCAGAGTGAAGACCAGCCTAAATGACCCAAAACAAGCAAGTAAATGCATCATAGTTCGTTTAAACTGCACCAAACAAGTTAGGTGTGAAAGCAGCCCTTGAGTCCACAGAAACAGTTTTATCACCCCTGCACATGGCGGGACCCCCACCCTCAACTCTCTGGATTCTTCTCAAGCAGTGGGCACCTGTTGGTCCAGAAGTCAAAAGTTTGCTTTTGGCCTCCAGCTGTTGTTGCAGGTGGAAATAGTTTCTGAATAAAAACCGCAGTCCGTTCCCTCCTGCGGTCCAGACAATGTACAGACGACAATCCCAGCAGAGGTTATTGTGAGACAGCTGTTAAGGGCAACATCGCTCTGGAGTCAGAAAGAAGAGGAAGAGAGTTTGCAGGACTGTTTCCAGGTCAGCAGTTAGAGCGATGAAAGAGGTTCCAACCCCCTTTAAACCTGCAGGAGGTCTGGAGACTCGAGGATGGTGTCTGGAATAGAGAACAGTGCAGGTCAGCGAGAGCACAGAAAAGGTAGCAGGTTATCTACATGTATCAACAAATGCACATTTCACGTCTGTGTGCTGACGAGGAAATCTAGATATGAGGGAGTTAACACCTTCAGAATTGCACCTCATGTGGAGCATTTCTTTTTCCAAACCTCCTACTCTATAGCTATAGTACAAACACACAGAGAGACTGATAGATTTCTCAGAACGAGATGTGTTTTTCTGAAAACCCATTAAAAAGCAGAACAAGTGTCAAGAGTTGCGACATGGTGAAGATATGAGGGAACTGCTGCTGGTTAAATTCCGCTCAGCTGAAGGTCAGCGGGCCAAAAAAGATGAACAAGGAAGCTGAAGTATGGCTTTTATCCATGTAACAGGAAACCTCAGACGAGAAACCAGCCTGTGTAATCGGCATAACTTATATAGACCAGTGAAGGAAACAAGCTCTGACAGGGAATTCCACTGTGACAAAGGTAAAAAATATTGTGGGTTTTTTGATGGTTTTATCAATATTCGTGACTGTCTAGAGGAGGAAAATAGCTGTAATCTGATATGCAGCCAAGCATATCTATCTGTCACTTATTGTAAGCAGAGGTTTTCCCACCAGTGACATTACTCATTACCCGTATTCTATTTGGGGCGAAACTGCAGAATCTCATAGGACTCACTTGTTGTGGGTGGCCCAGTTTTACGTTATGTTTATGCCTGTCAGGTCTCACATAACAGTATATTGTCAGTGGACGAGCTCCAGTAAGTGTTTCTGAGGATTGTCCATGTTTGCACACGGTCATAGGAATAACATACGTGATGGTTTGGGGTGGATTTTTCAGTAAGTCAGCTCAGTTCTGTCCTTTCCTGTGTACCAGCGTAGTCCGCGCTTTCAGGAAACGGGGCAATCCACCTCAGTATGCCTGGTATGTCTGCACAGGTGCCCCGGGAATCGGTAGAAAAACACTCAGGATTGAACCCCTTCACCGTAACTAATGTTTCAGTATTATTTCAAGTCGAGTCAGAGAGAGCGGCTGAAGGGGCCATTAGTGTTAAATGAGAGTGCTGATGGGTGGAGAATGACTTGCGAGGGAGGCGAGAGAAGAATTCAGAGGGTGACAGCATAAGGAGGTGGTTTCAGTTGTGTGGGGGAGAGAAATTAAACTCCCTACACAGAATATTTTTTTAGTCACTTCAGACTCAACCCAGCTGTTTTGAGTGTGAGCACACAATTTTGCACGACAGCCACGAGCATCTTTCCACCAACACTTCTCCCTCACGCAGGAGGTTTCAGCGGAAGCACGCAAAGCCATGGCTGTTCTTTCATTGCATCAGAGTATTTTACCATACCGGCTGTACATTTTGAAATCGGTTGTTTCCAGAACTATGTCCTTGTGAAATACAGCTACGTGCCTCTACTCAAGTACTTGTTCATTTGAGTATCAAACAAGAATGTCAAGGGGGTCAGGTGTATGCATTCAGAATGTAGTTAATAAGGTATGACCTACCAATGGATAGCGCACACTCACTCCTAAACTGAAAGACACCTACTTAAACATGTAAATGAACTCCCCTGAAAGTGAGATAACTCATACTCAGCTTTCTTTCTATTATGGTGCTGGTCAGAGAAAGGTTTGAGTCAGGCTAAAGGGCAAAAGCTGAACAAAATGGAGAATGGGTTAGATAATTGTATGTCAGCCTGTGCTGAGTGATTTAGCTGATAAACTTGTCTCAATGTCTCTGCCTTGGCCTGATGTGCTCCCTGTAGTATGAGTTGCTGTTGTGTTGTCAGGATGTATAGTTTTGTGTTCGTGTCCTACCTTCCATTGGGAAGAATACGTCCCCATGTGCCGGAGGAGAAAGGGGGGTTCCTGGCTCAGACAACAGGTGGCGTCCTGTCTCTGAGGATTGCCTGGCCATGATCTGAGAAACGGTGCGGCTCTTAAACTGCGGTGATCCCCCAAGAAACACAGGGTTCTCATGGCCAAGAGCCTCACTGAAAATACACACAAGAAAGGGAAGCATATGGATGAGTAAGACATTGCCGATATGACTCAATAAACTGTTGCAACACTCACCTGTTGCCCAAGACTTTTAGAAGCTTTATGTGTGTCTCATCCATATATAGTAGTAATCAGGGCTTTAATACTTTAATGCACTTATAATACTACATCAAAATGGTTTGCAGTAAGTTGAGTACATACCAGGGTTGTCAAAGTTAACGCGACAATAACGCGTTAATGCAAATTTGTTTTAACGCCACTAATTTCTTTAACGCATTAACACAACTTGCGATTTTTAATTAACCTCTTAAAAATCCGACTGGCCACCGTCAGGCCCGGCCCCTATTCAATCTTTCGGAGGCTGTAGCGGGCTCTGTTTGAAAGCTAGCTCCAAACTTGCGCTACATTTTGGTGAGGAAAAACTGGAATGGCCATTTTCAAAGGGGTCCCTTGACTTCTGACCTCAAGATATGTGAATGAAAATGGGTTCTATGGGTTGAATGTTCTAGTCGATTGACAGCCCTAGTACATACACATAAATGAATGAAGTCTCCCTTTGTGCTATAAAGTAATTCGATTTCCCACAAAATACATTACAGTGGCACACAACATAACATACAGTGTAAAGGCAAGTAAAGACTGTCAATGTTATTTTTGTTGTACAGCTATTTGTAGATCTTTAGCAAACACAAGTTTATAAGAATTATCTGCAGAGTTGTAAGACGTTTTGGTCTCATCAGGCTGTTTGGCTGAAACTACCTATTGTGTGGCCACTACATAGCAGACTATCCATGTACGCCGTGTTATTATTCTAAAGAGCAGCTGTGTATTGAAGCTGGCCTATGAAGCCAGCTGCCTGACAGAGTGTGGGAAAAGTTACCTGTCCATCCTCACCAGCTCCTGTGCACCTGGGAGAGAGGAAACGGGAAATGGGCCATTGTGAATGAATTGAAACAGAGCGGAACACTACAGATGGAGTGTGAATGTGCTTCCTAGTGTGTGAAATACAGTTAATCCTCCACACGGACAGGAAATATGTGTCAGACAAAACACTATGGGGAAACCAGTGTGAGACATTTCTATTTGACCCATACCATGGAAATGAATGTGTGAGTGTGTGTTTGTGCATATCAGTATTACGTACGTCTGCTCGACTGGGCGCTCTGCCTCTGTTTGTACACAAGCACCAGAATAATAGGCAGAAGGAGCAGAGCCCCGATGCAGGCTGCTATGGTCGCTGCTAAGGCCTCTGGCACGGAGCCTGGAGAAGCAACAGAGAGACAGTGAGGTAAATAAACGGAATAACTGGCCAGTCATTCATTGGCTATGAAGGCTTGAATAAGTTGACATACCTCCGCCTGGCGTGGGATCCCAGACAGTGCAGGCTTGAGACCCATTTCTCCCTGGGAAGAGAACAAATACATTGTTTCTCACATGCAGTATATCACAATTTAACATTGGTTTGGGTTTCTGCCTGTTAATTGCAACAGCTACCATTCACCTCAGCATATATGACATGTACGCACAATGTTGTAGACCACAATGTGCACTTACAGACCAAATAACATAGAATCAAGCACCCAGGAAGAGCGCCGGGCTTTGGAGCCAATTTTCATAGTGGCCAAACCGTGGAGATACAACTTCCAGATCCGTCACGTGATGCCATTCAACCCAAAGAGACTTTTCACCAAAGACTAACATTAGGAAAGAGACGTCTGTAAGGCAGGGAGGTGAGGTTAAAGTAAACGCTAGTGCGCTTGCTCTATGAGCACATAGATGTGGAAGATCGTCGGAAGATCCGAATAATTTTATCATTCGACAGTCGAGCCATTTTGGCTTCACGCACCACTGAGCAACTCTCATAGGAATGAACGAGAGCCCATCTCCAACGCTGTATCCAGTTCTATTTACTCATCCATGCATAGAATCTGGGAAACTAACATAACGACCTTGTCCTACTTGAAAAAGACAAGTTAACTTCCCCTGCCAGTTTACCATATGCTTGAGCCACAACCTAATACCCATTCACACGCATACATTTGATGTCCTTACGTGGTGTAACTTGGAGAATAACGTGGCTGTGGGGTCTCTGCACGAGGGAGCCGTGTTGATGTTCCACCTGGAAGTCTAGGACCATACAGCAGTAGCGACCCTGGTCAGCGTGGGTCACATTCTGCAGAGCCACCCAGAAGTTGTGCTCCGAAGATCCAAATTGCAGCCCTGGCGGCAAGCTGTGGTTGCCATGGGAATGACTAATGATAGTATGGCGTGGGCCCGTCCGTCCCGTACAGCGCTGATCACTGTGGGGTGTGAAAAGCCAGCTGCGCTTCAAGACGTCATGGGAGTGCAAGGCGGCACCTTTCTGGACACACACCATTTGGACGGTTGAACCCTCGGGACAGGTGTAGTACAGGTGGGGGGCTGAGACACTCAGAGTGGAGGGGGCGTGGGACAAGTCGCCTTTACCTAGAGAGAAAAGACAAGTACGGAAGAATGTAGGTGAGGCATGTTATAAACATTTTGATCAACTTTTGTTCCCTAGGTTAGACCTTTCAGACAAGCCTTCCTCCCTGGCTGTGTACCAACACAAACAAGCTTTACCAGTCAAAGGCTTTAGGTGATAAAGTTTAGCATTATGGCTGTGTTTAGGGTTAAAACCATAGACTGTATATAAAGATGGACGACGCATCTCCACTTCCTCCCACTGTATAGAGGTGAAGCCAACATATCCCGGATACGGGAGCTGCCATCTTTAGATTTTGACATCATTTGGAGCCAGAGTCTGCGCAGTAGTGATTGGGCGGTGGAGCCGCGGTATCCAGGTCACCCGCCCGAGCCAATCAGGGCTGCAGTTTGTCAGCGAGAGAGACTCGCAGCTGCCAATCATAATGTCTCCTCCCCTTTTCATTGCATCAAATAACTAATTAAAACCAAACTTATCAGAAAAATGAACACTTGAACATACATCAGCATGATAAGAACTACCTACAATAACAGAAACCATCTTTGGGAAAAATGTATTTTGACTTTTTAGTTTGGCCCATGTCCCATCTGCTAACATGAAGGAGGCGGGCTTTATGACCTACACTGCAGCCAGCCACCAGGGGGCGATCAAGATGTTTTGGCTTCACATTTGGGGGGCTGTCATGTCGTCCATCTTTATATACAGTTTATGGTTAAAACCTGCTAATCCTAGTGTATGCAGTAAAAATGACATGGAGTGTCTGAGAAGCTCAACCCCGGGAACAGAAACCCCCTATGTATATTTAAAGATGACAAAGAAAGACCAGGGGAAAGAAGTAAGTAGTAAAAATATTACAGGTCACATGTTTACTTTGATGGCAGTGGCAGCTAGTTTTTCAAACAAAATCCAGGAGATTCATATTCAGAAACTGCATGATACATTATACATAACCACACCAAAAAAAAGTAAAACATAAAAGCCAACATCAATATTTTAATAGTAATATAGATACATTACAGTCTAATGCTGGTACATCATGATGTTTGCTTTGATACAGGAAATTAAAGTTTCAAGGTATAGCCCCATCATAACATTATATATTCAAACAGGAAATTGCTTGGTAGATCACATTTCTATTCAAATTATTTGGTAGCTAAAGTTGAGTGGGATGAAGTTCCTGCCTGGTGCCACCAGTCATAACGCAAATAACCACAGTGCAAAATCATAGCAATTACCAATGTGAACATGGATTTAAAGCCGAAGTCAGACATTTTCCCATGGCCTATTTCTGCACACTATATGCGTCCTTGGTTTTTGTGCATTTTGGGTCAGCACAGTTTGTTTCCTGTTCTGTATATTCATACTGTGGTTAAAGATAGTACATAGTCTGCTGGCTAAAGTAAAAATACACTAACCTCCTGTGGGATTTAAATTGCTTGTTCCTCTCAGACAGTTACAGAGAGAGATACTAGCCAATGTATACAGGATCTCATGTGACATCAAACTAGGGAAAGTGTGGAAATCTGAACTTATGATCAATTTCTGCAGTATGTACTGATTATTGCTGTGTGGTATCATTACCCAGTGATTGCAGTGAAATAGCCGTTTCATTCTCAGAAAACTACACTGACACAGATTCTCCACATATAACCTTTATGTACGTTCAGGAAACCAGAGAGACAGCTGTTTGATGTTTCTATACGTATTGCTTAAACCACATCCTGTTCTGTCTTGTGCGGCAGTAAAATGCACCAATAGATGAACTCTTTAATGTGTGCACTGAATGATTATTTCATTTCAATAACACGTCAAAACAAACATATAAGCAGTCTGAAGCCACTCTCTAAATCTTACAACAACAACAAAAAAAACAATGCAGACGCATCCTAATCTACACAATGCCCCAACGCTACACGGCCCATAGTGCAGCATCAACACACATAATGAATGACTCCCATTTATCCAGCATGTAAAATAACAGGACAACTCTCTGGCACTCTCTGGCTTTGTCTGCTCAAATAGATCACTGCTGTCCTTTGTGACAGATTGTGGTTCAGCATCCAAGAATGCTTAGCGCTGCAAAGAAGACAGGAAGGCTGCGTGTGAGTGTGAATTACAAGTATGTGTGGGGGTGGACTGCAGTGAACGAGAGATGTATGCGTGCAAGTTGCACTGTGGATCAGAGATTTTGCAGTAAAAATCTGTGCGCTTGTGTTTGGAGGCTGACTGATAGGTGCCAGGGTTTGAGGAGTGGACTTCCTTCCTGAGTCGTCCCGGCATGCAAACACGACTCCCACTCCTCCTCCTCCTCCTCCTCCTCCTCCTCTTCTCTGGCTCCCTATTAAGACTGAATTTGAAGGGCTACAGCTGCTGTACGGCTCTTTACGGGCTGATAATTTCTAACAGGTTGCACCTCTACCCACACCCCAATCAGTAATGATGCCACTGCAGGTGTTTTCCATCTGCCGTCAAAGGCAAAACACATGCTGTTACATCACAGATTGGACTGCAACATGCTTGAAAGTTTAAACCCGTAGAGAGCAGCGGAGCAGCAGCTTTACGTGATTCCCTCTTGATTCAAACATCAACTATTGGTTGTTTTTATGCACTACCACTATTTTCCTGTGAGGGCAGCAGATGCAACATGCGGAAGCCTTCTGGGTCAGCCAGAACATAAATGAGGAAGCACATCAATCGTTTTAGTCTAAATGTCAATACCGGCTTCAAGTAGTTGGCTTGCACTCTGTTGGATAGGAAATACAGTAGCTGGCCACACAACAACCTTTGCCATTTCATTAGCTGTGCATGTTTGTATTCATTGTGTGCGCATCCTGTGTAGTGCGAGGTACGTGCCATGTTCCTGTGTGTGCTCCAGAACTCTGCCACAGCTATTGTGTGCGAGGAAAAGCAATAGGAAGACCAGGGTGGGTGATTAAAGTGAAACTGTTGCCCCCCGCGGCTGTTCCGGCTTGTGTGGCGGGACAATAGGAGGGGAAGCCATTCTCTTCTCCTGTTTCACACCCGCCCTGCCTTCCTCCCTGCCCTTCTTTTTGACAACTCTAGCCCTAGTTACACTAGTGAAGATGGATTTCTGGCAAAGGAGTGAGAGTTTTTGTTGTAAAATGTGCAAGTCTAACTTTTGCCTGATTGAGACTGAGCCAAAACATGATTAATACTTGGTTGCCAGCAGGGAAACACTGTTATACCCACCAGATATATTTCAGGTATAGCTTACTGGATATGAATATATTTATTTTTAGCATACTCTGTGCCAATTGGGTGGGGTTACCGCAGTGTCGGCACTATCCGAGCTGTCTTGATGTGGCTGCGACCAGGTAGACACTGACAACAAGGTTTGCTGGAACAGGCAGGACTTCTTTGACTTGTGTACACCAGACATCTGTGTTTTGGCTCCATTATGGATCTAAGTTTCCTCCTCTGATCTCTGTTCTCAGGATCCTGATAGCCCCTCAGGGCCCAGAAACAGGCCCTCCATTGTTTTAAGGCTGAATGCCACCTGTTTGGGACATGTTGCCTCTGACAGCTTTCTTACATTCAGGCATGCAGCATAGCCTGTGTGAATTAATTAAACATGTCTTCATACCTGCTTAAATTACCCCCGAGTTTAACCATTTTATCTACTTTTCTGCAAAGAGTATATTGTAATCTTCTTCTGTATTGATAGCCCGTTCGCACGAATAGGCGTATAAATGCCACGATAATGCGCAAGGCGTTTAGCGTGCGATAAGTACGTCTTTCTTGATTTCCGCATCATTTGTATGCCATGTATCCTATACTGACTGCAATGTCAACGCATTTGCGTATAAATGCTATGATAAGAGTTAATGACGTAGTATGAAAAGCGAGAAAAAAAAAATGAGGGGAGGTGCATGGGCCCAACAAACACTGGATTTTTAACCAGGAGACCGGTGTTCGGGACCGTTGCTGACTGGTGTTTTGTTTTGTAAGTTCCGTGATGAATGTCACGTGTTTTTTTATTGACGTTTGTAACGTGTTTTCCGTAGTTGGGTTACGTTGTTTCATGCCGTATTTTACTTAGTTTACGTATCTATTTTAAGCCCAACCATGAAGTGTTTTTCTTGCCTGAACAGCCGTTGCATGGCGTACAAATAACACACGGAAAACGGTGTACAAATAACATGTGAAAAGGCTAAAATGCATACTCGTGACACGCGGAATGTCCCTGTAATGTCGTGGTATTTATACGCCTTCCTGTGAGACTGGGTCGGTATTGAAGAGGTGCAACACAGACTACTGAACGTACCCTACTGGTAAATCTGGTATCCTTTCACTTGCATGAGTTCTCTACCTGTGTTTGTACAAGTGCTGCCCCCGCCCCCCCTCTACCCACACCCCAATCAGTAATGATGCCACTGCAGGTGTTTTCCATCTGCCGTCAAAGGCAAAACACATGCTGTTACATCACAGATTGGACTGCAACATGCTTGAAAGTTTAAACCCGTAGAGAGCAGCGGAGCAGCAGCTTTACGTGATTCCCTCTTGATTCAAACATCAACTATTGGTTGTTTTTATGCACTACCACTATTTTCCTGTGAGGGCAGCAGATGCAACATGCGGAAGCCTTCTGGGTCAGCCAGAACATAAATGAGGAAGCACATCAATCGTTTTAGTCTAAATGTCAATACCGGCTTCAAGTAGTTGGCTTGCACTCTGTTGGATAGGAAATACAGTAGCTGGCCACACAACAACCTTTGCCATTTCATTAGCTGTGCATGTTTGTATTCATTGTGTGCGCATCCTGTGTAGTGCGAGGTACGTGCCATGTTCCTGTGTGTGCTCCAGAACTCTGCCACAGCTATTGTGTGCGAGGAAAAGCAATAGGAAGACCAGGGTGGGTGATTAAAGCGAAACTGTTGCCCCCCGCGGCTGTTCCGGCTTGTGTGGCGGGACAATAGGAGGGGAAGCCCTTCTCTTCTCCTGTTTCACACCCGCCCTGCCTTCCTCCCTGCCCTTCTTTTTGACAACTCTAGCCCTAGTTACACTAGTGAAGATGGATTTCTGGCAAAGGAGTGAGAGTTTTTGTTGTAAAATGTGCAAGTCTAACTTTTGCCTGATTGAGACTGAGCCAAAACATGATTAATACTTGGTTGCCAGCAGGGAAACACTGTTATACCCACCAGATATATTTCAGGTATAGCTTACTGGATATGAATATATTTATTTTTAGCATACTCTGTGCCAATTGGGTGGGGTTACCGCAGTGTCAGCACTATCCGAGCTGTCTTGATGTGGCTGCGACCAGGTAGACACTGACAACAAGGTTTGCTGGAACAGGCAGGACTTCTTTCACTTGTGTACACCAGACATCTGTGTTTTGGCTCCATTATGGATCTAAGTTTCCTCCTCTGATCTCTGTTCTCAGGATCCTGATAGCCCCTCAGGGCCCAGAAACAGGCCCTCCATTGTTTTAAGGCTGAATGCCACCTGTTTGGGACATGTTGCCTCTGACAGCTTTCTTACATTCAGGCATGCAGCATAGCCTGTGTGAATTAATTAAACATGTCTTCATACCTGCTTAAATTACCCCCGAGTTTAACCATTTTAACTACTTTTCTGCAAGAGTATATTGTATTCTTCTTCTGTCTTGATAGCCCGTTCGCACGAAAAGGCGTATAAATGCCACGATAATGCGCAAGGCGTTTAGCGTGCGATAAGTACGCCTTTCTTGATTTCCGCATCATTTGTACGCCATGTATCCTATACTGACTGCAATGTCAACGCATTTGCGTATAAATGCTATGATAAGAGTTAATGACGTAGTATGAAAAGCGAGAAAAAAAAAATGAGGGGAGGTGCATGGGCCCAACAAACACTGGATTTTTAACCAGGAGACCGGTGTTCGGGACCGTTGCTGACTGGTGTTTTGTTTTGTAAGTTCCGTGATGAATGTCACGTGTTTTTTTATTGACGTTTGTAACGTGTTTTCCGTAGTTGGGTTACGTTGTTTCATGCCGTATTTTACTTAGTTTACGTATCTATTTTAAGCCCAACCATGAAGTGTTTTTCTTGCCTGAACAGCCGTTGCATGGCGTACAAATAACACACGGAAAACGGTGTACAAATAACATGTGAAAAGGCTAAAATGCATACTCGTGACACGCGGAATGTCCCTGTAATGTCGTGGTATTTATACGCCTTCCTGTGAGACTGGGTCGGTATTGAAGAGGTGCAACACAGACTACTGAACGTACCCTACTGGTAAATCTGGTATCCTTTCACTTGCATGAGTTCTCTACCTGTGTTTGTACAAGTGCTGCCCCCGCCCCCCCCCCACACACACACCCTTTTTCACACCTTCAGTAATGGTAATGATTATCCAGCCCATTACAGGGTGTTAATGAAACCAGCAGGAGGATCCCAGATTAGCCCCTCTACCCACACCCACCCACACACACACACACACACACACACACACACACACACACATACACACAGTGCGAGAGTTTCAGTTGAAGCTTTGTTATAACAACCAAATGCATTAAGCATCTTTTCAGCAACAGGAAGTGTTAAAATGTGGCACTTCAGGCTCCACCTGTTCATAAAAGGAAGTGGTTCAGGGTCAGCGGTGTAGGTCACCATGCTCAGGGATCCATGACATTTGATTACAGTACATTTACTGTGATCTTTTACTTTGTGAGCCAATTTGCAAAAAACTTGTCTGTATAAGTGCCATTTAAATGACGGGCACACTCCGTCATAGTTTCAACCTTCCTCTTCCTCTAAATTTACTTCATGCGTTTAGCCACGTCACTAAACAGTTGTGTAATAACGACAGCTTCACAAACATGATTACAACAGCATTTCTTAATTTAACTGTAGCAACGATGCAGCTGAAATTGTCATTTTGAAAGTGTAAGTGGGCCTTTTTGTACTTTCGAAACAGTAAAAGTGCAATTATTACACCATTTCAAAGAAGTGGCTAAATTATTATCAACTAGTTTGCCTGCTTCCTCTCTTTTTTGGGGTCCTTTCATGCTTTTCATACTGTGATTATATTACTATTTCTATTATAGTTAAGATCTTTACTGCTTAAAACAAAAGTGTTTTTTGTTGCTGTGACTAAAAGCAGAGTCAAGGCTCTATCAGTGATGTCAATGCTGTATCCTTGGGCTGTGTGCGGGAGACACATCCTTACTAGAAGTATGAAGGCCACTGGTGTTTGGGGATTTTTTTACTTGTCATACTCGCTGCATATAAAACATCAGACACCAAGATTTCAGCTACAAATGTTTGACAGACCTTTTAAAATGTGAAAAACAAGGGAGCTCCCCTTCCTCCATGATCTTATTACTCATGCACATGCAGTATTTGCCCACACAACTGCCGCACATCAACACACCGTGTGTCCCTGACCAGGCCTCGATGAGATTAAACCACTTTTTTATTTCTGCACCCTAATAATGATTTATTCATTTAGGACAGGGGATCAATACGCAAAACACCAGCTCTGTCACAACAGGACGGGTAGTAGTCGAGACAGAGAACGGGTGAGCAGTCGCATCCTGTGGCGTTTATCGACCATTTTTGACTGTGCCATTGTGCTCCATAGGGA